>JAKSZP010011874.1:0-256898 GCA_022478985.1 Massospora cicadina
CAAGATGCTTTGGATCCATATCTGATGGGACCAAAGGTTGCCCTTCCGTTATGATTGTTGGTGCTGCTGAAAACTTTGAGGATACAGCAATCCACCTCATGTCTTTCCTCTCCTATAGTTGAGGTGTGGAAGGTCAAGAAGGGTCATCAGGCCCTCAGGTCTGCTTCCACAAAAATCAATTACTGGTGAACCCAGTTAACCTACTTAAGTTCAACAAAAATGTGAACATACATGACTTTAATGGCCTTTTTGATATTATATGGATGGAGCGTTTGAGACCACTAAGCTGGCAGCAGTCATGAATGCATTAAAACCTGAGAGTCAAGAGTTAGTTATGCCCAAATTAATAAAGGCTGACGTGTCCTACCCTAATGCTTTATTTAAATGAGGTAAGCTGACCAGGTGATGGACATTATCAACTAAAACTAAAAATCATAATAAAAATTAACGATTCAAATGAAATGCCCAAAATGGATGGATCAATTTTGAATTATACCTAACAAAATATCCTACCAGGTGGGCAGCGAATACTGCTATCCCTCCATGGTAGATGGGGAGGGGGAATTGGGGGGCTCATCTTCAGCCACATCCATCTCATTCCAGAGTAGGGTGCGTGTTAAGGCAGATAGTTAGGGTGTGGGGGCATCGGCGGCATGGGGTTTGATATCCTTGATGACTGGAACTTCCAAGTAGTTGCCAGCCATCATTATTCCAATGATGTATTTGCCCAAAGCATCTTCAGCTTTGAGGCGGGCGTCTGGGAATTTAAAGAATGTGACAATGTTGGTTCGAGTTATTTTTTCTTTTGGATTCTGTGCTACTGTTACCATGTTTTGGATGGCTTCAGTGAAGTTTTTGTGTAAAGTTTTCATGTTTATCTTACTTTGTGAAGTAAGATTTATGGGGATGATGGGAGGTGGAATTCCTCCTGCAAGCGCAGCCACTGATTCGGCGGCAGCTTTTTGAAGCAGATGGCGATCTGGTGTGGCAGCTGCTTCTACTGCTAGCTGGTGGTCGCTGTAGAATGGTTTGGCGTTGGGTTGTGGGACATATTTCTGAGGTGGGAATTTTTTCTCCCATTATGCGTTACAGAGCCACTCGTGTTGCAGCATCAGTTATTCAATGACATTACCTGATTCGTTGATTTCATCCAATAATTCCCATAATTTTGGTTGAATTGGATTGGGGAATCAGCGTATGGTTGAGGTTTGTTCTATTCATTTGCAGATGCATGGGATCAAACAGGGATCCAATCCAATGTTTGGTTGGATGAATTATTTATGGCATTAGGTCAAGGTGGGTGCTAATTTGGTGGCTGTAGGTGCAGATGGAGCATCAGGCATTGGAGGAGGGGAAGGTAGGATCATACCCCATGTCAGAGTTGGCGCAGGGTGGGCGGTGGATAGGTGGGCGTTGGGCAAACTTTCGGCGTTGGTGGAAGTTTCTGAGTATGGGTATTTGCATTTTGAGTGGTCTAACTTAAAACAGGATGGACAAATCGTCCGTCCGCCCTCAACGCGGGCCCAGAAAGGATGGTTGGGGGCAGATGGGATGGTGGCACGAGGGGGAATTGCCAAAGAAATTTTTGTAAATTCAGGGCTAATCGTGGCATACACCTGAGGCCCAGCGAGGCGTGTGGCCCCATTTGGGACCAACTATGTAAGATGTGGTTGGCGCCGTAGGCTTCCAAACCTTCCATCAGCTCCTGGTGGAGCACTTTGGGGGGGGAGGTGGGTGGGCAAATCAGTAAACTGGACCACCAAGATGGTGTCTGTTGGGAGCCAGTTCTGAGTTGTTGGGAGGGGAATATTGTTATAAATTAATGGCACTGTTGCTGCAGTGGCTGCATCAGCTTCACAGGGGAAGCCAAGATCAAAGTACCCCTTATAGGGGCGGAAGTCAAGAAAACAGGCTGGTGTCATCACCGCCTGAGCCATTTTGATAATGCTTGGTCGTCATAGGGGAAGAATTTCCCATATTTGACCCTAAGGCCAAAACATATGTTGCTCTGGGGGAGAACCAGGGGGCAGCGGCGCACCACTTGGGTTCAGGCGAGATGGGCATTGAGATCCTTGGGAGGAACAAATCGTCCCAGTGTTTGGGATGACTGGGTGATCCAGTACAAGCGCGTTTTCCTGTTGGACGGAAAATGGAGGGGGGAGTTTCGCCGCTGCCCCATGCTGGGATAGTCAGAGGGGGATATGATGACATTGGAGACAGACTTTGGTGTGTGATTAAGTATTTGCTTTTAATTTACTAAAATTAATTTTGCTCAGAAAGCTACGCCGAGCAGAGAGAGTGTCTATCTAATGCTAAAAACATTTTTATCATGGAATCTGGGGGTGCCATAAAGATGAACACCATGAATATGAAATTCCTGAATATCTGTTCAAACAAGATGAAACTATTCCAACATTCGCTGACCATTTTTTTGAGATGCAAATGCAATTTAGGGCTAACTTTATAGATAAATTTTAGGCGCATATTGCCCTCCGCCATGCCTGTGAGCCATAAACGGAATTGCTTAGGGTCTTAATACCAGTTTTGAATGAGAATAATATAACCCATATGGTGGTTTATCTCCAGCAATGTGCAGTTATTTAAAAGCGCCAACCAAAACTCAATCTGAGCCTCACAAATCATGACTTGGGGCTCTATTCACAAAACAAAAATTATCTCATCCCTCTATCCCTTGTTTTGAATGATCTGACCTTACCCTAGTCCTTGTTTTTATTGTTAGGACTTGAGCCACTATGTAAATTGCTGCCCTAAATAAGTGCTAAACCATGGTCATTTAGTAAAGCCGTTTTGTGAAAAGGATTCAGGAATAGGCAGTGAGGAGTAGAACAGTGATTGTCTACCTCCGCCCCATTTTAAGAAATCCCAGGTAAGAAGAAATCTCAAAATTTACCTTCTATCCATTGGAAGTCTTTAAGTTACATGTCCCTTCCAGTGGATAAGCAAGTATGCGCTGCTGATATAATGGTTAAATCTAGTCGCTCCTGTAAGGAACGCAAAGGTGAATTGGTAACAGAAAAAGTATCAACCTTTTATGTACAACAAATATAGCACAAGAGCTCTAAGTTGACTCTAGTGATATCCCTAAATTGCAGGGTTTCAAGTGGCAATAATATTGAAGTTCTAAAAAAGTCTAATCCCTAATTAGGAAAGGAGATTAAGAATTTCGTAGACTAAACAGATATCCTGGACTTTCTTATAATTAATGCTTCCAATAAGTACTTCTCTGAGTGCACTTATATTGATATCAAAGTGAATAAGGTAAAAGTCAGAGTGTTCGCATATAGTGAGGCCCCAGTGAATATTATGTCTACTAAGTTGGTTAAGAGATTAGGCCTCATGGAAGACCTAAATTATTGGAAGGTATATGGTACAGCAGGACCTCATACCACTACATCATAAATAGCCTACAATGCTTTGCCACTGTGGTTTGTTTCATTAGTATTATCTTCCCCTGCTATTGTTTTTGCAAATCAGCAGTATGTCTACCTTATTGGAGCCTCTATTGTGAGAACTTATGGAGTCAGAGCTGATTTTAAAGAAAACATTCTATAAATTATGGGACAAACAATTCATTATTTTGAACTAGAAGGATAAGTTCCCCACTCCTTAGCGTCACGGAGTAGTGAACTTTGTTTTTCAGGATGACCTAATGCCTATTGTGTATCAGTGGCTGTGCGGCTGTACCTGAAAATTACTGGATCAGATTATCAAATATTAAATTATTTTGCTAAGCGTAACTGTAGCCTGACCATTCTGGCGGGCCATCAAGTTATTGTGAGGACCAAAATCTTTTTAAATCCCCTTGGGGTTCTACCTCGAAATTTTTTCTCCATTAGCTTAATCTAAATCTGAAACAGTAATCACGCCAGAGATTATAATGCCCGACCATGGCAAAATTCAAAATAATTCTAGAAAAACTATCTGCATATCTTATGTATATTCAGCAACATTAACTGATTGCATTTTTACATCTGCTACCAGTTGAAGAAGTCCATAATGTACATGTATTTGGTCACCGGTGAGAAATTGATATGACTGGACAATAAGCTTTATTTTTTGGTGGATTATATTTTATGAGTCAAGGTGAGCCTATATTTTGAGCAGAAGATTATGTCAATATGAAGTGAATCAATTGAAGTATTGATAGTTTGGAGAATTCAGGGTATTATGGTAAAGCCCCAATGACGGGATGAAACCCCTAAAACTGTAGGAAATAGAGAGTTGCTAAGCTGATGGGTCAAAATTGACCAAGACAATTGAAGATTGATAGCTGAACAAAGGAATGGAAGGGGAAGTTTTTGAAGTGGAACAAGATAGAAATTTAGCAGAGTAGTCTTCATTTTTATATATAATATATAGTGTCAGTTGGGAAGATAGCTCCATATTTAATGTATTTTCATTATTTACTAAGTGTTAAAATTTGGCGATACTTTGCAGATATGACAAAAAAAATTTTATGGGGTTGATCCCAATGAGCAATAGGAAGGACAATATGGAGATCTCCGGTCCTTAGAACACACTTAAATAGTTATAATAATAAATAAGAGCAATTGCCCCAATGACACTCTTTTATTTAATTTAATATATACAGCAGTTACTCAGTTTTCTACTCACTCTCTGATACTCACAATCTCCTCGTTTTAGTTTTTTCATCTAATTATATATTATTGACTTCAGTCAATACTGACCTTTTAGTTTAGACTATTCATTTCTGCCATATTCTCATTGGTCCAGCAGAGTCTATCATTCATCAAATTGACAATCGCCCTAGTTCAAGGTGGATTACCATTTACATGTCATGCATCATATCACATACCCATCTTATTTGGAGGGGATACAATAATTACCTATCTGTAAAACTGTGGGGTTCTCACTGATGCACAGGTTCACTTAACTACTGACTCTGGGAATAAATATGAACTTGCCAATTTTATGGAGACAATTAGCTTAGTTGAGTTCAGATATAATGGTGAGTTAAGCCCTACTCTGGCGGATAATAATATAATAAGTGACTTTAGCCTCACTCAGGCAAGATATAATAATTTAAGTGATTTTGGCCTCACTCTGGCGTTGACACATAGACAAGGACTCTCTTCACAAGAAGCAGATAAACTACGTGATATAATAAAGATAAGATATAGGCCTAAGGTATATTTTTACTCTAAGGTGTTTTTTATTATAATAAATGAAAGAATATTTATAGGTGAAAGTATGTGAGGACATGTGTTAGGGGTAGATTATGGTACCCACGATGGTCTCAGAATGTCTAGCTGACAAAAAAGAGATATTAGTTCGATTTTGGGATGATTCCAGCTGATATTCACGAGAAATAGCATATTAAAATTGCCATTCATATCAGCCCACATGTCAGCTACCAAACCTGACGATTTCCCATGAGTAATTGCCCATTTTGAGCCAATTTACTCATCTCCAAATTGTCAGTAACAATCCCTGACATAAACTGAAACCATAGTTTACCATTGGATACAATCCTATGAGAATTATGATTAACCATTTGGTCAGTTATTATCGCCAATTAGATGACACAATTAAATTATCATACAAAGCTTAATCAATATGCTAAATTAAAATATGCAAACCATTAATTTAGTTAAATTGAAGCTTAATTAATCCCAATATGGATAATGTGGTCATATAAAATTTCCACACTTCCCCCCACTTGACCAGATTATCAGCTAAAAATGTCCTCTTCCAATACTTCACACTATGAGAGAGCCCTAACCAATCTATCTGAAATGGACACCACCCTTTTTTGAGCAATGTCATGAACTGCCTGAAGAGGTATCCTTTCCCTTCCTGCCAGATCTAGCACCCTAATTCAACCTGATTCAGTTATCTCTTCATCTTCTCTCCCCACACAATACCTTTTTAAAGAAGAAATATGGTTGGCTGTTTCCTCAATAAATTCTCAGCCTTATATTTCATATTCCCCTTCCATCAAGCTCATTTTTACTTATTATTGGACTTTTAAATTATCCGCTTTAAATTCAGTAATGGCCCTCAAGCTTGATAAAGCAATTTCCCTCAATTTAGATCAAGCATTTCTAATCAAGTCAGATCTTCTCCCCGGTTCCTTTTTCAGATCAGCCAAAATATATCAACCAAAAATCTTGTTAACCAAATTGGCAATTGGTAATGATGAGCATGTTGAGCTTCTGTATCATAAACTTAGGGGGAAATTTGACTGAAGCCACTAGCATTTCTTTTTGCTTCTTGTGACCTTGATAATTTGCTCAACTGAAATACTGCAACTTATGAACTTTGGTTTGCAGGGCAAGTACTTTGCATATGGGCCATCTCAATCCCCGCATTGCTGAATTTCCACCATCCCTTCCCTTTTCACTTTCAGGAGGCCTGCAGCTGCCACCTCCTAGATGCTGTTTGTTGACTGCACAATTACTTCGCAGTGGGGGCTCTCTAGTGATACCTCCCATTAATAACATTAATTGGATATGGTTTGTCAACCACCTGCACAACTTATCTGTTTGTTGTTCTCTCATATGGCAAGTGTCCTTGATGAAGCTTGTCATCAAGCACTTTGCACACAGCTTCCGGCTCCTGCGCCATATAGAGATTACATGGACTTATTTGCAGATTGCATTTTCTTGAATTGCCTTTTCCCCCCATGATCCAGTGTTTCTTGCCTTGCTAATTTGGCCATTACATTTACTCTTTCAAATGTAGCATATTCTCAAAATTCCCCTCAGGTCCATAAAACTTGGCTTCCCATTACTCTAACCCTTGCTGGCATCCAATCACTGATTGACTTTGTTGTCCTCTTTCATAATATCATTTTTCAACCTTCCTCCCCCAGAGGTGTTAAAGAAGAGCTCACAATTTGCAACCTGAGGCTTAAAAAATTGAATAAAATAAAAAAAATATTTTAATTAATCTTTTTTTCTCTTTTTCTAAAAAATATAATAATTTTTTCCTTAAATTTTATTTTTTTCTTTTTATAAAAATATAATATTTTTTAATTCCATTTTTTAAGAAATTTACTGTGTATCCTATTAATAACATGACCATTGGACACAATTTTGATTATGTAGGCATCATTCGCCACTTTAGAAATAGACTCACATGGTCCTGACCATAAAGTATCTAGCTTAACTCAGCTACTGAACCCATGTGTATGACAATAGGGTACTTGTTCTCCAAAGTCAAATTCCCTAAGGTTGGAATGACTCTTATCATCAGTTTTTTGGCCTGAATCCTTCTTCTTTTTATACTATCACAAGCTTGAGATCAGAGATCCACTATTATATTTGTGAGCTGATATATGTTTTATCTGCACTCATCCCCAGAGTCATTTCCACTGCTGAATAGAGAATTGGTGGCAATGCTTCCCTATGGCCATATAATAATAATTAAAATGACATTTTTCCCATAGCTGAATGAAAACTTATGTTGTACACAATAGTTACCATACTTAAATAAGACGCCCAGGATGACGCTTTACACAAGAGCAGCTTTCTTAGCATAGCATTGAGCGTTCCATTGACCTGTTCAACAACTCCGTTAATTTCAGGTTGATAGGGTGCAGATACCACCTCTCTAATTCCCATTAAATCATTGAGGCGTGGAATTACAAATGAGGTAAAATTTGTCCTGTTGTCACTCAGCAACACTTTGGGACACCTGTGCAGATATACCAACTGCTCCAAGATAGATTTGGCAATACTTAGGGCATCTGCTCAGCTCAAGCCTTAGGTTTCAACCCGCCTCATAAGGTGGTCAATCACTACTATGATGTAATATACCCCACCCATACTTGCACTCAATGGTCCATAAAATTGATCAAAACCGTGTGCCATGAAAATCCTGGCTTCACCAAGCAATAATTCGTAATGTTCTTATGTGGCTTGTGGAGCTGGCATTCCATGAAACAGGTAAATAATCGGCAATATCATAACTCAGGGATTCTCAATAATTGTAATGCCTGATGTTTAAGCGTTTTCTTTAACCCATCATGTCTGACAACCTTGTGTGCAACCCACATTTCTGTACATTCTAAAGGTTTTGGAAACAAAAGCCTTTTTTGTCCATTATTTTAAATAATTGGCCATTGACAAATTCAGTTTTCTCTAACGCCATTTTCAGTGCTTTTTAAATTTCAACTGGTTCTTCTTGTAACTCCCCACGGATCATTCTCTTGAATAAGTCATCATCACAATCTTGCACAGCAAAAATGACAGGTAACCTCAATAACCCATTAGCGTTTTTATTTTTTCTCCATTCTGATGTTCTATCTCAAAGTCATAGGCCTGCAACTTCAAAGCCCATCGCGGCAATCTCTCTTCTGGTTCCTTAAAAAAGAAGCAATAAAGAGAGGCATGGGTCGGTCATGACCTTGAAATGTGTTACATGGATATAGACTTGAAGGTGCTTGCAGGCATATATAACCATAAGACACTCTTGCTCTGTGACCATAGAGTTCCTTTCGCCTTTGAAAGAGTTTAGATAACATATGCCACGCAGTGTTCATCCCCATTTTCATCTACTTGGTTAAGGACAGCTCCTATTGCCATCAGCAGTGTATCTGATTGTATAATAAATGGCTTCTCAAAATTTGGATATTCTAAAATGGGACTTGGTGTCAAATGTTTCCTCAATTCATCAAACGCAATCTGAGCCTCATCATTTCAGATGTATCCTTTTTGGATCCTTCAATAGATGGAAAAGTGGATCAGCTATTTTTGCTAATCCTTAAAGAATTAGTGATAGTAGCTGACCATTCCAAGAAAGACTTGAATATCCCAAATGCTCTTAGGGACTGACATCTTTTTAATTGCTTCTACGATCTGTTCTTGGGGCTTGAGTCCCTCTATGTTGATTACAAACCCCAAATACTCCAATTCCTTCTTGAAGAAATGACACTTTCTTGGCTTAATCTTGAGATTCGCAGAAGCCTTCACATGAACACTTCCTCAAGGTGGTGTAGGTGTTTGAAGAACATTCGGATAAATACATTAATATCATCCAAAATAGACTAGGACACAGGACAGCTTCAGATCCAATAAAATCGTGTCAATTGCAGTATGTCCTGGGGACCAACCTTGCACTGGGTAGGGATCAGCACCCCTTACAGACGAGAAAGGGCTCTAAGGCTCCAGAGGACCCTCTGTCACAGCTGGGCGACCTAGACCATGTTAGATGAGCGCTGGGTGACGGCTTTCCAACCCAAAGATTTACCACTCCCACCTCTTCCCCCCTTCAATCCTGGTAAGTTTGATAGAAGGGGTCTGCAGAGAGGTTGCACACATCAGGGGAATGGAGAGGCCCCTGGGACCACCCACTCACCAGGAAAACCATGTCCAAAATTTGGGAAAATGGCAATTTTAACATCGGAGCCCAGTCAGCAATTTCTGGACTGGGGGAGCTGGTATGGACTGGCCTGCTTTGGAAACCAGATTGGAATACAGCTCAGATTGCAAACCCAGTCCTGAATGACTTGGATCAACTATCCTAACGCTCCAAAACATATCTAGGGAGTTCATATTGCATGAGTAGCCCAATCGAGGGATCAGCTCAAATTGCAAATAATCCGATCCAAGGACCCCTTATTTTTGGGATGAATAAAGACTGCCCAAGCCATGAGAACAGGCTGACTTAAGTCACCAGGACCTGGATTGGTAGTATCAACTTGGTTTGGCCCCAAGAATTTGGAAAAATTTGCAAAAATTTTCTAAGCTTTTTCAGAATTGGGAGCAGCTTTCTACTCTTTTCTGAGCCAGCCAACCAAATCCCTTCCCCAACTTCCAAATGAATAATCCCTCAATACTTCCCCATGCATATAGCCCAGTTTGAAAGGCAACTGCCCCAGCTGAGGGTAGTTGTCAAATCATTCTTTTCCTTTCATTGAATAAAATCCGAATTTTCTGCCTAGTTTTCTGCGGCCTCCATCTACCCTTTAAAAAATTTATAAAAATTCTGCCGTTCATCTGACAAAGCGTGCTGTTGCCCAATTCCTCAAGCCAATGTTTGCTGACTGGATTATCCGGTCGCTTGATCCCACCTGCATCAGTGGATCATAAATGCAATAATCCTCCTCTCCCCAGACAATAAACCCGCTGCTCTGTTCATTTTCACGCATCTGTTTAATGGAGGCCCTTCCATCCATTATTCGCCAAGTCCCCCAAAGCTGCTCCCCGGTTAGAGCAGCCCCCAGGTGTCCCTGCCTAACTGCATGTAAATATCAGCTTCCATAGCCACCTCTGCCGCTGCTGGCCCAGTCCACCAGCAGGACCTAGAGCACACCTCCAGGGGAAGCTCAGTCCCAGCCCCTCTCATGGGGTTTGACATACCTCTGCTCATATTTACAATAACATGGCGGCCTATGTGCCATCCCTCGCTGGCGCGCAAACCCCCTATCCAAATCTGAGGGCCAGAAAACTGCAAACCATGGAAAAGTTGTCATCAACCTTATGCCTCTCCCGCCCTTATGGGTTGCCCCCACAAGACTCGCAGTTGCCCCAAATGCAACCATCTGGTTTGCCATGGGCCTTTCATACATTACTGAACTTTTTCTTTCTTCACATCTCCCATAGAATTCTGCTTCCATTAGTGTTTGGACTGCTATGCCTTTGGCATTCTGGGGCCTCCACTTGGTGCTCGCGCACCCTGATTGGGAGCCCAGTCTAGTTCTTCTTAGCCAAATCTGTGACATAATATACCGACCACTAATATTGGCCTTCTCCACCTTCCTCGCTGGGATGGGTGATGCGCTGGCCTACGCCCTCACTCTATTTGTGCTCTCCCTCTGTAACCTGGCCTTCTCCTGCTGGGCGGTGGCCTCGTTCATCTGGGCCTGCCACCACGCTTGGATAATTGGTACCCACCCCGCCAAGCACCAATGGAGAGCACCACCCCATCAGTGAATGCAAAAGAGTTTAGGGTTCCCCCTGTCCCTTCTGATGAGGTGGACGATCAAATACTGGGCGTGCTGGTAGAGCTCCAGGTGCGCCTCACTGCTGATGGTGGGAAATCCCCGTTTCCCTCTGATGTACAGAAGAACCTGGCCCTCCTGAATCCCTGGATGGGGATGTCCACCGTTGGGTCATGGGAGTGCTCCACTCTGCTGCCAAGCCAGAAAACCCCACACCCTTATTGGAGTTGGTCACCTAAGCGGTCCAGCCCCTGAGTTAAGACCAGCGCGCCTCCTCCGCTTGTTTACTTTGGGACAGACAGCCATGAACTTACCCTCCCTGATTGAAGCCTTTGCGGTCCTGGCTCCAACAATCCCCATCCCGGTTAAAATTGCAGTCTCCACATTCCACGCTGCCCTGGACCCCAATGCGACGGCCAATACATCTTGGGATCCTTTCCCTGGATCCTTAGAGGTCGCGTTTTATGTAGCCCATGAAATTGGGCCAGGTTCAGGCACAACCCCGAGTGTCCCATTGCTGCCCTTGAGGTACCCCATACCACACCTCCCCCTGCCAGTGGTCGCGGCCAAGGGAAGCGCCCTGCGGTCTAGATTCCCTTTGCTCCCCCTCAGTGGCCGCCTTGATTACCTCCCCCTCAGGGGAACCCCTGCCTACAGTACTGCCAGCTCCAGCCCAGATCAGGAGGCTGGATCATTGGGCCCCTAGTGTTCGGAGTCTGCTCAGTGTGATGAGATTGTCCCCCTGGGTGACCCCTCCTCCCCCCTGAAGAGAGCGGTGTGGGTGTGCATATTAACCCTCATCTACCCATGTGAGACAAGGAAGTGGTAGAGACCCCAGATCAGCTGCACCCCGCCCCTGCGCCCCCAGGCCAGTCTCTCCTGATGTTGGGTTATGGCCCCTCCACAGGTGCCCTTTTGCTGGCTCACCCCAATAAAGAGGACCAAACATACTTCTTGTTTCCCATTTCTTTTCCCTCGGAGTCAGGGGAAATCACAGTGCAAGCCCTTCTTGACACCGTAGCGGTGTGTAACTTTATTGACCTTGGCGTGGCACAGTCCTTGGACTTAACGATGGAGGAAGCTTCATCCATCCTGGGCGCCTCGTCAGAGTCCATGATGTCCCACCGCTTCCAACGTCCATTGCACTTCTCAGTTCATGACTCTGGATTCACCGACCACTTCTCAGTGGTACAGGACTTGCTCTACCCTGTAATTTTGGGGGTGGGCTGTTAGCGCCGCCAACAAGTTCATATCAATCTTGCAACCAACTCCTTGTTGTTCAAAAACTCAAGTTGAGTGGTTAGTTTCCCTTGCTAAAGACCCTACCCAGGGCACCTCCCTTGGTTCCATAGCCCCACTAGACTCTATCCTAGTTGACCTCCCTCCGGACTTTCCCTCCTTCATAGCCCCATATAAAGCAGTCTTCGACATGTCAATGGAATCCAAGCTCCCTTCACACTCTGAATATGACTTGACATTTCAGCTGACAGTCGAAATAGTCAAGATCAACTGCCCCCTCTAACCCTATACAGAGGAAGACGATAGGGATCTTGGCAGTTTGCTGGATGACATGCTATAGAAGGGGCGGCTCATCAAGAAGTCTTCCCTGATTGCCTCCCCCATAGTTTTCGCCAGGAAAGCAGATGGGTCCCTGCACCCCCGCGTTGACTATGGTCACCTCAACAACATACCATCCCTGACCCGTACCCTTACCCTTAGAGCAGAGCATTGCCCAGGTTATTGCCAAGTCTCGCGTCCTCTCAAAGTTGGACCTGGTGAACGCCTTCAATCAGGTGCGGGTGGCGAGGGGACAGGAATGGCTCACAGCCATCCACACTTTCCAGGGGCTTTTCAGTTCTGAGTGATGCTGTTTGGCTTGAAGAATGCGCAAGCCACCTTTGAGCGCAACATTGACGATGTGTTGGGGGACTTGCATTTCTCATGTGTGGTGGCCTATATACTGACGACATTTTGGTCCATTCCCCCACCCCCAAACAACACGTCAGGGACTTCAAAGCAGTAGTGGCAGCCCTACACAAGGCAGGGCTATTCGTTAAACCCTCCAAGTGTAAATTCTTCAGGGATGAGGTTACCTTACTAGGGAATCTTGTCTTGAAGGATGGGTACGCCGTCCCCCCTGCAAGATGGAGGCTATTCAGTCTTGGCCTACCCCAACCACTCAAAAACAGCTTTGCAGCTTTCTTGGCACCATCACCTTTTATGAAGAAATCTTCCCCCGCTCTTGCCTACTGGCAGCACGCCTGCACCCCCTCACCAGGAAGAACGCCCCCTTTAAATGGTCCCCCAAATGCCAGAAGGCCTTTGAGGCTATCAAGGAGGTGTTTCTCACAGCCCCTGTCCTGTGGCATGCCGACATGTCCCACCCCTTCATAGTAGCCTGTAATGCCTCATTGGTGGCAGTGGGTGCCGTGCTGTACAGGAGCATGATGAAGTTGAGCACCCGGTGGCCTATTACTCCCAGAGGTTTACTGCAACAGAGCAAGCATGGCCAATATACAATAAGGAGCTAGCGGTGGTTGCATGGTCACTCACCCACTGGTGATATCTCCTGCAGGGCGCCCTGCACAAAATTACCGTTTGTATGGACCATAAGCCCTGCTCTACTACCGCAAACCTCAAAAGCTAGGACTTTGGCAAACTTGCATGTATCAAGACCTCTAGGGGTTCCATTTTAAGTAAAAATCATCAAAGGTCCCCTGAACATCTTGCAGGACATGCTCAGCTGAAACCCCTCCCTGTTCCCAAATGGGTAGGAGGACCCATTAGACCTTACGATGGCAGTGCCCCCTCCCAAAATTCTCTCATTTGGCACCCTACAGTATCCTTTGCTGATGTAGACCCTGACACTCCGCTCCTTTCACGCATCCTTGCTTCCCAAACCTGCTTCCCTGAAGGAATCGAGCTTTTGACTTAGAGTCCATGCGCCACAAGAGAAGTCCATATACCTTGCAGGATGGAACAATCTGGTTCCATGATCAGGTTTTGGTTCCTCCTTCCTTATGCAGCCGTGTCATTGAGGAACACCACGTCCCCCAGACCATCAGCCACCCCGTATCAAAAAGTGTGCAGAACTAATAAAGAGAACCTATAATTGGTCTGGGTCCTCAAAGGACATTCTCAATTAGATATCTCATTGTGTCACTTGCGCCCAGGCAAAATTGGATCGTTCTGGAAAGAAGGGACTGTTACACCCCTTGCGGCAGGCAGAGGGGCGATGGACCTCAGTCCAGTGGACTTCATCATGGAGCTCCCACCCTCCTGTGGCTCTAATGTGATTATGGTAGTCGTGGACCAATTTACCAAGTTTTCATTCTTCATCCCCTGCCTCTCTTCTATTTACTGCGGTGGAGACTGCAAGTTTATTTGTCAACCATGTCTTTGCCATGTTTGGTCTCCCTCAGGAGATAGTGAGTGACAGGGGACCCCAGTTTATGGCCTGGTTCTGGGAAGAGTTGTTGACCCTCCTTCACATCAAGCCCTGTAGATCCACTGCCTACCACCCCCAGTCCGATGGGCAGACCAAGCGGGTGAACCAGGTACTAGAGTAGTACTTGCGCTGCTATGTGATGGCCTTGCAAGACACCTGGGCCAAAGACTACCCCTAGCACAGTTCGCGTACAACACTCTCAATTCCTCAACCAGCTTCTCCATCCTTTGAGGCCACTCTGGGGTATAACCCCTCTTTCCAGATTGGTCCCCGATACTCCTCAGCAGTTCCCACTGCTAATGACCACATAAGCACTCTCTGCAAGATGCACAACCTGGTTTGCAAACACTTGACAAAGTCCATTGAGGACTACAAGAAGTTCGCTGATCAGAAGCGGCTTCTGGGGAATGAGATTATGGTTGGGTCCCTTGTCATGTTAGATAGCCCGCAACCTTCTCCTAAAAGCCCCCACCTACAAGCTCACAGATAAATGCATAAGATCCTTCGAGGTCAAGAAGGATTTAGGAAATGGAGCCTACCACCTGAGACTGCCACGCACTGGAAGCAGCACAATGTCTTCCACACCTCCCTTCTAACCCCCTTTAAGGGGGAAAGTCCAACATCCCCCGAGCCAAACATTGTCAGGGAATCTCAGGAAGTGAGGTGGAGGCCATTGTAGCTTCCTGAAGGTCTCACTGATCCATTCAGTACTTGGTCACCTGGAAAGGTTAACCCTCATTTGAGAACAGCTGGGTGAACATGCGCGATTGTACAAACTGCAAGGACCTGATAGAGGAATTTCACTCCTCCCACCCAACAGCCCCCCGCCCTCCTCAGAAGATTGTGGCCATTCTGGCCATAAAGTTACTGGAGTGCCACATGAACTATGCTTTGGTCCATGCCCTCAGGGGGTGGAATCCTCCTTGTCAAAAAAGGTAAGGGTAGTGTAAGTCCTGGGGACAGCCCTTGCAACTGGATAGGAATCAGCACACCTTCCAGATGAAAAGGGGCTCCCAAGGCTCCAGTGGACCCTCTGTCACAGCTGGGCGACCTAGACAATGTTAGATGAGCGCTGGATGACGGCTTTCCCACCCAAAGATTTACCACTCCCACCTCTTCCCCCTCTTCAATCCTGGTAAGTTTGATAGAAGGGGTCTGCAGGGAGGTTGCACACATCAGGGGGAATGGAGAGGCCCCTGGGACCACCCACTCACCAGGAAAACCATGTCCAAAATTTGGGAAAATGGCAATTTTAACATCGGAGCCCAGTCAGCAATTTCTGGACTGGGGGAGCTGGTCTGGACTGGCATGCTTTGGAAACCAGATTGGAATACAGCTCGGATTGCAAACCCAGTCCTGAATGACTTGGATCATCTGTCCCAACGCTCCAAAACATATCTAGGGAGTTCAGATTGCATGAGTAGCCCAATCGAGGGATCAGCTCAAATTGCAAATAATCCGATCCAAGGACCCCTTATTTTGGGATGAATACAGACTGCCCAAGCCATGAGAACAGGCTGACTCAAGTCACCAGGACCTGGATTGGTAGTATCAACTTGGTTTGGCCCCAAGAATTTGGAAAAATTTGCAAAAATTTTCTAAGCTTTTTCAGAATTGGGAGCAGCTTTCTACTCTTTTCTGAGCCAGCCAGCCAAATCCCTTCCCCAACCCCTGAATGACCGATCCCTTGATAGCTCCACATGCATATAGCCCAGATTAAAGGCAACTACCCCAACTGAGGGTAGTTGTCAGTTCATTCTTTTCCTTTTGTTGAATATAATTAAATTACCTGCCTAGCTTTCTGCGGCCTACATCTGCTTTAAAAATTTATAAAACTTCTGCTGTTCATCTGACAAAGCGCGCCATCACCCATATACTCCTTCCAATGTTCGTCAACTGGACTATCTGGTCACTTGATCCTTCCACGCAGCAGCATATCATAAACGTGATAATCTGCCTTGCCCCCAATGATGAACCCACTGCTCCGTTTGTTTTCACGCATCTGTTTAATGGAGGCCCTTCAATCTGTTCAGTTGCCAAGGCCACCAAAGCTGCTCCCCAGTTAGAGCAGCCCCCAGGCATCCCTGCCCCTCAGCGCATGGGTTCAGCTTCCATAGCCGCCTCTGCCACAACTGGCCCAGTCCACCATCAGGACCTAGAGCTCCCCTCTAGAGGAAGCTTGGTCCCACCCCCTCTCATGGGGTTCACCATACCTTCGCTCATATTTACAATAATGTGGCAGCCTATGTGCCATCCCTCGCTGGCGCACAAGCCCCCTATCCAAATCTGAGGGCCAGCAACTGCAAACCATAGAAGAGTTGTCATCAACCTTATGCCTCTCCCGCCCTTAGTGGTTGCCCTCACAAGACTCACGGTTGCCCCAAACGCAACCATCTGGTTTGCCTTGGGGGCTTTCAGTATATTACTGAACTTTTGCTTTCCTCACATCTCAAATAGAACTTTACTTCTATTAGTCACTTAAACCACTATGCCTTTTTGCATTCTGGGGCCTCCACTGGGTGCTTGTGAACCCTGACTGGGAGCCCAGTCTAGTTCCTCTTAGCTGAATCTGTGACAATTGCCTGCTGGAATGTCATGGGGCATTACACAAGCCTTGAGGCATCCTCGTCAGCTGGAAAAAACCCTGTGCTGTGATAATAGCACATTTTTCTTGATCCTATGGGTGCATATCTATCTGCCAATAACCAGAGATTAAGTTCATGGCGGAGAAAAACTTGGCTCCTCCTAACCAGTCCAGTGCATCATCAATTCTAGGAAGGGGATATGAGTCATTTTTTGTGATTCTATTCATTTAGTGGTAATCCTTTATGACTCAAATTGATTGATCTTTCTTTTTAACAATTTATATGACGCGCCCATGGGCTTTATGAGGGTACAAGAATTCCATGCTCTGTGAGTTATTCAATTTTTTTGGCAACAACTGCCTCAGCTGCTCTAGACCTTTGAATAGGCCTCAATCAAATTGGTCCAGAATCCCCAGTATTGACTTGGTGTAAAACATCCTTTGCACACCCAAGATCATGGTCATTCTGCATGAAGTTACTGCAGTTTTTATCAAATAAGGCAGAACTTTGTCTTTATGACCCTCCGTTAACCCATCTAACTGATTCTTTTCAAATTCATGTGGATATTCCCGTTGGACTCCTTTGGTAATCATAATTCATTTAATTCTCCAAATTCATGGAAGGAACGAATCTCCAATACTGGTTTTAACTGGGTGAATGCAACTACCTGATGCCATTTGACTTTTATCAAAGTTTTTTCTCAGATTGGCCAGAAGGACCTAAATTTCATCATGATCAGGGATTAAAAGTTCTGGGGCTACCCAAGGTTTAATCCTTAATTGTTGCCAAGGAGCTTCAATTTCTGAATATGATTGTCCTGGAGTTTTCAAAGTCAGTCCGGTCTCCACGATTTGTTGCATTCCCAGCTGAATCATGACATCTCCCTTAGAATGGATCAGGATTTCACGATTTTCATCTACATATTTCGTTAACTTATGGATTTTCTTCCCAACCAATTTGTAACTGGCAGGTAATGTCCCATCCTTATAGACTAAATTTATGAAATTATTTCTCTTACTGAGTGGCGCCTTCCCCTCAAGTTGATAAATCAGTGGCAACGTCTGCCCCAGAATCATCAAAGTGTCTTCCTCAAAATCACATTTGACCCCACACTTCCGCATGAAGTCAGTGCCAATGAGGATATTATAATTCTGGTTGGCCAGGACAATTGCTGACGCTGATACATTCAAGGATCCAAACCGCAGAGGCAGAGCACTATAGGCCCCACTGGAAGTGGTAGAGTCAGGGATGGCCGTCCCATACTGCTTCTTGTGTTCTAGTTTTAGTTGAGCTTTTTGAATTATTCAATTCATTTGATTTATTTGAGATACGCCGACCAGGGGATGGACAGTACCAAACACAACACTCAAAACAACAAAACAAAACTACTAACCAGGTGAGAGTCAGAAACTGCTAACCCACCATGGCAGAGGGTGAGAAGGGGTCGGGGGTTGGTTTTCAGAAAGACCCACCTCAATCAAGGGATGTTGGTTACAATACCGGATCAGAGCAGAGAGCCAGGGCGTTGGGGGATCCATATAGTGGGGGTTGAGGTCAGCGTAGTAGGAGTTTTCCTCTTCCACATCAAGATAATGATGGGAAAGTGTTTCAACAAAAGCTGCGAGGAGAACTTCAGTTTCTTTGCGGGCTTCAGGAAGTTGGGTGAAAAGGGAGATACTGTGGCGGGTGATTTTGGCTGAGGGGTTGAATGAAGCAATTGTTGCGACATTCATAACAGCAACTTCAGCATCATCAAATAGTTTCGAGATGTCACTGCAGGGAGATTCAGGGAAGTTGGGGGGAAGAAGAGGGTGGGCAGGCCATGCTGGAGCTGAGCCACTGACTGGGCCACTGCGGTGCGTAGTTTTGGGCAATGAGGAGAGGCCACCGCAGCTAAGGCGAGCTGGTGATCACTTTGGAAGGGGGCTGTATTGGGCAGAAAAGCGAAATGGCGAGGGGTAGGGGTTTCATCAAAGTCAGGAAAGAAAAATTCCGCCCGACCATAATTGCCTTGGCAGAGAGGTTGACCTGTATGCTTACTAATGAGGACATTACCTTATTCGTCAGTTTCAGCCAATAGATCCCATGGATTTTGGTTCACTGGAATAGTGGCGTTCGAATTTGGGTGGGTGGGATTGGATGAATGGGCCGCTGCTTGGGTGCCAAGGGTGGTTTAAGCATTGCTCTGATTGGCTGGGGTGGATTTAAGTGGGAGAGTGAGGCTGGAGGTTTTGGGGGTCTGATTTTCCATGTGGGCCCACTGAATGAGATTAGAGGGTGGGAGGGGGCAGCAAAGCACCCCATACTGAACCTCCAGATGGAGGCTCAGAAGCCGCAGCAGCGGATTTGGCCTGAGGGCACGCTCTTTTTGCATGGTCGAGACCAAAGCAGAGGGAACAAATATGCCTACCATTATTGACCCAAGCCCAAAAGAAATGATCAGGCGCTTCAGTCACACTAGTGAGGGGTGGGATTTGTTGGGCTATGGTAGGGTGGTGTGGTATGATGGTAGCTGTTGCCCAAGGAGCAGCAAGGCGCTCCGCACCAGATGGAATGGCAAAGATGAGGTTGGGCTGAGTGCCATAAGCCATGAGCCCCACGAACAACTGGTCATACAAAACCTGGGGTGGAAGGTGGGATGGGAGATTTACAAAGGATACCACCAGCTTGGTATCTGAAGGGAGGCGAGTATGGGTTGTGGGAATGGGGTTTTTTTTATAAATTAGAGGAGTTTGTGCTGCCGCTTCAGCATCCTCCTCAAGTTGGAACCCAACGTCAAAGTAGCCCTTAAAAGGGCGGAAGTCTATAAAGCCAGCTGGCGCAAAGGCCGCAGTGGCTAGCTCAATAATTGCCTTATTGGCATATGGGAACAAATGCCCATAGTCCACTCTGAGGCAATAGCGAATGGTAGAGCGAGGGAGGGCGAGAGGATGGGGGCAAGAAAGTTGGACGCGGGCCAGGTGGAGCGCTAAGTCCCGTGGGGGGACAAAATGGTTGGAAGCAGTGGGTGGGCTGTTTGAGCCCATCCAAACGCGCCTGCCCATAGGGCGGAAAACGCTAGGTGGGGGTGCACTGCTGCCCCACACTGGGGTGGCAGGCGGCGGAGCCAAGGACATCAAAGAATTTTATATTTTATATTTTATATTTTAATTTTAAATTTATTTCAGGGAAGGCCGACCATGGGATGGACACTTCTGAATATGACTCAGGAAAGACAAACTTAGTACCAGGGGAGGCACCCCAGAGAAGCGATGCTATCTCTAGTTGCCAGCGGGAACGCCACTTATGGGGAGGGGGAGGGAACGTGTGAAGGAACCGTAGCCACTATTGAGCACGTGTGGAGGAAGGGATCTGATTTGATGAACCAGACTGGGAACCAGGAGGAGACCAGCTGTCGGTGACGCAGTGGGAGGTATCCAAACATCCATGCTTGAAAGTGGTCCACCAAATGAGACCAGAATCTGTGGACCGCTTCTGGGAGGGTGGGGATGGAGCCAGCGATGGCATCCAAGACAATCGTGTGGATAGTCCACATGGCGATTACAACCACCAGAGCACGGAGGGAGGGTGGAAGGGGGAGGCCATTGATGAAGCAAACATATCTCTTGACAGACTGAAGGGATGCGTTTGATCCTGGCCTAAGAGACGTTGGACTTCGCGCCATATCACTTTGGAGGTGAGGCATTTATCCAGGCTGTGGAACAGAGTTCCATACTGGCCACACACGACACAGGATGAGTGTAAAGCGTTAGAGCGCTCAGATGTATGATACACCCGCCTCAGGCAGCGCCACACATGGGAGCGGACTTGAGGCTGTAAAAGAGGATGGTGTGCGTATTTCCAGATAGTCTTTTGGGTCTCAGTGGAATAAGGGATGTCCATCATGTCCAGGTAGTCCACCCTTGATAGGACATGGGGTCGAATGGGGATCACGCCATCATGGATGGGTAGCTCCTGTACCTCTTGTGTGAACTGAGGAGAGGGGCGGCCTATTTGGATTGTATGTCCGCTAATAAGAGTTCTCCACTCAGCGCTCCACATGGAGAGGAGGATTTGTTTTTAGTGGGTTTTAGTCCCGTGAGGACCTGTGGCCAATGTGTGTGACGCGAGGTATTTCATCAGGGAGTGGGGGTTTGATGGATTGTTGAGGCCCAAGGCTCGGGAGAAGTTGGAGCGGGCTGCGCGGGACCAGTGTTGGGATAGGAGTGTAGGAGCGGTGACGGCCGCGATCCAGGTGCCCAGGATCTTGGCAGCATGGGCTTTGAAGTCAAGCAGGCCCATGCCACCTTGATGATGAGGGCCAAACATGACCTCTAGCCGTACTGGTGGAGGGTGGCCTGACCAAAGCCATCCTTGCAGCAAAGCATAAAGGGATTTGAAGAAGCTTGGGGAGAAGGGGATGGCGTGGGCTCCGAACCAGACCTTGGATAGGAGCATAGAGTTGGCGAGAACAACTCTGCCAGTGAGGGTAGTAGGGTGGGCTCTGAGAGAGGTGATTCCTTTCATCACGTTGTCCAGTATACGGCACTCCATTACTGCTGACGCATATCCGCCTGCCTCCATCCACACGCCCAGATGGCGCACTGGTCCTATGGTAGGACGTGGCACGAAGGGGAGCACCAGTGGAGCGGTATGCGTTGAGTTAGTGAGGCGTGGACGTGGGCGAGCAGATGGGCCGGGTTGGGAACTAATTGCTGGGGCCCAGCAGTTCTGAAACTGACCAAGGAGAATGATTTTGGTTTTGGAGGCGTTCAGTGCCGCGTTGCTTACCCGGGAATATTCCTAGATGGTGGCTTCAAGCACGCGTGCATCTTTGTTATTAGACACCCCCACCAAGAAATCATCTGCAAATGCCATCATTTTGACTGGGGTTTGGCCTGGCACATGGACCCCAGTGAGTTGGGCATTCACATTTCGCAGTAGTAGGTCAAGGCTGAAGTTGTATAAGAGTGGGCTGAGGGGGTCCCCTTGTTGCAAGCCCCTTTGAGGGTGGACTACTTCCGTTAGGAAGCCTAGGCCACGCACTGCCATTGTCGCAGATTCCGTTTGCAGCATTACCCAGTTTATGAAGCGGGGGTAGGCGGAATTGATGGAGGCAGGCCCTAAGGTATTCCCAGTTTACTCTATCATAGGCCTTTTGTTGGTCCAAGAATACAAGTGCCCCGGAGGCAGTGGACTGACACACATTAGCCATAGAGTGCACGTTATCCCAAATTGACCTTCAGGGGATGAAACCGAATTGTTCTGGGGAGATGGTGGCAGATGCTACAGTCCCTAAACGGTTAGCCATGATTTTTGTTAAAATTTTGGTGTCTGTGTTTGTTAGAGAAATGGGGCGCCAGTTGGCTAAGTCAAGCTTATCACCTTTCTTGAAGATTGAGACAGTAAAGGCCTCATGTACTCCTGGTAGGAGGCGCGTTTCCAACAGGCTTTGGTTAAGTGAGTCTAGCAGCAATGGGGATATATATTTGAAATATTTTTTGTAGAACTCATATGGAATGCCATCTGGGCCTGGGCATTTTCGGTTTGGTGCACCGCGAATAGCTGTCCATAATTTGTTTGGAGTAATTAAATTCATTATTTCTGGGTATCAGAAAATGGTGCGGATATGAGCTCAGTTGAGAAATTCCGCCATTTTGGCTGGCTGAATTGGTTTGTCTCGGTATAACTTGGAGTAATATTTTTGCATTTTATTGCCACTTTGGCCGGTGTATCCGCAATGGAATTATCTGATCTTCACACCTGTGATCAGGCCACGCTCTGGCGTGGTGCGAAATTTTTTTAAAGAAGTATGCGGTGCACTTGTTGCCTTTAGTGATGCGTGTGGCCCTGTATTGGACACATACCCGATGTTTATGTTGCCTTTCAAGTGCGTTGAGGTGAGCGGCTGCCTCTGCCACTTCCAGCCCATGCAGGGCTGTATCCTGTGGCTGGAATGTTGGACTCCAAGTGGGCTAATTCTGCCAGAGCGCGCGAGATAACCGTAAATGTGGCTTGTGAGCGTCTGGAGGAGAGATGCCGATAGTGGCGGATGGTGTCCTCTTTGAAAGTTGCCCATGTGGAAATGGGGTTCACACAAAACGGTGCAACAAACGATTTTGCCAAAGTTGCCTCTTCCATCCACATGGAAAATCCTGGCGATGTGAGCTCGGGGGGGCGGATTTTGCACCAATGTGGGGCCTTTGCAACTGTGATGGGTAAGTGGTAGGTTATCAGGACCAGTCAGTGGTCGGAGAATTCCATTTTAGTTGTTTTGAAGTGGGAGATGTGGGGATGGAATTTTGCCAGCGTTAGAATAAGGTCAATGCGGGTCATGGACCTTAATTGGCCATTGTGGATGTGGGGACGTGTCATGTTTTTGAGCAGTGGGGCATGTCACAGCAGTGCATCCATTAACCCAAGGGTGGCTTTTAGAACGCTTAGTTCTACATGATCCTGTGGAGCATGGGGTGAGGGAGGCCACTGGTCCGTTGGTGAGGTTAGCCAACAGTTCATGTCGCCAACTAGGAAAGAATCAGGGGGTAGCGGGAGGGATTTGCTGACAAGAAAATTCCTGATGCTCGTGTGCACCATTTGGGGCATAGATGTTGACGATTGCATGCTCAACGTCAGCCCACAAGAAGGTGATGACGAGCACTAGGCCATTCAGGAATGTTTCTGAGGATGTGAATTTGAAAAAATTACTTTTCTGAATTAGCACCCCACAGTGCTTTGACCAAAAGGATAGATATGGGAGGAGCATTGTTTTCCAAGTTTCCTCGGAACCTCATGGACAGTGGGACTCCTGGATGGCCAGGATATCCACGGGTAAATTGTGTTGTAAAAAACTCAGTTTCCTAGCCTGGGATGGGGAGGCCTTGAGTCCAGCGATATTCAACATCCCTAGAGTGAAGGTTTCCCTCATCGCACCTTAGGTGTGAGGGGTGGGGCCCTGGGCCCACCAGCCTCTTCCAGGTCCCCACGGGCTTTCACAGCAGCATGGGTGTTAGCAGCAACGCTATCGGGGTTTTTGTTAATTTTTGTGGAAAGATTTGAATTGGCTTTGGCCTTCACTTTTATTTTCCCGATGTCGGATGAATTTTTTGTGGTGCAGATGAGTACGGTG
This sequence comes from Massospora cicadina, assembly GCA_022478985.1. Classification (NCBI taxonomy): domain Eukaryota; kingdom Fungi; phylum Entomophthoromycota; class Entomophthoromycetes; order Entomophthorales; family Entomophthoraceae; genus Massospora; species Massospora cicadina. The sequence continues at coordinate 24,066 of JAKSZP010011874.1, forward strand.
CACTGTCGAGTGGGTCAAAAAAATTTTCAGTTGGGATAGGTCCCAAGTCAGTTTTGACTGGATCTTGGGTGCAGCGATTGGGTGAGATTGAATCTCCTATCAGATCCTTGGATTGAGTGGCCCGCTTGGCATGGGCTTCCCAATCTGATTGGATGATGGATTCCCAAGTCACTTCCACCGCGAAGGTCTCCATGTCCTCCTGGCGTTGTGAGTGTGGGATGGCAGTGGTGGCCTTGGCTGCTTCCTTGGCCGCGGCCCTACAGGCCTGTTTGGCCATCTTCCACTCCTGTGGGGAGATGGGCTTTACCAATTAGTTAGCAGCCTTGTGCTCCCCGTGGGAAAGCCTCCTTGGAGCTTGTGGTTGGTTCGTATTGTGCCTCTCCACTGGCCATGGCCACTGAGGGGTGCTCTTGGAATGTGAAGCCCTCCTTGATGGGGCATGCGTGCACCTTATGGCCAAATGCGTCACAGTGGGTGCAAATGGGGGGCGCGCTGTCCATGGTTACCCAGAATGGGTGGGTGGTGTGCCCTGCAATATCAATGAAAGTGGAGTGCAGGATCTGGGTTAGGTCCTTCGCAATCTCCTCAGTTGGGGTCAGAACTGTGATGGCTTTGCCAGTGCACAGGTGTGGCATCAGCGTGAAGCATTGCATTTTGAAAGATTGTGTTTTGCCATATACAGCAAGACCATCTTTCAGGTGTTGCTCCAAAATGTCACATTTTTATGTAGTTGGCAAAAAGTCAAACGTGAGGAAAATTTGGTTTGATTTTGTCCATCTGGTGCATTTGGTTTCGATGACCCATTGCCCTTTGGGGAGGTCGACCACTATGCGCACCACTGCAGCCTTGTCTGCTGCTATTTTGCTTTCAAAACCTTGGTCCAGCCAACTGCACGACATGGAGTGAGGTGCAACGTACACCGCGGTCAGGAAAATTTTGTGTACATCTTCACAAAATTTTTCCCATAAGCACGCTTCTTGGATGTCCAGATACACACGGACTCCAAATTCCACCGATGAAAGTGGCTGGGAGTGTGGCGTGTTGATGTACTGGTTGCATCGTGCTTGCCACACGAGTATCTCTGGGATAATTGTGACCGCCGGTTTTTTGAGATTTTTGTCTATTCTGCCAGATTCTCCGGGGCGTTTTTGAACGTTGGAGGCCGTGGGCCTTCCGCCTGCTCCTCTTACCTTGCTTGCCCAACTGCTCCCTAACATGGGCGCAGACTAATCTCCTCTGTGAGATTATCAAACTAGATTTAGTCTTGAATTTAATAGGTTGTAAAAGTGTTTGCAACGAGAAAGAAAAGTTTAGGACATCAAAGAATAGATCTGGGCAGACGGCTGTGGATAAATAAAACTTTAAATTTAAAATCACTCAAAAAGTGACTTTGAGCAGTAAAAGAAAGTTAAATCCAGTTGAGTTTTTAATCTCTTCATTAATCTGGTTGATACTATATTAATTTTGCGCTCCACTGACAATTATTGCCCTGACGGGTAATCAGTCTACCAAATTATCCATATATCTGAATATAGAAAATTAAAATAAGCTATTGTCTACTGCACATATGACAGATTCGTTAGCTGAATCCAAGGTAAATTAACTGAGTTGATATATTGGTGAACGTTTCTTGAATTGTACCAAGCAGAATTGATACATTGACTTCATCTAACTTAACATTCAATAAATCAGTTTCTTCTTCAGCATTTTGGACTTTTTCCACTATTTGTCAGGAATACAGGCGAGCTACATCCTCTAAAACTATGGGGCAATCCCCTTTGATTTTGATCTTATTATTTCATTTACGTCTTGGTAGACAATTTGATGAAGGGGAACATACTCAAGCTCATCCGTGAATAGATCCAACTGGTCCAATTTATATAATTTTTTTGGGGGAACTTGGATACCTGTGGGTCTAGATTGTCCCTCATTATAAGTCCTGGGGAACATTCCCTGGCTGTTGATCAGGCCATGCTCCCATTCCCATTTAAGAACACACCAAAGAGGATGGCGGTACCTCTCATTACTCAGGGCGATCTCGCTCATGTAGTAGACAAGCGGTGGGTAACAGCTCTTCCGCTTCAGATCCCACCCCCAGCACCCACACTCACCTCAGCAGAACTGTTACGAGGAATTAGTGAAATCTGCACTGAGATTGTTAAATTGATTTCAGTCATCTAATTTGAATGGCAATATGGATGATGCTCGGATCTCAAATGGCTGGAAAGGCATGAAGACAGAGGTATTGACTGAAATGGCTAATGGTTCTAATTCAATTAAAATTATGATCAAACAAATAACCTTCCTACTAAGTCATTGGGGATCATCCTTGACAGCCAGGCTATAGCATCAGATGCCTTTGACGAGGGTTCAAAGTCCCCTGTTGACAATTTGGGCGTTGTGGCTGATGTGATGCCACTGGCCAAACAAACAGTCCAGCGACCAAGCGTGGGCGGGTTGGGCGTCCTGAACCCATTCTTAACCAAATGGACCTGCCCCTATGTGGGGTGGCCTTGGGGGATTCCCATCACTCGTTGGGCCAAACGCCATTGCGCCAACCATCAGAAATGTAGCAGAGCCTTAGTTTGGACATTCAAGTTTGAACTGACAGTGACTCCACCTGCCACCAACTTTTTTGATGTCAGTTCCCAAGGAACAAACCTTCCCATTCCCAAATAATTCTCCAATTTAGGTCAAAATTGAGGGTCCCAATCCCACCTTGTCACTACCCCAATTTACCAATATTTAATCAGTTGCATAGCACTGAGAAAATTGTTGGTTGATTTTGTTCCTTTTCCTTCATTAATAATTTCGCCAAAACACCAAACAATTTTTCTATTGTATTACCCCTTCTGACCGCATCCCTGATGGCGTTTCCCTAGTGGCCTGTCAGTCCATATACCGGATGGGCTCTACCAGTACTTATGGTCATTATGGCCCCCACTGTCGTCAATTGGACACAGCGAGCCTGATATTTTTGGCTATATAACCCCGTTATCATGAACTTCCAACAACAGTATATGGGAATCTTGTGGCCTTATGTCCACCAAACGCAAGAAAGAATCCATCTCCTTACCTCCCAGGTTGAAATGACCTCATATGCTGATGAACCTATTGAAACCATCTCTGTAATCCCACCCCCTGCAGCAAGGCCCCCTGGGTCCTGAGTGGGCTCATTGTGGTTCATCGTTGGGATCATACTCACTGTTGTGCTACACCAACGATTCGTCATTTCCCAATGCTTAGCTCCATATCAAGTCATTCTGTTGGCAATGCCTATGGCATTCTGGCTTGCTTTTTGGGTGCTTATGCATCCCAACTGGCAGGCCAGTCTAAACTTCTTCTTTCATTTCCATGACACTCATCTAGACCACATGATCTTTTCCCTGCCCATTGGAAGTTCCTTGTTTCTCAAAGGCTGGACTAAGTTAATCTGATCCTTCAGTTTGCGTTGTCCACAGTTATTGGCGAAATGACTAGGCTGTCCAAACTTATTAAAATTTAATCAAGGCTTATTGAGCGGTCTAGATCCTTCATACTGTTTAACTTGATTCCCATGATTGTTGAAATCTCTGGATTTGATGGGGAATTGTTCTAGATCCTTATTATTGTTTGAAAGATTATTTAATTTGTCTGTCTGATTTGGAGCTTTAAACGTTGCTGACAAGACCTTTAGATATTCTATCATTTGAAATAGTGTATTTACTAGTAAGAGTGGATGACATCATTCAATGCAAGTCTCAGTGAGGACACAACGCGTTCTGCATTGCAATCCTTCCATCAAAATGGGCATCATATTAGCCCCACTGAGGATTTGTACTTCCTCATAAAAACGATTGACAAATGCACCCACCGTTATATCCTTTTTAAACTGAATTCCCATAAAACTTTTTTTCCAGACTGACATCTTATCTGGACTACCAAATTCTTTCAGATACGCCTCCTTTGCCTCCTTATAGCTCCAGTTCTCCCCGCAAAGGTAAGGCAAAACTAGATTTTGACATGAAGTATCAAGGCAATTTATGACAGTGACAGCTTTCTGTCAGTCACTATAGCCATAAATGGTCATCTCAAATAAATGGAAGAAGGCAGGCGCGTTATATTTATGGAAAATGAGCAACTTTGGAGCGCTATTGATTTCTTCAATGATAACTGTTGTGGTATTTCTAATTTGAATTTAATTGGACATTGCATTTGCTTCAGGTTTAAGTTCAGGAAGTGCTGCAATGGTTGGGGGAATTTCCTGTGCAGGTTGGAAAGTGCTGTCAGCACAACTTTCTAAAAAAATAGATGCTGACATCCTCAAATAAATTCGCCTCAAGGTACTTATCTCATGAGCAGTACATTTAGTTTCTTCAAGGTCATACAAACATCTAAGGACTTTTTCCTACCAAGACAAGCGTTTTTGGTCATTTTACCAAAGCTGATGATTTTTATCAATTTCCCCTTTTAAAGTGGCTTTAAATGTTTCAATTATCTTCTGCAATGTGCCTTCTTGTTTTTGGATATTGAATAAATGTTCATATATAGTTTTTGATTCCCCTTTTCATCTTTGAACATTTCTTCATCTAATTTATTGACTTTAAGCTTCAAAAAATCTAAATCAGATTGAGTTGCCAATTCTAATGCATTCTTATTGACAATTTCTATCTCTGTACAAAGCTTGTAAATTTTAGCTCTCATTTCCTAGCTGAGATTTTTGAATTTTCTCTCTATTTATTTGACAGTATTCTTAAATTTACCGTCTCCCCTTGACTAAATCAAGCATGACCGTGTGGGTTTTGGTGTTGGCAGCAGCCATTGACACAGTTGCTTCTGAGCTAGAATCAAATAAGCAATCTTTGATTCAGCCAATTGGCAGTGTTTGTTCACATCATGCTTCCATTGGTAAATGAACTCAATTTGGTTAATAATCTTTTTGACTATCCCCCAATGTTTATTTAGCTTGGCCTCCAAATTCTTAATTTGTGTGTTTGGTTGGTGAACTCCCTGTAATGTGGAATCCAAGTCAGCGCTAATCTGCTGAAAACTGATGTCTAGTTGTCGCATTAACACCTGCTGTTTTTCACTGTTGTGTCAAGTGTACTTGACTAGATTGGCGATCACCACCTGCTTCCATACTTGGATAGCTCTCATGTTTAGAGTAGTTGGCTGCACATACTTGATAACATAATCGCTGATGTTACCAATACTTCACAAATATCCCACCAAGGTCAAAGTGTTCATATTGAGAGATTTTTGAAGTTTCATCTTCACTATTCCTGATTGGTTGTGTGGTGGATTGATCAACAGCTTTGATCAAGAGTATCAGTCAGCAAAATTTGAAATCCTCTCATAAGGATATCACCATTACTGGGTAAATTTTCTCAGATTTGCTTTAAGATGGTTTGTAGATTTTTACAGCATTCTCGTTTACTCCAATCATAGATAGATGGACATATTGGGGATTTACCAACATACCCGCCTCTAATTGGATGTTTTCTCTCTGGGCTGCTGATGATACTGCCTCCTAGTTTCTTTGGTGCTCCATATTAGTTTAATAATATGGACTTTTTAATTTTTATATAAGCTTGAATTAACCCCTGTAGTGAGCACCACGTGTAAAGACTGTGAGGTTTTCACTGATGCACAGGTTCACTAAACTACTGAATCTGGGAATAAATATGAACTTGCCAATTGTATGAAGACAATTAGCTCTGTTGAGTTCAGATAAATGGATAAATTCAGTCCTACTCTGGCGGATAATAATATAATAAGTGACTTTGGCCTCACTTTGGCAAGATATAAGAATTTAAGTGACATTTAATTCACTCTGTCGTTGACACTTAGACAAGGATTCTCTTCACAAGAAGCAGTTAAACTACAAGATATAATAAAGATAAGATATAGGTTTAAGGTATACTTCAGTCTAAGGTGTTTCTTATTATTAAAAATAATAGAGTATTTATAGGAGGAAGTATGGGAGGACATGTGTTAGGGGTAGATTGTTGTACCCACGATGGTCTCAGAATTCCTAGCTGACAAAAAAAGATATTGATTTAATTTTAGGAAAGATTCCAGCTGATATTCATGAGGAATAGTGTATTTAAATTGCCATTCATATCAGCCCGCAAGTCTCCTACTAAACCCGACGATTTCCCATGAGTACTTGACCATTTCAAACCAATTTACTCATCTCCAAACTGTTGGCAACACTCCCCGACGAAAATTGTAACCATAATTATCATTGGATATGATCCTATGAGAATTACAATTAACCATTCAGTTGTTTATTATCACCAACTAGATGACATAATTAAATTATCATCCAAAGATTATCAATAAGCTATATTAAAATATGCAAACCATTAATATAAATAAATTGAAGCATAATTAATCTCAAGCTGGATAATGTGGTCATATAAAATTACCACACCATCATGACCCAATATCATCTCATCCTAATGGTCTCATATATTTGTACTCTATAATTGTCATTGGTGGATTAGCCAAATCAACATGGAGTTTTAGGATTATTGTTCAGTAATATCAGAATCTTAACATTATTCTCCTTGACTGAATGATAAGGCTCCTATTGCTTATGCGCCCAGAGGAACTTTGCATGCACTTGGGTAATAATCTGACTACTCATGGGGTACTTGATTTTATAGGCATCTACTCCTGTCTTTACAATAACTTTAAATGGACCAATCCAGATACTAGCCAATTTTTGTTTCCACTGAACCAGTGTTGGTCATGGAATAGAGCCATATCCCCCTCTTTAAACCGGGCTAGCTCACTACGCCATACCTAATTGGCAGCCTGATTCTTAATCTTCTTGACTAAGCTGAAAAAATACGCTTCAGTTTGCAATTAGATTAATGTGTCTTCTAGGGTCAACAAACAACTTTGGGGATCCATTCTGCTAATATCTTCTACGCAGGCATATAGCAGCGCCAGAAGAGCAGGGTGAAGTCAAAACAGTAATTGAAAAAACATTCCTTGTGGCGGGATAATATCTAATGTTAAAAGCAAAGACAGCGGTGGATAAGAGGGGTCAAATCTGAAGGTCAATCCATTACCAGTTTACAAATTGTATTCACTAAAGTCCCATTAACTCGCTCAACTATCCCATTATACTCAGGATGATATGGGGTCATTAGAACCCTACATATGGCCATAAGCTCGTTCAATTTTAAAAGGATATGGTAACTAAGTTAGTTTTATTATTAGTAAGGAGGTACTGAGGGCAGCCATGTTGCTGGTTAATATATTCCATTATGAAATTAGTCACGATAACCGCCCCAAAATCCCATATTAATTGAGCCTAAAAATACCTGGTCAAGTGATCGATTGCCACCAGAATGTAATTAAACCAGTTAGCTCCCGTTGGCAGGGGCCCAGTGACATCAATGTAAACCTCATGCCAAGCAAAATGAGGCTTCACTAACTGGTACAAGGCCTTCTGGCAGAACGGCTTTTCCACTTGGCACTGGTGTCAGCAGGAGATAGTTTCAAGCACATCAAAGTTAATGCTTTCCCTCTAAAACTGAGGCTGCAAAAATTCCAATGTCTTGCACACCATCATGTCCAACTGCCTTATGTGCGCTCATAATAATACTAAGCCATGTTGAGGGTTGTGGGAAAATACTATAGAATCTCCAATAGTTTGTACAACTCTCCGTTCCACTGGAAGGTATTGGCTTGAATCTCACTTAACAACTTTTTCACTTGCGAGGGTTCATAATTGTACTTTTCATTGAGCATTTTATCATACATTACATCACTGAGATCCGCTGTAACGGCAATGGTTGGTAATTTTGATAAGCAATTGTCATTTTGGTGTATTCACTCCAGGTCAGTGAAGGATTTCAAAGTCATAAGCCTGCAGCTTAAGAGCCCATTGGTTTAGACGCCCTCAGCATCTCAGAGATTCTGCAACCAGAATAATGATGCATTATCTGTTAAGACTTTAAACTTTACGCCATGCAAATAAACCTGAATTGCTTGTATGCATAGATTATTGATATGCACCCCTGCTTGGGACAGTGTTGTTGTGTTAGTGGCAGTTCAAGCTCTAAATGCAATACGCAATGGGGTGCTCCTCTCCCTCATCATCTTTTTAGGATAAATCTGCCCCAACGGAGGAAAGGAATACATCTGTATGGACAATGAATCTTTATCAAAATTTGGAAAATGTAGCACTGGTGCTTTGATTAATGCCATCCAGAGTTTATTAAAGGCGCATTATGGACGTTCGTCCATTCAAAAGCAACATTCTTTTTTAGTAAAACAAACAGTGGTCCTCCATTGCAACTGAAGTTGGGGATAAAGTGTCAGTAGTACCCGACTATCCCCAAAAATACCTGTACATTGCATTTGCTGCTTGGTGGGGACATTATATTAATAGCTTCCACTTTGCAGGTTGAGGTCTTAGCCTCTTTGCGTCTACTAAAACCCTAGATACTCCAACTGGTCTTTAAAGAAGTGACATTTATGGGGCTTGATATTAATGTTGACCTCCACAAGCTGGTGGAAATCTCCTCCAGATGAGTAAGATGCTCGGAGAATGTACACAAAAAACATTGATATCATTGACAAATACAAGGATGCATGACAGCTTCAGGTCACAGAGAATGGTGTCCATGGCCCGTTGGAATGTATCTGGGGCATTACACAGCCCTTGTGGCATATGGGTGATCTGGAAAAGCCCCTTAAATGTGATAATGGCGCATTTATTCTGTTCAACCGTGGGCAACTCGTTCTGTCAGTAGCCCAATATCAAATCCATTGCTGAGAATTAATGAGCATCCCCTAACTGATCCAGTCATTATCAATTTGCGGTAAGGGATACAAGTCCTTTTAGTGATACTGTTTAGCTTTTTGGTAGTCTATCACTACCTGGTTGGTGCCATCCTTCTTTTTGACAATTAAGACAAGCGAAGCCCAAAGACTCTTTGACAGTTTGAGCATCCCTGGTCCAGCAGCTTTCAATTGCTTTGGTTACCACTTCCTCATCTGCCCTTAATTGTCAGATCAGCTGCGACTTGATGGGGAATAATCCCTCATGTCCAATTGATGGACCACCCCTCAAGCACACCCTAAATTGTGGTCATTGACAGCAAAAACTCCTTATATTTTTCAAATAAAGTTATCGCCTATCCTTCTGTTCTTCTGTAAACCCAGATAAGGTTTTTCACGGTACCACCATCATTATGCTGGACTGCGGCTTGGCAGGTAGATCAAATTTTCCAGCAACCCAAACTCATGAACCCAAAGGACCTCCTCAATAGGGTCAAGTGTAAATGCGCTACTACTTGATGTTGGCGGATTTGCAATGGTTCGTTATGTAGATTTGCTAATAGAACCTTGATCTTCACATGATCCAGAAGTATAATGCTTGGATCCACCTGGGGTTCAAGCCGTGATTGCTAATAAGGATTAATAACTTCCCCATAGAGTCTGTCTGCAATTCTAGCACCAATCTTATGTAAACTATTACTTAGTGACCAGAGGGGATAGATATAGGTCCAGGGGCTTGGAGAGGCAGCCCCTGATATTTATACATCTGCTGGGGAAGGCATCAGGTCCTTTTTTATTAATTATAGAAACGGAATCACCCCATCACTGTATGCCAGGGTAATATGATCCATGTGCACCGGATCCTTTGGCAGTCCGCTGGAGGTAAAATAATTGGTTTTATTGCCCCAGAATTTCTGAAGGTCTCCGCCATCATATCAACAACAGCCCTAAAGTGTCGCATAAAAGCGTTTCCAATTAGCAGGTCATAATTATTGTTCAGTAGCACTATTGCTGGGGCTATAATGACAATTGACCCAAACCGCAAAGATAGCGCGCTATATGCTCCCTCAGAGACAAGCTTCTACTCCAGCGGTCCCAAAAACCATCAATGTTCTATATCATGTTTTAATGTCAGCTTCGCCACCAACTTAGTGGAAACTATGTTATTTGAGCACCAGTATCTATTATAGCATGGACTAGGGTTTTGGCTACAGCAATGTCACATTAGGTACATTTAGAATAAGAAGAATTCAGACTGTTTAATACTTGGCCATTTATAAAATCCCTTTTCCCAAGGAAGCTCATAATCCCCTTCACCGATTTTAGGGTACATTTTAGCAATATCTTCAACTGTGAAATGCGACGTCTACTCCTCTCAGGGGAAGGTGCGTCTCCAGACAGTTTCATCTCGTCTGGAGAACTTTGTTCAAACATTTGACAGGCATAAGGCTTTGGTTGCTCTTGGGGTCCTTCATCCGCTGTATCCTTGGCTTGTGATCATGTCATTACATTAACTCCTCCAACTGGCTGCTGATATAGGAATGCATATTGTACTGGGAGACTTCTGCTGAATATACTTTGTTAGTTAGAGTAGGACGTTTGGGCTTAGATAGCGGAGGTAGAGACTCCCATCTCTACTATGCTCTGATTTCTTACTGGCAGTACTGGTCCTGCTGTTTGTAATGGACCTGAAAAATGGGAAAACCCCATGCCAAATGCCCAGGGCAACCACATATGAAACAATTTACACTGTAGGGCCTTCATCCTTAATTATTGTAAGATGAGCCTTGCAATAATTTGATTGTGGGCAATTAGAGTAAATAGGCCCAGGTTGGTAGTTGGGATGTTGACAATAAGCAGGTTGGGGTGGAAGGTGAACTTCTAGGGGAACTCTGCAGAATCCGAACAGGAAGGGCGAACTCCCTTGAATAAGAAGATCTATAAAGGGCAGTGGTATGTTTCCGCTCTTTATTGGGTGGAGGAGAGTTCTGATAGACGACGCAGAAACTGAACAACCTTAAGAAAGTGTATGTCTTCATCCAACATTGGGTTCATAACGTTATATAGCTCGTGGTATGGCTTCATGGCGGATATCATCGCAATACATATGTCAGCTTCAGATAAAGTCCCTGCCCAATTAACACGTAATCTCTTCTGCTGTAAATTGAACAGCAAACACAGTGAGGATCTCATTACGCTGAAACTCAATGGTCAAGAACTAGGCTTCCACTACAAAATCTTTTAGTTCCTCCAAACAACTACAGAAAGTATCCTTCACTTATTGATATGTAACGGTACTGGTGGGAAGATAGCAGGTGTATGGTTGGCACTTCCAACATGCAAGGTGGATATTAAAAGCTTCGCTTTACAATGATCAAAGGCACTTTCTGAAGCAAAACTAAATCAATTAAAGAACCCTTTGATTATCCCATCATGATCAAATGGAGGCAGATTATCAATACAAACCTCCTGAAAAAGTGTCATGTTTACATGACCTGATTGAAGGCACCAACATCATTGATAAGACTGGGTGGCAGGAGGTCCAGAGGGTCAATTTTCAGGACCTTCTTGACCTAAATCACACCTTGGATCAACGTTGGGTATAGGCCAGATATGCCTATGTTGGTCCAGGTGAGTGCTTGACGCTCAGCCTTGTTTTGGCTTTAGCGTTAAAACAAACGAGTTAACTCTTAAACGACAATGGCTCAATTCAATTTATTGGTGAATGGAGTTTAAAGATCATTCAGATTACAAAATGCCCAACTCAGGTCGGACTTGACTCCAATTACTTACTTGAGCTCAGACTATTTCAAAGTATAGCACCCTGTCAGATAGAAGTGTGCGCTTATTGGTGCACCTCAGCTTGATACCACTTTATCCAATAGACAATTTCCCCAGTTAGGATTTAATGTGTTTTTTGACACCAACTTCTCTCATTGGTTGTCTTCCTCCCTACAAAAAACCCATAGTCAGTTTAACGTTTTTCTTATGTTCACTTGGGCATACTTTTGTTCAGACCTCTTTGAGGAGGTCTTGCATCACGTTAGCCAATTCATTTGTTTTAAAATCACTATAGCATCAGGTAAACCATTGGGACGTCTAGGTTCCCTCCAAACCAGAACACTCATGCGCCATAGACCAGTTCAAAGCTTGGTTATGAACAGCCCTTTAGGGCTCAGCCAAGTCTTGCTATTTTCTCGATCAGTATTTATGAGTACAGTGCTAACTAACCTCGCCCTATATCACTTTAGCTCAAGCTTTCTCTGCTGGGCTATTTTCATTCTAACACTGATGAATAGTTGCCTTACGATGATCCAGTGCTCCATGCATCACTACGCTGGGAACTTGAGAGCTATAGACACTATCCTGACATCAGTTAACCAACCTTTTTCCCTTACATGCATGAACTTTCCATGTGGATCTTTCACGAAGTGTGAATGTGGTGCGCCAACTGTTGTCCATGGCTGTGGTGGGGCTCACCTTCGTTTTCTCATTTTTCAGATGGTTTGAGAATCTCCGCGTTTTTCTTTCTGGCTCTGACTGGGAAGTACTTACCATTTGTGCTTGTATCTGGTGTATATGGTCACCAGCAATCTAAGAATCGTGACTCCCTGGATTTCGACCAAATTTTGTAAAATCAGCACAAATAAACTGGTTTTTTTTGGCACCGCATTCAGACAGTGAAGGCGATATCCTCAACAGAGGGCCTGATGGTGATGGCCTTGAATAACGTTGTACAATCCATCGCCAAAATGGGTATGGGGTTATTTGCGGCTCAAACGCGTTTTAAATGACGTTTCCATATATGCAACTGAGCTATATATCTTCTCTTATGGCTTAAATATGGACCCCATTTCAGTGTATCAAATTACCCCTAAACCTCACGTTTAACCACCACCATGATCCTCAGAACCCAGGAGGTGGAGAATGAGTTATTATTACAATAAAAACGTCTATGCAGTTGCTGAAGATATGATAGGATATGTGACCTCAGTAGTAAGAGTGGCCAGATATCCCTCTCCTTTTGTGATGCAAAAATGTATCCTGGGGTACAATAGACCCTAATGAAGAGTTTGTAGTGATTTGTTGGCGTTTTCTGTTATAAATAAGGTCATTTGTATTGCCTTTTATCAACTACCACACTTTCATCCCCTTTAGGGAATATCAGCACTACTATTTTGGTGGATACTGGAGCCTCTGAGAATTTTATTGACCAAGACCTAGCCGAATACATTGAGCTAAGTTATTTTTAGGTGGTATGGTTAGAGGAGGAGCTTCCCAAGGTATTCCCACGCTGATAATTACGGGGTTAGTGGATAATCAAGTTGGTAAATATCATTTGTCTGACCACTTCAAAGCTATCAAAAACCTCTTGTACCCCAGCATTTTGGGTGTATAGTGGTGGGGGAAGTTTGATGTCAGTACCAACTTGAAAGAAAGTACCCTGTCCTTAACTTTGAAGAATGGGCACGAGTTAGTCTTCCCTTTAACTGAAGCCAACTTTCAGGGCTTTTCCCCACAATCCCAATATTCATAGACTCATTCTAGCTCCGTTGCTGAAGCCCTCTATGGAGGTATCTCTACCTTTTTGTTTGGAGGAGTTACAATTTTCGTTTTATTCGGCTTTAACCAATGTACTACCAGCTCATTCAGATTTTGATTGCTATTTTAAGCTCACCGTTGATCTGGTGCATATATCTGCCCAAATCTATACATTGACTGTATGGGAGGAAGCTGCCTTAGATGTGTGGGTTAAGAAGCAGTTAGCTAAGGGTGCAACTTTTCAGTGAACTCTCCTGTATGTTCCCCACTTCTCTTTGTAGAGAAGACCGATGGTACCTTATGCCCATGAGTAGATTATAGGAATCTCAACGACATCACAGTACCAGACTTGCATCCCATCCCACAGGACTCAAAGATTGCATGCTATGTGGAGAAGGAGAGAGTCTTCTCCAAGTTGGATTGTTTAAACGCATTCAATCAGATCAGTATAATTAAGGGCCAGGAGTGGCTGATCGCATTCCATACCAGAAAGGATATTTTCCAATTTCAGGTTATGCCCTTTGGGCTTAAAAAGGCCCCTGCTATCTTTCAACGCCGTATTGATGAAACTTTGGGGGATCTGCTGGGGGTATGTGCAGTAGCTTACATGGATATTAATTTGGTATTTCCCCTGACAATGAGTCCCATGCAATACACCGTCGTCAGGTGGTGGAGCGTTTGAGGGAAGCTGACTTTACATCAAAAAATAAGTAAGTCTGAATTCTTTAAGTCCCAGGTCACTTTCCTGGGCAACGTCGTGTTTGACTAAGGGCACATGATAACTCCAAACAAGGAGAAGGCAATTCGCGAGTTGTCACTCCAACTTCAGTTAAGGAATTGAGGAGATTTTTGGGGATGTGTACATTCCTTAAGAAATTCAGACCGAACTATACTGAAGTTGCAGCGCCTTTGTATAAAGTAAGTGGGGCAAAAGTGCTCCAGTGGTCCCCAACTTTGCAGGATGCCATCCAAGCGGTAAAATTTGCTGTCCACATCCATTCTTTGCCGTGTTAAGCTAATAATGAGTTCATTGTTGCTTCTAATACCTCCAATTTCGTTATAGCAGTGGCACTATTTCAAGTAGGTGAAGATGAAGTAGAGCATCTGGCAGGATATTTTTCCAGGAAGTTGTCTCTACCAGAGTAAACTACGACATATATGAAAATGTGCTATTAGCAGTGATTGAGGCGCTGACCTATTGGCGCCATCAATTGCATGGCTCATCCCAACCTTTCTGCAAACGTATAGATCACCAAACCTTAGTCTACTACCACGCACCTCATGTATTAACCCATGGCAAACCCTCTGGCATGAGATCCTTTCCTAATTTGCGTTTTATTATGAATTTACTAAGGGCAAGGAGAATGGTTTGAAGATGTTTTGAGCCGCAACCCTGCATTAGCTCCCAATGCTAAGGAGGTAGAGAAACATAATACCCAAATGATGATTCCACCAGGTAAGTTTGTGCCTCAACTTCCATCTCCCTTGTCCAAAGAGCCAGCGCTCGCACTTTGGAAATTGCTTAGTAATATGGTATTTAAAGAAAGGTAGTCCTTTCTCAGCCTTTGTTGGCTGAATGAACTATGATTATTGCTAAGAGCGCGTTGAATCAGAAGGATATAACTAGAGGGTACTACGCGAAGGATGAGATGATGTGGTTTCTGGGCGCTTATGTGTTCCTACTCGACCACTTCGCCTAGAAATCATCTAAAACCATCATGATGTAATCAAGGTTGGTCATCCTGGGAAGGCGAAGACTCTGGAGTTAATTTGCTGCACTTACAATCGGAAAGGGTTAGCCGCTCAGGTGGGCAGGTTTTGTAAAGAGTGCCTGGTCTGCAATCAAATGATTCTGAACTGACAACCACAAGTCTGTTGTGGGTACCAGTTCAAAAGGCTGAAGGGCCTTTGACTTACTTATCAGTGGATTTCATTGTGAGATTTCCTTTATTTGATGGCTACAATGCCATCATGATGGTGTTGGACCGTTTTATGAAGTTCGACCATTGTATTCCCTGCAGAACCATGGAAACCGCAGATGAGATGGCTAGGCTCTGTTTAACTCATATGTTCACTTTTCATGGGGTCCTTTAAGAAATAATTAGCGATCGTGGACCCCAGTTTACCTCTGTCTTTTGGGAAGAATTGTGTAAGACTCTTCATATTTGCCCCTGCCATTCAACTGCCTATCACCCCCAATCAGATGGGCAGACTTAACGAGTGAACTAGTGCCCCTGCTGTTCTTGCTGTGTTACACCGCCGCAGATCATTCAGATTGGGGTTCCCATCTCCTCATGGCCCAATTTTGTTTATAACAAAGCCCAACATGCATCAACCGTTTTTCCCCCTTCTTCGCCAACTATGGCTTCAATTCACCTTCAACATAAAGCCCATTTTTGGATCCAAGGTGAAAGCTGTGGAGGACTTTGCAAAAATAATCTAGAAAGTACACCAGGGGGTGAGCACAAATTTAGATGCGGCAATGCAGGCTTACAAGGAGAACGCTGATGGTAAGAGAAGAGTTGAACCAGTATACAAGGAAGGAGATCTCGTGATGCTGAATGGTAAAAACATCTTAATTAAGCAACCATGCAAAAAAGTGGGATTTAAGAGGTTTGGGCTGTACTGAATCATCAGAAAGGTGGGCCACGCCTCATACTAGTTGTATCCCCCCTTGTTTCGAATATTTACAGTATTTCAAGAAATCAAGCTCACGTTGATTGAGGGTCCCCCATTAGAGACTCTTGAGGCTTATCTCATGGATGGGGCTCCAGAAAGGGAAGTGGAGGAGATTGTAGCCTCTCTTCAGGTAAGAAGAAGACTTGAGTATCTTGTATCCTGGAAGTGATTTTACGCAGTGGTAAACACTTGGGTCCCAGCGCGTGACTGCGTCCATGTCCAAGATCTAATTGCAGAATTCCATGAGCGTTTCCCTGAGGCCTCAGGATCTAAGTCCAATAAAGCCATTGCTGACATGAATCTGGCCCTGCCCACAAAACTTTTCTTGGCGAATGGCCTTGGAGGGTGGTGGAGCCCAAAGAGGAAGAGAGGGTAATGTCATGTTTACATGACCTGATTGAAGGCATTAACCTCAAGGATAAGGCTGGGCGGCAGGAGGCTCAAAGGGTCAAGTTGCTGGACCTTTCTGACCTTAAGCACACCTTTGATCAACGTTGGGTACAATCCAGATATTCCCAGGTTGGTCCAGGTGAGGTACTTAACGCCCATCCCCTTTCTTCATTTTTAGCGTTAAAATGAATGAGTTACCTCTTAAATAATGATGGCTTAAAATCAATTAATCAGTGAACGGGGGCTCAAAACCATTCATTTTAAATAAATTTTCAACTCAGGTCGTCCTTGAAGTCATAAATTACTCGAGTTTATACTATTTTAAAGTATATAACTCTGTCAGATGGAAGTGTGTGCTCATTAGAGCACCTTGGCTTAGTACCACTTATCCAATAGATATTTTCCTGGTCCAGCTTATATGTGTTTCTGCAACACCAAATTTTTTCGTTGGTTGTCTTTCTCCTTACAATAAAACCACAGTCAGTTTAACGTTTTACTCATGTTCACTTGGGCATACCTTACATGGACCTCTTCGAGGAGGCCTCACTTCATGTTATCCAATTCATTTGCTAAAATTATTAAAGCATCAGGTACACCATTGGGACTCCTAGGTTCCCTCCAAAACAGGGCACCCATGCACCATAGACCAGATATAAAGCTTGGTTATGAAAGGCCCTTTGGGCAAAGCCAGGATTTGCTTTTTGCTTGATCACTATTTAATAGTAGAGTGCTAACCACTCTCACCCTATATCACTTTAGCTCAAGATGCCTTTTCTGGGCTAATTTCGTTCTAACACTGACAACTAGTTCCCTTGCGTTGATCCAATGCTCCATGAACCCTCACGCTTGGAACTGGAGAGTTATAGACACTTTCTGACTAAAAGCTCATCCTGTCTTTTGAGCACAGCGTCCAAGGCGAGTTTGAGTTCCACGTATTTGACTGGTGCAAGAATTCATGAAGTTCTTCCTTTAAAGCAAGCTTGATGTGACATGGTCGGCGGCTTAAGATTTTTTTATTTTCTGTGATTGATTAATGGGCCCCTTGTAGTGAGCACCTCTGTTAAAATTGGTGATACTTTAAAGATAAGCTAAAGGGTTTTTGCACAGGGTCAAGCCCACTGAGCAATAGGACAGATGATATGGAGATCGCCAGTCCTCAGAACAAGCTTATATAAATATAATATAATAAATACGAGCAATCGCCAACATGACACTCTTTTATTTAATTTAATATATACAGATGATACTCGCTGTTCCACTCACTCTCTTCTACTCACAATCCTCCTCAATTAATATTCTCATCTCACTTATATTAAGTGACTTTGTCAATAATAACCCTTTTTCTTAGACTATTCATTTCTGCCATATTCTCATTGGTCCAGCAGAGTCTATCATTCATTAAATTGACAATCGCCTAGGTTTGAGGCAATTTACCAATTATTCATCATGCATCAACATTGTCTAACTGCTTTATTTGGAGGCGATCCAATAATATGCATCCTGACCCAAAATTACCTCATCCTAATGCTCTCAAATATATGTACTCTATAATCATTGTCAGCAGATTCTAACCAATTCGCCATAGCCACTTTGGGCTTATCATCCAGATATATCAAAATCTCGACACTAAGGATTGGCAATGTTCATATCATCTGTCCGCTGCTCAGTGGTGTTAAACCTGTGCAACCAGCATAGCAGATCTAAGTGATACCACCAAAAGTTAACAATGGTGCTCACTACAGGGGGCCAATGGTCAACTGTAGTACAATGGCAACTAGGTCATAATGACGAGCCCCCCTTTTAATGCCATAATTTAATAGGGTTTTATGACTGATACTTTAAGGGACCAATGGAGACATTTAATGAGGAACTAGAATTTTTACAGTGATGGAACCAGCATACAAGGAAACCAGGATGGAGCTGCAGTTAGCAACTTGTCCCACTTTAGAGTCAGACCAACAGGGTAGGTCTACTAATGTAACCCCTCAGCAACTGAAGGGTATCATGGAATGGCTCTTGTGGGGTTTCCACCTCTACAAAAGAGATGTGAGTGAACATGCCATGTGTCTTTTTTATAATCAATGTGACAATGAAGCCCGTTATGAATGGTATATGTCTTACCTTGACGCTACAACAATGGGGCTGTCTCGCCAGCTCAGCTCCCATGGAGCTGAGAAGTATCTAGTCACGTACATTCAGCCTTTGATCCACCAACTACTGCATGTGACGGCCTTACATAACAATGAGATTTGTGATGTCATAAATTTTGTCCAAGCACAACAGAATGACACTCGCCTCTTACTTGAAATACTCAACCACTCTTTTTCAGAAATCCAGGGGGTGCTAGTGTACGTAGACAATCATGTCATGGACGTCCACCATTGCTTGGATAATTTGTTCCATGCTTAAATTATAAGCTACCCCAAGTAATATGATAATCGTTAAACTGGCGTGGGCTTTCAGGTGAATGGGTATGGAATGTCATGACTCTAGGAAGTAACCCCAAGCGGTTTAAGCTAGAATTGTCTGAATTGTTGGAAGTAATGGACTTGGCGGTGGCTCAGACAAGGGACTAGGTTTCCTGTTAGAGCAGTGGATGACTGAACAAGCTGACACAGTGGCAATCGAATTTAATCAACTTTGTCCTGAGTGGTTACCATCGGATGGATGTCCATTTTGACCAGCTCTTTCTTGGCAACCTCAGAATACAGCCAATTACTAGGTAAGATTCACCAGTTGGAGAGTTCCAGTGGTGTGGCTCAGGGCTGATCCATTACTCTTCCATTCAATGAGATGGAGTATGCTGATATCTAAGTGCACTTGTTTAATTTCTAACGTATAAATGAGGAGTAGGTTCTGAAATGAACTGCTCTAATCAATCAAGTGGACAAAGCGAATCAACAAGCGTGCAACACTGGATGGCAGAAATTGAGAATGCAGCACATTAGAGAATGCCCTCTTATGACTTCAAGAATTGGAGCGGAAACTGGAAACAGAACGAGAATTCTGCTACAAATTATAGAAGGAATTCAAAGAGCTTAAGTAGAGGGTGAGATAAAGGCGGTGTTGGTACAATTTAGTCAAAACGGAGCAGATAATAGATGAACATTTTGTGCTCAGACTGATGATGGAGGTAAGGGTGCAGTCAGCGTCAAGTCTGGTGAGGATATAACTAAAGGCCACTAAGTACCCCCTGGGGTTGCAGCTGTCCATCCCAGAAATCCAACTTTTTCTTGGTCAACAACAGTGGATTTGCATCCATCCTTGTAACCCCATTTTTTGCCCAAAAGGGGATGATCCTCTTGTCTGATCTGAACCTATCCCTTCTGTTCCCCGACCCCAAAGCATGGTGCTGGGTGATTTTGTATAGATCAAGAAGTTGTCACCTTTCAGTAGAGATGGGAAAATGCATGGATATTTAAAACAGTTCAAATTCGCTGTGGAAGGAGCATCGAATTAGCGGAAATATAAGCTTTTATTATCCACTCTGAATGTTGAGATCGCTGACCAGGTACACATGTTACCTTAAGAGTAGTGCTGTAACATATTAAGAGGTAAAGAAAAATGTACTCAATCTGTTTGGGGGTGTGGCGAAGATGATGCAGTGCTTGGTCAAATTTCTGACAACACAGTTTTTAAAGAATGAGTCCCTAGTGGAGTTTGAGGAGTGGTTCATGGCTGAAGCTCATGTATTAATGAATAAATATCTTAACCAACGAGGATGTTGTGGGAATTTATATGGCCACATTATCCAGCTTGCAAATTATCTAAGTTTCAATTAATTTAAGATAATTGGTTCATTTATTTAATTTAGCTTAATGATTAAACTTTGAACATTGATCAATTATGTCAGCTCATTAACAATAATCACTGATTAAATGGATAATTGTAATTCTCATAGGATCATATCTGATGACAATTACAGTTCCAATTTTGTCAGGGATTGTTGCTGACAATTTGGAGATGAGGAAATTGACTCGAAATGGGTAATTACTTAAGGGAAATTATTAGGTTTGGTAGCCAACGTGTAAGCTGTTATGAATATTAATTTAATTACACTATTCCTCAAGAATATCGGCTGGAATATTTCCTGAAATTGAAATAATATCCCTTTTATGTCAGCTAGGCGTGCTGAGAGCCTCGTGGGTACCACAAATACCCCTAACACATGTCCTTCATCATTTTACCCTATAAATATTCCCTCGCTTTAATAATAATAAACACCTTAGAACTGTGAATACTTTATTTTTTTCAATTGTGGATTATTTACTTCAGATTGAAGTTGTGAATAAGTCTTCCTGTCTAAGTGTCAACGCCAGGGTGAGGCCAAAGTCACTTATATCCTTATATATTGCCAGAGTTAGGCCAAATTCACTTAAACCTTTATACTTCCAGAGTAGGGCTGAAGCTACCTAATTATCTAAACTCGACTAGGCTAATTGTCTTCATATATTTAGCAAACTGGTTTATTCTCAGAAGTCAGTAGTTAAGTGAACCTGTGTACCAGTAGAAACCCCGCTGTTTTTACACATGGTGCTCACTACAGGGGCTGAGTTGAGTTTATAAGAACACATAATGCCAAATCATCTAATTAATATGGAACATCGAAGAAATGAAGAAACAGGATCATCAGCAGACCACTGGGGAAATATCCAATTAGAGGCTGGAATGCTGGTGGATCCTCAATACATCCATCTATCAACAATTGGAGTAAATGAAAATGCCATAATGATTTATGAACCACCTTCAGAGCGAATCCAGGAACTATATCCAGCATCAGTGATATCCTAATGAGAGGATTCCAAATTTTGCTGACCAATACCTTAGACCAAAGATGTGGATTATTCCACCACACTATTAATCAGGAAGAGTGAAGATGACACTTAGAAAACTTACTTTATATGAATATTTTAACATTAATAGAATACTTGTGGAGCATTGGCAATATTGGCGATTATATTATCAAATATGTATAGCTAACTACCCGAAACATGAGAGCCATCCAAGTATGGCAGCAGGCAGTTATTGCCAAACTTGTTAAGTATACTCAAGATAAACGTGTACAACAACGGGCGCTGATGTGACAGTTATATGTCAGTTTTAGCAGATTCGCGCTGGTTTAGATTCCACATCGCAGTGTGTCCAACAATCAAACACCCAAATCAATAATCTGGTGGCTGAGCTGAATACAAAACTATGGGGGATTGTCAAGGAGATCATCAACCAAATTGGGTTCAATTACTGATTGAAACATGATATGGATAAGTATTGCCAATTATCTGAATTGAACATCACTGATTTGATCTGAGCTCAGGAGGCAGCTTTGCCAATGGCTGCAGCCAACATCAAAACTCACATAATCTTGCTCAATTTAGTCAAAGGAAGACAGAAAATTAAGAATACCATTGACAATATGGAAAGAAAATTCGAATGACTCAACAAAGAGATGAGAGCTGAAAGTGATAAGCTTCACACATAAATAGAATTATCAACAAGAATGCTTTAGAATCGGCAACTCAATCCAAGTTATACTTGTTGAAACTCAATGTCTTTAAATTAAATGATGAAATTTCCAAATACAAAAAAGAGAACTGTTAATTGTATGAGCATTTATTCCATCTCCAAACCTGAGAGGGCAAGCTGCATATAGAAGTCAAAACCCTGAAAACAACTTTACATGAGTAAATTTATAAAAATTGTCAACTTCCGGAAAACAACTGAAAACGCTTGGCTTGAGAAAAGAAAATCTTGAGACGATTGGATGAACTCAAAAACTCTAAGTGTACTTGTTCATGGAATGAGTACCATGAGGCGAATTTTTTTTGAGGGTGAATTGGCATCCATTGAAGCAGAGAGTATCGCTGACAGCACCGTCCAATCTATTTGGGAAATGCCCATGACCATTGTGGCACTTCCTGAAGTAACACTCAAAGAAACTCCAGTGTCTGGTCAAATCCCAATTAGAAGTGCTGGCCTAATTATTGTTGAAGATTTCAAGGGTACTCTGAAGTTGCCCGTTTTCTATAGGGATAATGTGCCTGACTTCTTCCAGTTATTTGAAATGAAGATGTACAGTTATAGTGACCAACAAAAAGCTATCACCATTATGAATTGTCTCAATACTTTGTGCCAAAAACTAGTTTTGACTTACCTTCATGGGGAGAACTGGAGTTACAAGGAGGCGAAGGAGGCGATTCTGACCAATTTTGGTAGTCTAGATAAGATGGTAGCTTGGAAGCAAGAATTCATGGGCATTCAATTTAAGAAAAACGAAACAGTGGGTGCATTCACTGACCATTTTTATGAGGAAGCTCAGATCCTCAATGGGGCCAACATGATCACCAATATTGATGGGAGAATCGTGATGCAAAACGCGTTGTGCCCTCATCAAGAATTACTCCAAATGATGTCATCCACTTTGACCAGTAAATAACTATTTCTCAAATGGTAGAACACCTAAAGGTTCTATCAGCAACGTTTGATGCACCAATTTTGTACTTATAAGCTGAATAACCAGTCAAACAATAATAAGGAACCAGGACGATTCCCTGACAAATCCAGATATTTCAACAATTGAGGGAATCAAGATAAACAGAACGAAGGAGCTAGACCAATCAAGCCTGGTTTAGCTTGCAATAAGTGTGGACAGAATGGTAATTTTGATAATAACTGTGGACAACGCAAACCAAAGGATCAGTTTACTTAGTCCACCATAAAAATAAAAGTAAACTTCCAATGGGCAGGGAAAAGACCATGCGTTCTAGATGTGGAACAGTCTAGAACCGCAGGAAACCATGTTCCCCCAGATAAATCAGATAGTTTGGACAAGTCGGATCTATTTGCAGATGAGCCTGAATTAGATCCCCTTCATCAGATCGTGTACCAAGATGTAAACGCAATAATGTGATCGAAATCAAAGGAGATTGTTTCCAAAATTATATAGGAGGTAGCTCGCCCATATGACCGACAGATAATGGAGAAGGTCCAAAATGCTGAAGACAAGACGGACTTATTGATTACCAAGTTAGATGGAGTTAATGTATTGATTCCAATTGGTAAAATTTGGGAAACATTCCCCAATATATCAGCACAGTTAATTCATACTCTGGATCTGTCCAAGAATCTGCTATACATGCAGTAAACAATAGCTTATCTTATTTTTCTGAGTGCACATATACAGATATTTTGGTGAACCAAATCCCCATCAGAGCAATAATTGACAGTGGAGCACTGATTAAAATAGTATCGACCAAATTAGTAAAGAAATTAAAAACCAAACTGGATTTTGAGCACCAGAAGCATTACAGGACAATTGGCCCTGACTCTACAACTTCCTGTGGGGCTTATAGCACTCTACCACTACAGATTGGATCCTTGCTCATATCAGCACCAGCAATTGTTATAGACAATCAGAATTATGACATACTCATCGGCACAGACTTCATTCAGAAGTATGGGGTCAAGGTGACTTTGAAAAAGACACTTTGATGATTCTGGGGCAAGCGCTGCCGCTGGTCTATCAACATGAGGGAAAGCGCCCCTCAGTAGATCAAATATATTCATCAATTCAGTCTATAAGGATGGAATACTACCTATCAGTTACAAGTTAGTTGGAAGAAAAGCCCAGAAATTACCTAAATATGTAAATGAGATACATGGAATCCTGATCTGTTCTAAAGAAGATGTCATAATTCAGCTGAGAATGCAACAAATCGTGGATACTGGACTGACTTTTGAGATCCCAGAGCAGTTATATTTGAAAATTGAAGCTCCTTGGCAACAATTAATGATCAAACCTTGGGTAGACCCAAGAATTTTAATCCCTGGTCATGAGGAGATTCAGGTTCTTTTAGCCAATCTGGGAAAATCTCCAATAAAGGTCAAACAAAATTCAGGTAGTCGCATTTGCTCAACTAAAACTGGTATCAGAGATTCATTCCTTCCACGAATTTGGTGAATTGGATGAATTGGGAATTCCAAAAGAAAACGATGAGTATCCATATGCTAAACGAACGGGATTGGTTAGCCAGATTAATGGAGGACCAGAAAGATGAAGTTCTGGCCTTATTTAAAATACCAAGTTATTTTTGAACAGGACGACCATGATCTCAGGTGTGTGAAGGATGTTTTACACAAGTAGATACTGGGATGATGGGCCAATTTGATTGAGGCCTATTCGACAGTCCAGGGCAGCAGAGGCAGTTGTTGCCAAAGAAATTGAAAAACTCTTAGAGAATGGAATGCTTTTACCGTCTTCCAGCCCATGGGCGAGCCATATATTAATAATTAAGAAGAAAGATGGTTCAAATTGAGTTATAATAGATTACTGACGGTTTAATTAAAATCACAAAAGAGGAATTGTACCCCCTGCCTAGGATTGATGATGCGCTGGATCAGTTAGGAGGAGCCAAGTTTTTCTCCACCATGTATTTAATCTCCAGATATTGGCAGATAGACATGCCCCAGAAGACCAAGAGAAGTGTGCTATTATCACAGCACAGGGGTTGTATCAGCTGATGAGGATGCCTCAAGGCTTATGCAATGCCCCCACAACATTTCATTGGGCTATGGACACAATTTTGTTGGATTTGAAGCTGTCCTGTGTCCTAGTCTATCTGGACGACATTAATGTATTCAGCCAAACATTTACTGATCACTTACAACATCTTAAGGAAGTATTTAAGTAACTGCTTCAGCGAATCTTAAAATCAAGCCAAGAAAATGCCATTTCTTTAAGGAGGAATTAGAATATTTAGGTTTTGTAATTGATGTCGAGGGACTTAATCCCCAAGTCCAAAAGATAGAAGCAATTAATCAGATGTTGGTCCCCAAGAGCGTATGTGATATTCAAGTTTTCATTGGAATGGTTGTCTATTATTGCTGATTCTTTAAGGATTTTGCAAAAATAGCTGAGCCGCTTTTCCACCTATTGAAAGATCCAAAGAAGGGATTTTTCTGGAGTAATGAGGCTCAACTCGCATTCAATGACTTAAGGAAATACTTGATGATGAGTCCAATTTTAAAATACCTGAATTTTGAGAAGCTGTTCATTATTAAATTGTATGCGTCGCTGATAACAATAGAGCCATCCTTAGCCAAGTGGATGAAAAAGGGAATGAACACCCCGTGGCATATGTCAACCAAACACTGTCAAAGGCTTAAAGGAACTAAACAGTTATTGAGCGTAAAATGTCTTGCAGTTATCTATGCATGCAAGAAGTATTGAGTCTATATCCACAGAACGCACTTCTAGGTCGTGACTAACCATGCCTCTCTACAATGACTTCATAACCTTAAAGAACCAGAAGGGAGATTGGCGCGGTGGGCTTTGAGGTTACAGGCCTATGACTTTGAGATAGAACATTGGGCGGGAGATAAGAATCAGAATGCTGATGGTCTGTCTAGGTTGCCAACCATTCTTGCTGTGCAAGATTGTGCTGATGACCTATTCAAGCGAATGATCCATGGGGAATTTCAGTAAGAGACAATCGAAATTCAAAAAGCAAAAAAGAAGGCAATGAAAAATACCAAGCTTGTTAATGGACAATTATTCAAAATAATGAATGAAAAGAGGCTTTTATTTCCAAAACCTTCGGAATGCACTGAGATAATTTGGGCCACCCACATGGTCATCGGACATGGTGGGTTAAAGAAGACACTTAAACATATCTGGCAATACTATTATTGGGAGTCACTGAGTTTTGATGTTACCAATACTTACCTGTTGCATGGAATATCAGATCCTTAAGCCCCATAAGAATGTGACGATTTACAATTAGTGAAGCCAGGTTTTGCTTGGCACGCAGTTTCAATAGATGTTATGGGGCCACTAAGTACAAGTACAGGTGGGGTACATTACATAATAATAGCAATCGACCACCTTACAAGATGGGTCAAAACCTGAGCCTTGAGTCAAGCAGATGCCCTAAGTACCGCCAAATTCATCCTGGAGCAGGTGGTATACTGACATGGGTGTCCACAAGTGTTGCTGAGTGACAACTGGACTAGTTTTACCTCATTTGTAATTCCACACCTGAATGAACTAATGGGAATTAAGGGGGTGGTGTCTGAACCCTATTGGACTGAAACAAACGGAGTTGTGGAATGAGTCAATGGGACAATTGCTGCTAAGCTAAAGAAGCTGATCTTGAGTAAAGTGTCAACTTGGGTGTCTTATCTAAGTTCAGTGACTTTTGCATATAATATCAGTTTTCATTTGGCGGTGGGAAAAATGCTGTTCAAATTACTGTACAGTCGTAGAGCAGCATTGCTGCTGATTCTCTATTCAGCAGTGGAGCTGACTCCAGGGATGAGCTTGGATAAATACCTATATCAACTAGCGAACATAATAGTAGTTCTCCAATCTCAAGCATGTGATACAACAATCAAGAGAAGGATTCAGGCTAAAAAAGCTGATGATAATAGTCGATCCACTCTTAGGGACTTTACTGTTAGAGATCAAGTAGCCTATTGAGATACCCATGGGTTTGGTCACCAAAATAAGCTAGATGTGTTGTGGTCAGAACCATTTGAGGTTAATGCAAAAATGGGGAATGATTCCTACATGATCAAAAATATATTCAATAGTCATGTAGTAAATAGAGTACACAGCAGATTTCTTAAAAAAGGCATCAAAAAATGATATATATATATATGAAAAAAAATTAAAAATAATAGAAAAAAATGGATAAGAAAAGATTTATTTTAAATTTTTTAATGTATTTTATGTTTTCCCCAGGTTGCAAATTGCAAGCTCTTCTTCGACGCCTCTGGGGGAGGGAGATTGAATGAAGATGTTGTGAAAGAGGTCACCGAAGTTGATCTGAGATTGGATACTTGCAAGGGAAATAGCAAAAGAAAACCAAGTTTTTGAACTTGAGGTGGATTCTGCGAATATGCAACAATGGGAAGAGTAATGGGGACTTCCAGTTCAGCAAGTCAGGAAACCCCAGATTGGGGAGGAAAACAGCAATGCAAGAGTATGCAATCTGCAAAAAAGTCCGTGTAATCTCAATATGGCACAAGCGCCAGAAGCTATGTCCATAATGCTTGATGGCAGGCTTTGTTAAAAACACTTGACATATGAGAAAATAGTGAACAAGAGAAATGTGCAGGGGGCTGATGAACCAAACCACTGATTATTGCCATTAATGTAAGATATCGCCAGATAGTCTCAGTCACAAAGTAATCATGCAGGCAGTGAACAGCATCTTGAAGACAGCAGCTGCAGTCCTCCTGAAACTGGAAGAGAAAGGAAAGTTGAAAATTTGGCGATGCAGGGAGTGTAGTAGCCCATGTGTGAAGTACTTGCCCTGCAAATCAGAGTGCAAAGGAGGCAGAATCCCCTTCAAGTAAACTATCAAGGTCACAAGGCGTGAAAGAGATATTAAGTGCCTCGCTCAATTTACCCCAAAGTTCATGATACAGAAGTTTGACGTGCTCATCGTTACCAATTGTCAATTCAGTAGACAGAATAGTCAGTTTGTAAAATTGGCCAATTTGGAAAAGGAACTTGGGAAGAAGATCTGACTCAATCAGATAAAATTGATCTAAGTCAAGAGAAATCACTTCGTTATGCTCAAAAGAAATTGCTGGATTTAGCACAATGGGAGCCAAATCCAGTAAAGCCTCAAGTTTGGGCTTGGCGACAAGAGAACGTAGGATGGAAGAACAAAAGTTCAATGATGAGACAGCCAACCCAGTCCCCTCTTTGGAAATTAGCACCGTTGCGGGAAGAGCAGAAGAGGGAATTGCCAAATCAAGTTGACTCGGGGGCTGGATCTAGCTGGACCAAAAATGATACCTCTTTGAGTGGATCATGACATCACAAGAAAATGGGAGGCGTCCGCTTTGTTCAGACTAGATAAGATTTGTTGATAGAAGGAAGTATTTGATGAAGACATTTTTAGATGATAATATGATCAAGTGGAGGATGTGTGGGAATTTATATGACCATATTATCCAGCTTATAAATTATCTAAGCTCCAATTAATTTAAGATAATTGGTTCATTTTTTTAATTTAGCTTATTAATTAAGCATTGAGTTGTTAATTGATTATTCCATCTCATCAGCAATAATCACCAATTAATTGGTTAATTGTAATTCTCATAGGATCATATCTGTAGATAATTACGGTTACAATTTTGTCAGGGATTGTTGCTGACAGATTGGAGATTAGTAAATTGACTCAAAATGGTTAATTACTTATGGGAAATCAATGGGTTTGGTAGCTGACATGTGGGCTGATATGAATAGCGGTTTAATTACACTATTCCTCGTGAATATCAGCTGGAATATTTCCCAAAAATGAATCAATATCCCTTTTCTGTCAGCTAGGCGTGCTGAGACCATCGTAGATATCCCTTTTCATCAGCTAGGTGTGCTGAGAACCTCGTGGATATCCCTTTTCTGTTGACTAGGCGTGCTGAGAACCTTGTGGTTACCACGAATACCCCTAACACATGTCCTTCATTAATTTACCCTATAAATATTCCCTCACTTTAATAATAATAAACACCTTAGAACTGTGAATACTTTATTGTTTTCAATTGTGGATTATTTACTTCAGATTGAAGTTGTGAATAAGTCTTCCTGTCTAAGTGTCATCGCCAGGGTGAGGCCAAAGTCACTTATATCTTTATATATTGCCAGAGTTAGGCCAAATTCGCTTAACCCTTTATACTGCCAGAGTAGGGCTGAAGCTACCTAATTATCTAAACTCGACTAGGATAATTGTCTTCATACAATTAGCAAACTTGTGTTTATTCCCAGAAGTTATTAGTTAAGCAAACCTGTGCACCAGTAGAAACCCCGCGGTTTTTACAGATGTGGTTATTACAATGATATTGGCAGTTAAGCCATAAAAGAACTGTATAGTGCTATGGCCCACATTCTTCAAGAAGATGCAGAACTTTTACAAATTGCTAAATCATTATGCCATCTCTCTGTCACATTTAGTGCTCCCAATGTGGACTGGAAAGCTCCTACAATTGCTAACGTATCCTTGTCAGAAAATGGTCTGCAACGACCCATTTATAATAAATTGGGCAATAATCGCTCACTCAATATTTCAGCAGATCTTTTCCTCCCTCCTTACACACAGCTGGCTTGTCCCCAACTGAATTACAATTCTTTATTTAACTTACGGCCTGACCTTTAGCGTGATCCATGGATGGTAGCTTTTTATGAATGCTTGTCTTTTTGTGAGGCCAAAAAGGCCACTATGCGGCTAACTGCCCCAGCAACCCGCATGTTCATGCAGTTTCAACCGTCCTGATTGAACTAGGAAAATTCAAGTGGAGTAGAGTTGTTACGCTTTATCTCCGCTGAACAAAATTAAATGGCCTGTAAATTCCCATGAGTCACTTTGCGTCAGTCTTGGTACTCGCTATGACGACTTATTGTATTAACACTTCCTTACAATATCTCAGTTTCAGTCTAAGAGAATAACTATAACCCTACAGATCCAGAGTTCCGCCAAGATGTGCAAGAGCCATATTTTTGACAAATCCTTGAGAGAAATGTCACAAATGATGTTGGACCCTTAATGGACGTCACCTGCCTAATGGGGTTAAACGTTGCAATTCTAGTAGAAAAAATTGCTCAGGAGTATCCTCATGTTAGCGCTGGTATTTTTATTTTCTTGGTAACAAAAAGCCCTTGGAAGTTCATGTAATAAACACCAATGGTTTTTCTTATCAGGAGTGTACCTACTGTGATAATTTTGTTCAGAACACAAAAATCTGGGCTATTATAGATAATGGCGCTCCTGTTGATATAATATTCTTCAAGATCATGGCTAACCTTCCGGTGAAGCCTGATGTAGAACACAGAGTAGTGTATGGGACCGCAGGGGCACAGATCACAGTGTCAGAGGGCGCTTACAGAGCGTTACTTCTGAGGTTCAGCTTGTCCAGGGCTTCCGCCCCAGCGGTGGTTCTGCCTAATAACAACTATGACATGTTGATTGGAGCTGCGTTCATGTGGCGATTTGAGGCAGTGTTCAATATGGTGGAAGAAAAAATTTAGTATCCTGGGATAACATATCCCCATTTACTTTACCTCCAGAGGAGTCCCAAAGGACTCAATTCACACCAGTAAGATCAATTTAGTATATAACGACAGTATAATTCCGTTTGATAAAAGCAAATGAAGAGGAGTATCAGAGTCCACCCTAACCAGATATTTGAGTATAACGTTATTCCACTATGGGCTGTGAGCGCTTTATGCATACCTTCTGGACATCAGGTCATATTAGAGATAGAGCTCGAAATAGACATCCCAGAAGGTCTATATGGGAGATTATGGGGCCCTACCAGCAATACTAGCTTAAAACCCATGTTGCTCCTGAGTTTCTGTTACCAGGGCATGGGGAAGTATAATTATTAACATCAAACCTATAGAGGGTTCTATGACGGTCCAAAGGCACCAAGTGGTGTCTTATTTAATTTTTTCCCTAATGAAGAGGCTCATTGGATTCGCAATTTTGGGTCTTGGGGGGACCTTGGCCTACTGGTAAAAACATCATTTGGCATAATGACAGTGGTTCCGCAGGAAGCTCTAACTGGGCTGTCAGAGGAAAAGAAGGATGGGGTGATAGCCCTGCTTGAAAATTACTGAGGACTCTTTGCATCCACCAGCCACAATTTGGGATGTGCGAGTGGGGTCATGTATTGGCTGGACAATGTCATGGAACAAGCAAGTAAAGTTTAGACTGGCATACCACACTGGATGTCTGAACACCCAGAAGTCAAGACCAAATGCCAGTGGTGTTGTTCTCGAAAAACAATAAATTGTGCAGTTAGGGAATTCACCAAAAGTTACCAATA
Organism: Massospora cicadina; assembly: GCA_022478985.1. Taxonomy (NCBI): domain Eukaryota; kingdom Fungi; phylum Entomophthoromycota; class Entomophthoromycetes; order Entomophthorales; family Entomophthoraceae; genus Massospora; species Massospora cicadina. The sequence continues at coordinate 55,287 of JAKSZP010011874.1, forward strand.
GGTCATAATTGTGAAAGACCTGTCAAATAATTAGGTTGTATCGGCCCCAGGGCCCATGAGTTTGGGTACTTGAAAAAGTGAGATTAGAAAGGGAGATTTAATATTCGTCATGGGAAAAAATTGAATTTTAGGGTGAAAAATTTTATAGAGTTTAGGATTAGAAAATTAACCAACAATTATCTCTATATGCTTTTACTGATTAAATAGATGATTGATTTGGGGAATTGCTTAAAAAGCTCAGGATTGGGTCCTTTAAGTTTCGCCTAACTTGTTGAGCTTGGAGTGATTGAAAATGAATTTTTTCAACTGACTTTGAAATTGTCAGCGGCAGGCTGAGTTGCTGTTGGTTTGTCCACAGATTCTCAAATTGCCGATGTTCTTTGGTTTTGACAGCTAGAGCGTTGGTGTCTCACCTAATGGGCAGTGGGAACCTCCTAAGGCCACCTCATGTAGGGGCTGCCTCATGAAGTCTGGATTGGGTTTGGGATGCCCAACCCACCTGCACCCGGACGCTCCAGCATCTATTGTATGAGGGTTTTAATGTGTCTGGGTGGTTTTTAAACTGCCAGCTACATTTCCCAATGTCACAATACCATTGGTAAACTTTGCCAAGGATTTGACATTAGGCGCATTTTTCATAGAAAATACATGCCCATCAGGCCTTGTTCTCAATTTTTTGGGGAGGGTTTCAAACCAGCAATACCATTTTACAATGGCCTGATGCCATGGGCAAATGTTGCCTAAAATTTGACATCTACTGCATTTTACGCTGAATGCACACACCCGTTGGGCTTTTTTACTAATGATATGTGACTGCTGACTATTGAGATCAATGATTTGTCGCTGCTAATTGTGTTTGGCCTCTTTGCCCCATGCAGATGCTGATTCTTCGTAAACTTGCTACAGATCTCCCCAATTCACCATATAAATTCTTTGGACTTAAAAACTGGAGTTGAGGGGTGGAGTCTTCGAAGGTAAGCAGTGATTCACCGCTTATTTACCACATGAATGAGTTTTCTCTGGGAGACTAGGGGCCGCTAGCCTTCTTGTTCCCTTCTTGAGAGAAAAGGGACACCTCCCAATCCAGACGGAGGGTGCTCTCCCCCAAACTTTTAGACACAGGCGGTCACCCTCCCATTTTGTCACGTCCTATTCTGTGCTTGAAAGCTGCAGAGGAAGTTGTCTCTGATGAGGTAGACCAATTAATCTAACAGAGGATGTTAGAGCCATCCAAGAGTTATGGTCACGCCAGTGGTAATTGTTATAAAAAGATGGCACCAACCGGGTGGTTATCAACTACCAGAAGCTTAATAGCATCACAAAGAAATATTCCTACCTCTTCCCCCAGATTGATGACGCTTTAGATCGACTTGGAGGGGTAATTAATTTTCTTCCATAGATTTTTTATCAGGGTACTGGCAGATCGAGTTTCCAGTGGCGGAATGGAAAAGATGTGCTATAATCACCTCAAAGGGGTTGTTCCAACCCAAGCGTATACCCCAAGGGCTATGTAACGCCCTTGGCTACATTTCAGCGGGTTATGGAGACAATTTTTGGTGACTTGAAGTTGTCCTGTGTCTTAGTCTATCTTGAAATATCAATGTGTTCTCTTAGACGTTCACAGAACATCTTGACCATCTAGAACAAGTGTTCCACAAAATTGCTGTTGTTAACATAAAGATCAAGCATTTAAAATGTCATTTTTCAAAGAGCAATTGGAATAGTTCAGGTTTGTAGCAGACTAAAAGGGCTTAAACCTCAGTTGTGAAAGTGGAAGCTATACTTAAGATGACTTGTCCAGGCAACAAGCAAGATATTCAAGTGTTTTTGTGGATGGTCAGTTGCTACCAGCGAGTTTATTCCTAACTTCAGTTGTATTTGGGCACCGCTATTTGAGTTATTGAAGAAGAAAGACACCTTTGACTGGACTGAATGATGCCAAAACGCTTTTGGCATCTTGCGGACAACGTTGGCAAGCATGCCAGTTTTGCAATTTCCTAATTTTAATAAGAAATTTATAGTACAAACAGACGCATCTCTTTCCGCTGTTGGGGCAGTATTATCCCATAAGGATGATGATGGCGTAGAGCACACTATCACGTTTTGTAGTTGAAGTTTAAACTGTCATGAACATAATTTCACTGTGACTGAGTGGGAGTGTTTAGCAATGATATGCGCATTTAAACAGTTCTGGGTTTACCTCCACGGGGTAAAATTCCAAGTTGTAATGGATCATGCATCCTTGTGTTGGTTGCAGAATCTTTTGGGAACTTGAAGGACAGCTCGTGCAATGGGCATTGAAGCTCCAAGCGTATGAATTTGAGATAGTACAATAGCCAGAGCGAAACATCAGAATGCAGAATGTCATAAATGTTTACCAACAGTCGCCATTAAGGCAGATTCAACCAACATCATGTATGAGAAGATGATTGTGGGAGAATATCACAATGAACTGTCACATGTGATCAAGGCACCAGATGGGATTAGACGAGATACCTTCTTGCGCAATGGGGAAATTTATAAGAAGATTGGAGAAGCGACGCTTAGTTTCCCAAAGCCCTCTGCTAGACCAGCTATTTATTGTGGATGACCATAAGGTAGTAGGTCATGAAGTGTTGCAGAAAACGTTGGAGTTCTTGCGACCCCACTACTAATGGAAGAGCATGCATTATGACGTGCTTGAGATGGTTGCTTGTTGTAACCAGTGCCAAGTGAAGAAACCTTTTATCAAGAAAACTGCCTACCACTTGGTTAAGCCTCATTTGCATGGCAAACTGATTTAATTGATGAGGTGGGGCCTCTGCCAACTGGCGCAAACTGCTCTTAGTATATATTAATAAAAATATATCACTTAACAAGATGGGTGGAAGAAAGAGTGATCAATGATTTAGGGGCTGTAACCACCATCAAGTTCATCCTGGATTGTGTTATGCCGCGACATGACTTTCCACAATTTCTCCTCATGAATAATGAAACCAATTTCACAGCGCATATCTTGCCAAAGGTGAACAAACTAATGGCAATCCACGTGGTATTGACTACACCCTACCGCCCTGAATCTAATGAAATGATGGAGCGGCTTAATGGAACATTGGTAAACATTCTCCATAAGCTTTTAAATGATCGCCCGTCTTAATGGAGTACCCACCTATCCACCACCATCTTTGCTTATAATATCAGCTATCACTCATCAACAGGCAAGAGTTTTTTAATTGCTCTATGGTAGACATCTGGCTTTGCTTGCTTTTCTTTACTCCTGTGTGGAGGATACTAGTGGAGAGAACTGCAGCGTTACTTGGACAACTCAACGGACACACTGATAAAACTACAAACAGAAAATTATTCTACCATCTTAACTAAGAATATTTGTGATCAGGTGGCTGACCAAAGTAGATGTAATGGACTCTTACAGTTTGTGTGGAGACCATGTCTTGTTCCACGACCAATATGGATTTGAAAGAAAAACCAATCACACTAACATCTGGACTGGACCATTTGAAATAATTGAGAAGACTGGTATTAATGCTACACCAATAAAGAACCCACATGTGGTCAAAATTATCAACTGAGTTCACCCTAAGTTCCTTTGGGCATACAATGCAATAGGATCTTATCATCCAGTAAAAAGGGGTAATGTTAAGAAAATGATTTGACCAAAATAAGTTATACACAGTGCATTCAAAAAGTTCTGGGACTAACGTTTTAAAGACACAACTTTACAAATAAATAAACTTTTTTTATCATAATTTAAACGTACAACCTTTCCCTCTCTATAAATATTTTGATTGCTAAAAGAATTGTTAAAAGGTATGCACATAATTCCTATTTTGTATAGCCATGTTTAAACCAGCTGTCACATTCTTCTGAATTGTCTCTACTTTATCAAAAGGATGAACCTTCAGTGCCACCTTCAGATTATAGAACAGAAAGAAGTCAGACAGAGCCAAATCTGGTGAATAGGGTGGATAATTATAATCTGAAGGTGGCACTGAAGTTTCATCCTTTTGATAAAGTAGAGACAATTCAGAAGAATGTGCCAGCTGGTTTAAACATGGTTATACAAAATAGGAACTATGTCATACCTTTTAACAATTGTTTTAGCAATATAAATATGTATAGAGAGGAAAGGTTGTATGTTAAATTATGATAAAAGAAAGTTTATTTATTTGTAAAGTTGTGTCTTTAAAACGTTAGTCCCAGAACTTTTTGAATGCACTGTATATCTGGCAGATTGTATTTTAAGAGTTGAGGTGAGCCTTGAGATTGATCAGAAGATTATGTAAATTTGAAGCAGATCTATTGAAGTACTAATAGTTCAGTGAATTGAGGAAATTCACCAAAGTCTCTATGATGGGATGAAACCCCTAATGGTGTAGGGAATATAGATTTACTAAGCTGATGGGTCAAAATTGACTGAGACAATTGAAGATTCTTAGCTGAATGAGTGAATGGAAGGGGAGCTTTTTGAAGTGGAACAAGGGAGAACATTAGCAGAGTAGTCTGCGTTTTTATATATAATAAAATAGTATTGGTTGGGATGATAGCTCCATATTTTATATATCATTATTATCTACTAAATGTTGGTGATCTTCATATCATCCTTCCTTCGCTCAGTGGTGTTAAACACGTGCAACCAGCGTAGCTGATCTAAGCGATACTGCTAAAAGTTAACAGTCACCTTGATGAATTAGGTTTTAGTGACAACAGTGATTAATTTGTTTGCTCTTTAATACCTTAGGAAACCTTATAGAGTTAACTGAGACGAAAGAGGATAAATCACTGGCTATTTTTGAAAGATATAATTGTCTTTTTGCGAAAGATGACTGTGATTTGGGCTGTGCATAAGGTGTGTTACATCATATATATATAAAACCATCCGCCAGTTTGTCTTTATCCAATAAGACGCTCTAAAGCAGCGGATGAGGTAGTTAACGCCATTTTTTAATCAGCTTGTACATTACAGGATGTTATTGCTCTCTAAGAGTTCTTGGGCCTCCCCAGTGATGATCTTTGGTAAAAGGATGGCTCTAATTGGCTCAATAATAGACTACCGCAAGCATAACAATATAACAAAAAAAGGATTCTTATCAATTACCATGGATCTATGATGCACTAAACCTCTTGGGCGGAGCATAATATTTCACTGCAATGGATCTGATTTCCAGCTATTGGCAGACTGGCTGCCCAAAGAGGAGCAGGAAAAATGTGCCATGATCACGGCTCAGGGTCTATACTAGCCCACCAGAATGCCATAAGGACTATAAAGCGCCCCTGCGGCCTTTCAGCGAGCTATAGATAGTATACTGGGCTATTTAAAAATTCCTGAGTCTTGGTTTATTTGGACATTTTTACCTATTTCTTACCAAAAGTTTACGGATCATCTGCACCACTTGGAAACAGATTATTCATTAGCTTGCTAAGGCTGATATGAAGATCAAACTGCATAAGTGTAATTTTCGTGAACAGTTGGAATATCTGGGGTTTGTCATTGATAAGCATGGCTTGCGGCACCAGCAGGAAAAAGTTGAGGTGATCAAACATATGGCGCAGCCAGGTAGCAAGATTGACGTTCAGGTATTCCCTGGAATAATCAGCTATTATTGCCGGTTTATAGAAAATTCCAGCAAGATAGGTGAACCTTTATTCCATCTTGTCAAGAAAGATGTATCCTTTTGAATGGACGGTAAACTATGAGCTAGCCTTTGATAAGCTCAGGCTTTACCTTACCCAAGCGCCTATGTTACTGTATCCTAATTTAGATAGACCTTTTACTGTCCAAATGGATGCTTCTCCACCACTGTTGGTGCGGTGTTAACTCAATTGGATTCAGAAGAGATTTACCACCCAGTGGCCTATTGCAGTAGGATGCTAGATTTGCATGAACATACTACATTGTAACATAAAAGGAGTGCTTAGCATTCATCTATACTTGTAAACAGTTCTGAGTATAATTATGAAATGCATATTATGGTACTAACTGATCACGCCTCCCTTTGCTGGTTACAAATTTAAAAGAACCTTAAGGACAGTTAGCCCGCTGGGCCTCAAAATTGCAGGTTTATGACTTCGAAATTTAGCATCAACACAGCATAAAATATCTGAACGCTGATGGATTATCCTGACTGCCATAGTAGCCTTATAGTCTAATATGTCTGACGAACTATTTGACAAAACGTTGAATCAGCGCTTTTATAACGAACTGGTGGAAGTCAGACAATCATCAGAGAAATTAAGGATGAACAAGATTGTTGAAAATTGTAAGCTGTATAAGATCCACAATGAGAGACAATTTGGATGCCCCTGCCATCAGAGCGTACTGATATTATTAGGGCCCATAAGGTGACAGGATTTGGAGGGTTTAAGAAAAAACATGAGCTGGTAAAATAGCACTATTATCGGGAAACCATAAATTTTAATGTTCATGGGACCCTCCGCTGCTGTAGAGAGTGTCAGTGGATGGGCCTTACAAAAAAGCAACCTTTTGTCACTTAGTTAAACCCAATTTTGTTTGGCATACAGTTTTCCATTGATGCTTTGGGCCCCTGGAAACACTTCAGGAAAATTTATTAATAAAATTGTGGCCATAGATCAACTCAACAAGAGGGTGGCGGCTAAAGCAGTTTGAGACGTAGGCGCTGCTACCACAGCTAGATTATATTGAAAGGTATCATGTATTGGCATAGGTGCCATAAGTTTTTACTGACGAATAATTATCTAATATCATGTCTCAGTTTCTTTCCAAGCTCAATGACTTAATGGGGATACGCTGGGTATTGTCTACGCTTTAACCCTGAAACAAATGATACCATGGAACGCATGAATGGTACTCTGGTTGGGATCCTGCATAAGATAATTACGGCGAAGGCGTCCAGCCATAGCACTTTCTTGAATCCTGTCGTTTTTGCACAGAATATCTTATCACTTGGCAACAGGGCATTTTCTCTTCACATTACTTTGTGTGAAACAACCAGAGCTGCCTCCATTTTTACTTGTGTATAGGTAAAGAAGCCATGACGCCAATAAAATATTTGGAAACGCTGGTGCATACTTTAATCCAACTACAAAGTGATTCATACTCCAATGTGTTGGCTCAGAAAACCTGATCTAGGGAAAGAGAGAATGCAGACCAGCAGCCGCTACCTCACTTTACAGTTGGAGATTTCGTTCTGTACTATGACAACTATGGGTTCAGATGCACTAGTAAGTTAAAACATATATGGAATTGGCCGTTCAAAAGTAAAGAGAAGACTCTACTGATGCCTATACTCCCAAGGATCACATTAAAAGCCACCTTTTTAACCAGGTGCACGTGAGATTATTAAAGAATTTTTTAGCATAGTTTAGTCCAATGGCCTCAACTTTCCAATAAGTTAGTTGACCTCCAAAAATCTTTATTATACAATGTTTGATAAACTTGGGGGAAATTTTTATATTTGTGTCTGACAAGCAGTCTATATATTACAAACTTGTGCCTTTTAATTTTATAATGAATTGATAAGTAGATAGTGGATTTGAGTGATTAGTCATCAAATAAACCCCGTGGCTCTAGACTTTATAAGTAGTAGCCTAAAGTATTGACCTCTACTCAGTAGATCCTTAATGCCCCACAGGACAATCCTCATTACTTATATCTATTGGCTTCCAACACTGTGGCCTTAATACTATTATTGATTCAATTTCAGTTTGGCGAATTCACTTCACATTACTTACCCAAGATGGCATAAACATTAGTAATAGGGTCATTAGAAATTAACTGTGCTTATGCCTGTAGTTTTGTAAGTCAGCAGATTATCCCTTTTTTAAGGAAAATACTCCAAGCTCTATTCTCCATTTAATTGGCCCAAGTCAAATAGCTCATTTTAGCCTACCAATTTTGGGGTGCTGCTTAGTACTGATAGAAGCACCAATGAGATTGTTGATATACTGAGCATATCAGAGGAGGAGTATCATTGGAAAGAGGATTTTTTTCAGAGTAAGCTGTTAAAGTCTATTTGAAGAACTTACTTGTAAGAGATTGTGAGCCACTGGCAGTATTTGATACTACAGGGTGCCTACTTTTGTTACTAAATAAAATCCCAATTCCAATATATACCTTTTTAACTAGTTTTGGTTCAATGTTACTTTCTTCAAACAGTTCCTTGCGAAAGTTAGGTGAATGACCTGTGTTATGGAAATATGACGCCGCTGCACCAATTTTCACAGGAGGCTCCCACATTTCATCAAAGGAAAGGATATGTAAGTGTGGGGGAGCAACCCCTGTGGCTTCATTTTAAGCTATTCCCATTTTTGGACCAAGAAAGGGAAAATCTGGTAGGCCGTCTCCCCTCATCACCCTGGGCAATTTAGCCCATATGGTAAATGAGAGTTGGGAGAAGAAATAACTCTTGAAGGTCACATCATTTTCCCCATGCTAATCACCCATGAGTTGATATGGCGGATACAAGATGTGTGTGGGAAGGTAATGGCAGTCAGGGCTCACCACCAGCAGAGGGGTGACAGCGATTATCCCCCTTGAAAGGTTTCAGGAGGTTCAAATTCTGCCAAGGTAGCTGTTGGGATTTTTGCTCTTATTCCCAGCCTGCTAGATTACCTGGTATCATTAGGGAAAATTCCCTAAGGCGAAGTGAATCAGAAATTGGTTGGCCCAAGTTTTGGAGGAACTACATTTGGAGGATTTTGGGATATTCACCTGTCTGTATCCGTTGAGGATCAATCCAGATGAATACCTAAGATCTCATTGGGTGGAGTGGCCGAAGAAATAGGGGCATCTGATAGTGCTTAACTATCAGGTGTACCGATTGGGATCAGTCAGGTTTCATCACCAACTGATTGGGAATGAATAGTGAGTTGTGAGGCGAGTGATGCTTCCTGCAACTAGCAGATCAATTGGTTGATGAAGTAACCTGCCATAATGGGAAATAAGTCCCATTACCTAATCAGGTCGCTAGCCAATTATGATTGGTTCAATTGGATTGAGAGGAAAACATTAGGGACAGGTTTTCTGACTCTTCCCATTTGAGGTCTTGAGGATGTCCAATGACGGAATCCTAGCCAGGATGGGGAAGACCATCGCTGCTAAGATGAGGAAGGGTGATTCAATGGCAATGGCTGCCGTTTTATTGAAAAAGGTCACTGAGGGTTAGACATCTGAATCCCCTGCTATATAATCCCTAAGTTTTACTATAATAAATACATTATTATTATCTACGTTATTATAATATACAGTAATATTATCTATTTAGTGTATAGTTAGACTATCAGCTTATATTGTGTTGTTCTATATCAAGGATATTTTTGCAGAAGGCAATAATTGAAAGACTCTCAGAGAGAAGAGTAAAGATCCGAGTGGGGATCTAGAGATGAAGAAACCACAATCAGGGATAGCTGCTGACTGTGTGTTGGGCTGAGAGGACTGTCACAGGGGTATTTTAACAAAGACTAGGTGGACAAGAATATAGGGAACAAATCCCTGCAAGTATGACTTACAGAGTATTTAATCGGAAGCACTGGCTGAATCATTGGGCCTAATAATAGTTCAATATCAACTACAGATAATAGTCTCCATACTATTATTGTTTAATACATTCTATACAAACGTGACAAAGTGATTGAGGAAATTGAAACTATGAAGTAAAATAGGTTACTGGGTTGACAGCCAATAATCAACCTAGAGTAAATTCTTACAATTTGGTACTCACTACAGGGGTAGTTGAGTAAAGAATCTATTATAATGTCATATAAAGAAGAAATATTCAAGCTGTGGACTGAGATCGCACCTGTGAATCAGAATGCCTTAAACTTAGCGGACCATCAGGAGTTTGCATCCTTGGAAGAATGAGTCGCCAAGGTGGAGGACGGAGTAGAAAATGTAGCCAATTTTGGTTAACAAGCTACTCGGCAAAGTAAACTCATTGAAGAAGAAAGAAGGGGACCTTGTTCAAGAGGTCCTATTCCTGAAAATGGAGCGAGAAGTGGATCATGGCATTTAAGAAAGTTCAGTGCGGATATCAAGAAATTGATCAAAGAAGTGGAGGAACTAAAAGCTCACAGATGTGCTTGTGAGCCTGATATGGCCAGCGATGCTGAAGAGAGAAGTCCTCGCACAATACTTGGGAAGTCAATTACCCCAATAAATATGCCGCCCACCTTTAATGCCATTTTTGGAGATGACGCCAAAAGTCACTCCATAATTTAACTGAGTAGCTGAACCAAGAGAATCAGCTGGAAATGACTTGGGGGAATTCAGGGCAACGCCAAAATTGCCAAAATTTCATTAGGATAACGCCCCAGCATTTTTCTGACTGTTTGACATGACTATGAATGGCTACGAAGATTGTCAAAAGGCGTTGATGGTCATGAACTGTCTGGACACTGGCTGTCAAAACCTAGTTTTACCCCACTTGGAGGGGGACAGCTGGTTGTATGCTGAGGCAAAGGCTGCCATAATAGAAGGAGTTTGGGAGTCCAACACGCATGTCAAAATGAAAGCAAGAATTGATGGGAATTCAGTTCCATAAAGACAAGTCTCTTGCTAGCTTCTTAGATAAATTTTACCGGGAGTCACAGATCCTGGCTGGAGCAAAAGTATTAGATGACTTTGATGCTAGAATCGTTTTGCAAGTGGCCAATTTGCCCTATTGTGATTTGAATCATATGATGTCTTCCATATTTGCGATGGAGATAACTACCTTGCAAATGGTAGACAACCTGAAGATTTTGGGAGTGATGTTTGATGCCCCAAATAGAAGCTTCAAGTCAAATCCGGTAGAAAATCTGAATCCCATGAAGGGAAATGAAGGAGCAAAGGAGGCTACCAACCAAACTGTGCAGGGAAATAATCCCAAAGAATTCAGACAGTTAAGCAAGAAAGTGAAGGTCTGCTATCAGTGTGGCAGGAGAGGACATTTCACCGTACACTGCAAAAAACTGAAGGATCAGATAAAAATGGTCCAGGTCAAGGAGACAGCAGCCGCCAAGGATTTAGGAAAAGGGCCCGCTTCCTAAACAAGGAACAGTCTAGTTTGGCAGAGAAACCTGTTCCTCCCAATATCATGAATGAGGAAATAGACATTAGCGATCTGTTTGTAGATGATGAACAGGATCAGCTATACCATGTGGTCAATATGGATGTGAATGCTGTGACCAGAGCTGGGCTGAAGAAGATTGACCCCAAGATAATCCAGGAAGTTACCCGGCTGTATGCCCAACAACTGGCGGAGAAGATTTGAACTGCCAAGAATCCTGAATAGTTATCAGACGTTCGTTTAGATGAGGCCAATCTGTCAATCCCCCTCAGCATAATAAAGGAATCATTTCCTGAATTATCAGCACAAATTATTCACACCCTAGATTATGCTAACAACGCCGCCATTCACTTAGTAAATACTATATTACAATAATCTGAGTGTAAATATATACATATTTAAGCGAATCAAGTGAGGGTGAGGGCGATTGTTGACAGCGGAGCACCCATCAATATTGTGTCAACCAAGCAGGTAAAGAGGATGAAGATATCGCCAGACTTGGAACACAAGAGAGAATATGGAACATCTGGGCCAAACACCACCATTTCCTGTGGATCATATAATGCGCTGCCACTATGATTCAGGTCATTGGTGGTATCTGCGCCAGCAATAGTTTTGGCGAACCAAAACTATGATATCCTGATCTGAACATAGTTCCTACGGAAGTACGAAGTTAAATGTAACTATGAGGATAATATGTTGATAGATTATGTCAGACGTTACCATTGGTATACCAGAAGGACAGTGAAGCTCCGTTGAATCAGAGAAATAACTTCATTAATCTGATATACAATGATGGCATTGTACCAATTCAATAACAATTAGTTGGTAGGAAGTGACATGAGATGCCGGCGAAAATTTTGGAAAACTGGAGATTTCCATTATGGATCAAAAAAGAAAGGACCATACCAGCCAGATTGCAGATAATAGTTGACATATAGTTGACTTTAATGATTCCAGAGCTGTTGCATAGGAAGTCGGAAGCCCTTGGAAGAAGTCCAGAATGGAGCCATGAGTGCTCTTGGGATAATAATGCCAGGCCATGGAGAAATACGAGTTCTCCTGGCGAATTTGAGCAAAAAAACTGATGAAGATCAAGAGGAATCAGATCATCGCCTTTCATTTATTTGTTCCTAACAGCTGAATTGAGACAATTCCATGATTTTGGGTCTCTCAATGAAATGGGATTACCGGCTGGGGTAGCTGAAAGCATCAACCTGTTGGTTGATTGGGAGCAGCTCGCTGATCTGCCAGAAGGCCAGCAGGAGGAGGTGCTCAAACTATTTGAGAAATATTGGGAAGTGTTCACTCAGGACTACCACGATTTGGATGCGCATGAGATGTAATTCACAAGGTTGACACCGGGGAAAATTTACCAATAAGGATGAGACCAATCAAAAGATCAAAAGCTGCCAAAGCGGTAGTGGAGGATGAGATCAGAAAACTAGTGAAGCATGGGCTTTTAGTTCCGTCATCAAGTCCCTGAGCGAGTCCAATTCTGATCATAAAGAAGAAGTATGGATCAAACTTGGTGGTGATTGACTACTGAAGGCTAAACAAAATTATGAAAAAGGATTTGTATCCCCTACCAAGGATTGACGATGCACTAGATCGTTTGGGAGAAGTAAAGAATTTCTCAATAATGGATCTGATCTCGGGATATTGGCAGATCAACTTTCCAAAGGAAGACCAGGAAAAATGCGCAATTATTACCGCGCAGGAGTTATACCAGCCGATGAGGATGCCCCAGGGTCTCTGCAATGCGCCTGCGACGTTCCAGAGGGCCATGGACGCGATATTAAGCGACCTGAAGTTGTCATGCATCCTGGTATATCTGGATGATATCAATGTGTTCAGTAGTACATTTACTGATCACCTCCACCACTTGGAAGAAGTTTTAAGAGACTGTCTAAAGTTAACCTGAAGGTCAAGCCAAGGAAGTGCCACTTCTTTAAGAAAGAGTTGGAATACCTAGGTTTTGTAATCAACTCAAGTGGATTGCAGCCGCAAACCCAGAAGATAGCAGCTATAGAGCGTATGGATGTACTGAAGAGTTTCCAAGACATCCAAGTATTCCTAGGGATGGTCAGATACTATAGAAGATTTATTAGGGACTTCGCCTGAATAGCTGAGCCTTTATTTCATTTATTAAAGGATCCAAAAAAGGATTCATATGGAATGAAGAGGCCCAGGACTCCTTCAATGAGTTATGCCGGTATTTGATAGATTCACTGATTCTGAAATATCTGAATTTTGATCGGGAGTTTATCATTCAAACTGATGCTTAGTTGATGGTGATCAGCGCCGTATTAAGTCAAGTGGATGAACTTGGGATGAGCATCCGATGGCATATGTGGGCTGGACACTCTTAGCCGATGAGGGACTACACAATGACTGAGTGGGAATGCCTTGCAGTCATATACACATGCAAGAAGTTTCAGGTGTACGTCCACAGAACGCACTTTAAGGTGGTGACAGACCACCCTTAGCTGCGTTGGCTGCACAATCTAAGGGAACCAGAAGGACAACTGGCCCAATGCGCACTTAAGCTTTAGGCTTACACTTATGAGATAGTCCACCAAGTGGGGGCTTCTCACCAGAACGTGGATGGCTTATTGAGGTTGCCAATGGTCCAGTTGATATACTAGCAGGTGGATGAGTTATTATAGAAATTGGTTGAAGGAAGAATTGGGGATAAGCCCCAAGAAATCCAAGGTGCGCTTTGAAAAGCGATGGAAAACACCAAGACTATGAATGGACAAGTATTCAAGATTGTCAATGGGAAGCAGCTTTTATTCTAAAAATAATCAGAAAGAGCAGCAATAGCGCAAGAAGCTCACAAGGTTGTTGGCACAAAGCCTGAGGAAAACAACCGACCATATTTTCCAGTATTATTACTGTTAAACGATCAACTACAATGTCACGGATCATCTAGCTTGTTGCGTGGAGTGTCAGCTGCACAAACCACACAAGAATACAACTGGATACTGACTGGTCCACCCTGGATTTGCCTGGCACATGGTGTCCATCAACGTGATGGGACTGTTGATGATGAGCACAGGGGGAGTCAAGTACATCATAGTTGCTATTGACCATCTGATAAAATGGGTCAAAACAAAAGCCCTAACCTGAGTAGACGCTACCAGTACTGCGAGATTCATCCTGGGTCAAGTGGTATACCAACATGGATGTCCACAAGTCCTGTTGAGTGACAATATAGCCACCTCACATCTCATGTGATCCCAAGGCTAAATGAAATAATGGGGATCTGAGGAGTCATGTCAGTACCAAACTGACTGAAGATGAAAATACTGGTAGAACGGGTCAATGGGACGCTAACTATTACGCTGAGGAAGCTAGTTGCAGGGAGAACTTCCGTGTGGGGAACGTACCTGAGTTTGGTGATGTTTGCCTACAACATCAGTCATCATATGGCAACAGTAAAGATGCCGTTTAATTTATTATACAGAAGAAAGGCCACGTTGCCACTGATTTTATATTTGGTGGTGGAACCTACGTCATGGATGAGTACCGAGCAATACTTGAACTGACTGACGAATATCCTGATTGATATGCAATCGCAAGCATTTGATACAACCTTGAAGAAAAGGATATGAGTGAAATTGATGGATTATAAAAACTGACTGGCCTTAGAAGAATATTGAATAGGGGAAAAAGTCGCTTATTGCAATACACATGGTTTCAATGAAGAAACAAATTAGATGCATTATGGTTGGGTTCATTCAAAGTAATTGTCAAGTTGGCAACCAATGCTTACTCCATCGAGAATCTCTTAGATGGAAGAGTTGTAAATCAAGTCCACGCTAAGTATCTAAAACGTTGGATTGAGAAAAAAATTAAAAGAGTTCCCAAAGGACTGATGAACCATTAAGTTGGTCATGTCCTGATGATTAGGTCAAATCCGAAGCAAGACCTCTGAACCATAAAAAACTGGTAGGTTTAAGTACCAAGGACCCAGTTTGTGGAAAAAGATGGACCTCTGAACCGAAACAAGGTCAAGTCCCATAGTAAAAAAGAAGACTAAAGATAAAAAAAGGATAAAATTATTGGAAAAAACGATTTTAAAATGCATAGATAAATAAGCCGATATACAATTAGAATTTTTATTTTTATTGATCGTCCTCAGTACAGGGATGATTTTGCCTATGTCACCTCTTGGGGGAGGGAGAATGGATCGCGGTAGGAATAAACAACCCGTTGAAATCAATATACAATTGGACACTTGCAAGGGCAAGACCTTCACAAGACCACGTTCATTGAGTGGACGCTGAGCCCTGAGAAAAAGCAACTAGGGGCAGAGAATTGAGATGTCAGAAGATGCCAATCACAAAACCCTGGAGCAGTAAGGAAAGCAGCAATAAAGAAAGAGGCAATTGGTGAATAACCCCAAGTAATCCCAATATGGCACTGGAGCCAGAAGATTTGTCCTGAGCACCTGCCAACAGGCTTCATCAAGGACACCAAACATGTGGGCTGGCAACAAAAAAGGAATACTCGATGGGGTTGCTGAATCATTCCCCCTATCAACGCCATCAGTGGAAGATGTGATGGGAAGCTCTGGAGAGGAGATAGTTGTGCAGAGAGTGGATTGCATCCTGAAAGCGGCGATTACGGGCTTTGCAGAAGCTAAAGCTGAATAACTGGTGGAAACCAGGCGAGGCTGGAAGCTTCGTAGACCAACATAAAGAACTTGGCCAGCAAAGTGAAGAGCATAAGTGGCAGTATCCCGATCTAGAAGGTTGTTAAGATCATAGTGATTCAGCGCTAATGTCAGATCCTTGGTGACTTGGGCCTGATGTTCAGCATAGGGGAGCTCAAAGTGTATGCTGTTACTTATTGAGAGCTCAGAAACCAGAACAAAAGGTTTATAAAATTGACCGAGTCAGAAGAGGAACTCAGGGAGCAGGTACAACCCAACCAGAAACAAATGATTCAGAGCAACTGGCATAATCTCTAAGCATCTACAATGATGTTCAGAGCATCAGAAAAAGGAGCTGAATCCTGGAGGGCTTTGAAGTCCAACTCTGGAATCAACTGCAGAGGAAGAGTCGGCCAAGAGTTGTTCAAAACAATGGCAGTCTGGTTTTGGAGGGATTAGTTACTATATCTGGTAATTTGACAGAAAGACTAGCCGCTTGTGCCATACTAGGCGTATGAGTCCTGGAAGGACCATAAAAGAGGTTCTGTCGAGCATCCTAACTTATCTGCTGGAAGAGATGGAGGTCCAGATCAGACAGACTATTGAGGAGCTGCTGGTAGCGAGATTTGGAATTGGACATATGAGCTGGATGAGAGGGGGGATGTCAGACTTTTATATAAGTTGACATTATGAACTCTATAATCCATTAGGCTCCAATTTCGGGGAGATTAATCTCAAAATTAATGAGATAAGCTATCCAAGGGAAGAATTAATAATGACTTATGAAAAGAGGTTATGAGCGAAATAACAAGGGCGAATAAGAAATAAGTATTCTTAATTAGGCCATAAAACATTAACGGCAAGAGTCTCCTGTCTAGAATGAGGAGAAGATTAGGAAATCAAGGACGCTGGACCAAGAATACTGAATATGACAGCAGGTCATATACCCTGATAGGGGAAAACCAGATCCTGGATCTAATATTGTCACAAGTAGTTTGATCATCCTGGCACGACAGAAGGTTGTGGGGACCTCTCTTTGAGAAAGCGGTAGTGAGGAGGAAGATGAAGAACGCCGGTTGCTGAAGGTCATCCCAAGCAGCGTTGAGTATTAATGAGTATACTCCACTTGAACCAATGAAGTTTTTGAACAGGTGTCCAAAGTGGTGTTCTCATGCCCCCAATCCTTTTCTCGCTGGAAATCTAGGCAAGAGGGGGGATGTGTTGGGATTTTTGCTCTTATTCACAGCCTGTTAGATTACCAGGTATTGCTAGGGGAAAACTCCCTAAGGCGAAATGAATCAGAAATTGGTTGGCCCAAGTTTTGGAGGAACTACATTTGGAGGATTTTGGGATATTCACCTGTCTGTATCCGTTGATGATCAATCCAGATGAATACCTAATATCTCAATGGGTGGAGTGGCTGACAAAATAGAGGCATCAAATAGTGCTTAACTATCAGGTGTACCGATTGGGATCAGTCAGGTTTCATCACTGACTGATTGGGAATGAATAGTGAGTTGTGAGGCGAGTGATGCTTGCAACTAGCAGATCAATTGGTTGGTGAAGTGACCTTCCATAATGGGTAATAAGTACCATTACCTAAGCTGGTCGCTAGCCAATTATGGTTGGTTCATTTGGATTGAGAGGAAAACATTAGGGACACGTTTTCTGACTCTTCCCATTTATGGTCTCAAGGATGTCTAATGACGGAATCCTAGCTAGGATGGGGAAGACCATCGCTGCTAATATGAGGAAGGGTGATTCAATGGCAACAGCTGCCATTTTATTGAAGTGTTGTCAACTGAGGGTTGGAAAGCCGAATTCCATACTATATAATTTCCTTTGATTTACTATAATAAATAATTAATTATTATCTGCATTATTAAAATCTACAGTAATATTTTTGATTTAGTGTATAGTTAGAATAGCTTCTATTGTGTCATTCTAACTCAATGATATTATTACAGAAGGCAATAATTGGAAGACTCTCAGAGAGAAGAGTAAAGATTCAAGTGGGGATCTAGAGATGAAGGAACCATAATCAGGGATAGCTGTCAACTGTGTGTTGGGCTGAGAGAGACTGTCACCAGGGTACTTTAACAAAGATCAGGTGGACAAGAATATAAGGAATGAATTTCTGCGAGTACAACTTACAGAGTATTTAATCTGAAGCACTGGCTGAATCATTGGGTCTAATAATAGTTCAATATCAACTACAGATAATAGTCTCCATACTATTATCAATTCATATATTCTATAAAAACGCAATGAAGTGCACAAGGAAATCAAACCTATGCAGTAAAAAGGTTACTGGGTTGACAGCCAATAATTAACCTAGAGTAAATTTTTACAGTAACTAAACTGGGTTCCCCAAAAGGAAATTAAGTAAATCGGTTTTGGGAAGGGGATTTCCCATAAGCTATGACTCGTCATCCCCAGCAATTGCAACCCCATCCCTGATAGGAACAGGCACACCAAACCCCTTCCTGACCCATTGGGACCAGCCATATGTGGCCTGGCCCTGGGCGTCCCTATTTGGCCACCATATGAAGCAATGCTGATTTTATAAGAAAATTGCAGCAGAAGGGGAAAGTTGGTGGCGAAGTTCCAACGTGAGTCATCTTGCCAGGTAATGATCAATCCAAAGTCATAGAATTTCAGAATGTAGTTTTTGGCATAATTTTTATTGAAACTTATTTTTTTAATGAATGTCATTGCTCAGGTCTCCATTTTAGTTGGTGAGCTACAAGGCATTGAGACCTAACAGGTTTAACTGTTGCTCTGTGTTTTCTTCCTTCCCATCATTTAGTTTTTTTATAAATTTTAAAGAATCCAAATTTATTTGTGAAAATTTAAAGTCCCATTGAGCATTTAGTGACAATGATTTCTAATTATGTTTTTCCCTGGGTGGTCCTCCAGCTTCTTTTCTCAATTTTTATCCTTCAATATGGATGTCTGTAAATCTGGTATTATGGACAAGTTCAAGGTGTTAATTCATCTGGAGTTTCAGGCTGGCCTTATTATAACTATCAGCATGTTCCATAACAGGCACAAAATAAAACCAGCACAGAATTATCATAAATGTTGAAATAAGTTCAGTGGCTTCGAATATTTAATTCACAGTTAAGATAAACACAAAACAAGGCACTATTTGAAGTTATCCTTTGTAAAACACACACAAACCCCTTATTTATCAACAACAGGTTTTTATTAATAAAATAAACGTACGCTATAGTATAAATTACTGACAATGGATTATCTGGCTCGCTTAGGGTAAATTCTTAGTTGTAGACTTCTGGGATGCTATGTAGGAATAACATTCCATTACAAATAACACTTCCTCCAAAATATGGTCTTCTGATTCCTAGAGTTCTTATAGGGTCAAATTATTGCTACTCAGCACACTTAAATGTGGATTATTGGATAATAATATTTAATTGAGGGTCAGGGAATTAAATTTCTAGGGCTTGGGAAAAGCAATTTAGGGAGCATTTTAATTATATAGGAAATAATTATTTTAATTGTTAAAAAACCACATTTTAGAAACATTAACTTATTCATAACTTATACGTATAATGACATGCCTCCTAATGAGGTAAATTTGAGGCCAGCAAAAGATATCAAATGCTAAGTAAAAAATAATATTTCAATAAAAAAAGAAGAGATTACCAACTGAGAGATTAATCAGAAAATACTTTATAAAAACTTTGGGGAGATAGGCTTTAGTTATTTGCTGGGCCTTTGAAGTAATTCTGTCCAATAAAACAAGGCTACTATTAATGGCAGTTCTATATTGCAAATATGCATGAACTCAAGACTTCAATACAAGTTGAATATTACCATTTTTTGTGGTATTAAAATTTTGAGAATTAATTGAATCCTTGTTGAAGGATTACATGCAATAAAACATCCTAGTTTGAACTATATGGGTGAACTTCAACGCGCTTAATGTAACATCCTGAACCTCATCACGAGATTTTTAGGATTAACATGAGACTGCTTGTCCTTAACAGCTTTGATCCATAAAATATCTGAGATCATGGAGATTGGTCAACTTGACCCCTTTGATTTTCTTAAATCCTCCTTGTTCTACAATTTTCACCAGAAATCATGTCATGAGACAAGACAATACCCACAATTTCTGTGGCACCTCCCCTGTAAATGTGGGGGAGCGTCCCCCTCTGCCTAGATTGTGCGGTATTCCCATTCCCCACCAAAAAGGGTCCTATGAGGGCAGCTGTCCTTTCATCACGCAGGGTGATCTCGCCCATGTGATAGATAAGCGTTTAATAACACCCATCCCTCTGGTGAATCCACCACTTTCCCCCGCAATTTCTTCTTCCAAATTAATATGGCAATTTGAAGAAATTTGCGCTGAAATATCTGACAACCTTAAATTCATGGTGGCAAAGCCTGATGGGTGCGCATGTTCAGGTAATGGAGTATCAAGGGTCATTCCTCAGTCACACTTGCCAGTGGCAATAAACCACTAGAAAATTATTTTGTTGGTTCAAAACTAACATTAAGAACATTGGGAACAAAGCCCTACCGGCGTGTACCTGCCACAAAGAATGGCACCCATATCAAATCTCCTACAATTTTCACTAATGGCATTGGGTCATTGGAAAACATTGTCATTAAAATTAAAATTTGCTACAAAACTTTAGAAACAAGGACTGACGGGCTTTTACCCTTTTTTAGAAATATGTAGCTTATGTCAGATCTTTGGCAAAACTCACCAATGGCGTCAGGTCTTCGTTGAAAAGTCACCTACAGCTCCAAACCCTCCCCTCTCACCTCAGTATCATATTTTGATAAATCTCGTGTGGCTGAACAGATTCCAAAGTGACTGGGTGTGGGTGGGTTGATTATCTAAACTGGTTACCAACCTCTTGGGACTTCCCTAAATGAAGTGGCTATGGGAGGTTCCTGTTGCCCATTGGGTGAGACGCTGTCATGCTAATCATCAAAAAGTGGTAAAACTGAAGTTTGGGCATCCGAGGATGAATTGGCAGTGACTTGCCCCACCACTGACTCTTTCAATGTCAATTACAATTTATCTCATTTACATTTCCCTTCACTCAAAGTTCACTGGTTTAGTCAAATCTTGAGGGCCCCAATCCAAAGCTTTTCTAAGCTGATCCCAAAATTTATCATTTAATTAATCAGGCATAGCACACTGAGTAAATTGAAGTTGATTATCTATTTTACATTACTGCTAAATCCCATTTTCTGAACCTAATCTTATTATAAAAATTTAAACCACTCATTTCAACCCATTTAGTTTAAAACCCCACGTGCCCCAGGGCTATGTTTTCCTGATTCGTCACTAGGTTCATATACACAAGTATGGCCCATGGGCACTTGTTGGCAAAAAGTTTTCCCATTCTAATTAAAGTCGCTCAAACAGAGGTGCCTCTGGCATTTGGGCTTGCCATTTGGGTGCTTCAGCACTCAGATTGGCAGGCCGTCTAAAATTAACTTTCTGTTTTCTTGACAACCTCTCCCTAGGAGCATCCTCTAGGGTGAAGTTCTTATACAATGGGGGTAACTTCATGGCTGGAACTGCAGGGATGGTCTGGGACCAAAGGCTTCAGGAAAGCGCCTATGAATTGCATCAATCAAGTCTTGATCATGGCTGCTATTGTAAGCTAGGACACAGCTGTTTTCTTCAGCATCAAGACCCTTCCATAATTCAAGTATTCCAGCTTTCTTTTCACCGATGTGAGGACATAATCTCCTTCAACTACCACTTTGAGCCTCATCTATGATATATGAATTTAAAGTCTAAGGAGGTAGACCTTTCAAAGGGAGTCAAGAACTCTTTTGAATTTTTGCAAAATGTGAAACTTTGGTAGAAGATTTATCTTGTAGGAGGCACTATCCACTTTTCTAACAATGTAGCAACTCCTTATACTCTTTGCTGTAATTTTGGTGGATCCATTAAGATACACCAGGAGAATTTGCACAGGGTTGAATCCACTGAGCAATTAGACAGACAATAGTGAAGAACGTCATTCCGCAGATGAAAACTTAAAATATAATATAACAAAAATAGAGCTCTTTGCTCCAAACAACACTTTGTTTATTTTCTATTACTTATAGTTACTCAACGCTAATCCGCTCTTTCTCTGCTTCCTCACTATTTAACAACTTCCTCCTTTCAATCGCCAGTCTTGCCTATATACAGCGGCTATAGACAATACCGCTCTCCTAATTTAGACTATTCTATTCCGCTGATTCTCATTAGTTTTGGCTGTTATTCTTCTTCTCTATCTCCCCAATATGAGGCGATCTATATTAATTCATCAAATGTTGACATCATTTATTGACTTATTTGAAGGCACTTCAATAGTAATCTAAATTAACCCAAAGTTGCCTCAACTCAAGGCACTCAAATAATTGTAACTAATATTATGGTTGGCGAATTCTTCCCAATCCGCCATAGCTATTTCAGGCTTATCATCCAGTCATATCAGAATTTTAACATTACCCCCCTTGATTGGATGATAAGGCGCTTATTGATTATGTGGCCGGAGAAACTTTGCATGCACTCAGTTAATGATCCAACCACTTGCGGGGTCCTTGATGGTATACATGTTGACCCCAGTTTTTTCTATAGCTTCAAATGGACCAATTCAAATACTGGCTAACTTGTGTTTCCGCCTTGAACCCATGTTGATCATGGAAGAGAACCATATCGCCCTCTTTGAACTGAGCCAACCCACTACACCATACCTGATTGGATGCCTTATTTTTGATCTTCTTGGCTAAGCTGAAGGAATATGCTTCGGTTTGCAATTTGATCAATGTGTTTGCAAGGTTAATCAAATAGCAGTGGGGTAACATTCCGCCGGTGTCTTCTACACACAAATAAAGCAGTTTTGGAAGAGCATGTGCCATCCATACAATAATTGGAAAGTAATTTACCCCGTGGCAGAATGGTAGCTAATATTATAAATGAAAATGGCGGTGGAAATGAGGGAAGTCCAATCAGAAGGTCAATCAGTCACCAACTTCTGGAGTATGTTCACCAAAGTACCATTAACTCGCTCAACCTTTCCATTGGATTCTAGGTGATATGAGGTCATCAAAACCCCGCGGATGCCCATCACTTCGTTGAGCTTAGGTAAGATGTGTGAGGTGAATTTCGTTACATTGTCAGTAAGGATGAACTGGTGACAACCGTATTGCTAAATTATGAATTCCATAACAAACTTAGCCACCATGAGCGCACCCAAATCGTGTATTGCCCACACCTCAACCCACCTGGTCAAGTGGTCAATCGCTACCAGGATGTATTTTGACCTATTTGTCCCTGTTGGCAGGGGACCCACAACATCAATTGAAATGGTGTGCCAGGCGAAATGTAGCTTCACTACCTGGTATGAAGTCTTTTGGTGAAATGGCTTTTCCACCTGGAACTGTTGGCAGCAGGAAATTGACTCAAGCATGTCGAAGTTCATGCTTTCCCAATAGTACTGCGATTGCAGCAATTCAAGGGTCTTATGTACTCCACCATGTCCAACAGCTCGGTGTGCGCTCATAATAACAGTTGGGCGGGCGCAAAGTCTTGGGATATTCATGGTAGTGTCCCCTATTCGCTTATACAATCTCCCGTCTTCTAGAACATATTAGCCTTAATTCCATTTAGTACCTTGTTAACTTAAGGCGGCTCATTATCGTACTTTCTGCTGAGAATTCTGTTATACATTATATCACTTAAATCTGCCATAACTGCAATCAATGGCAATTTTGTTAAGCAATTGGCGTTTTGGTGTTTTGCTCCAGGTCAGTGAAGGATTTTGAAGTCATAAGCCTGCAGATTAAGTGCCCATTGGGATAACCGCCCCTCAGGATCTCTTAGGTTCTGCAACCAGTGCAATGATGCATGATCTGTTATGACCTTAAACTTTACTCCATGCAAGTATACTCAAAATTGCTTATCTGCATATATCACTGCTAAGCACTCCTGCCTGGTTATGGTGTAATTTCGTTCATGGCAATTCAAGCTATTACTGCAGTACGCCACTGGGTGCTCCTTCCCCTCATCGTCCTTCCGAGACAGGACCGCCCCAACAGTGGAAAGGGATGCATCCATCTGTACAATAAATACTTTATCAAAATTAGGGTAGTGCAACATGGGCGCACTGATCAGTGCTGTTCAAAATTTATCAAAGGCGCATTGGCATCATTCCATCCATGTAAACTTGGCATCCTTCTTTAATAGCTCAAACAACGGACCTCAAATGTAACTGAAATTGGGTATATAAAGCGGCGGTTGTAACCCAACATCCCTAAAATCACCTGAATGTCCCACTTGCTAGTTGGTGTAGTCATCTTCTGGAATGCCTCCACCTTGGCTGGTTGGGGTCTCAGCCCAGTCGCATCCAACACAAAACCGATGTACTCCAGTTGATTCTTTAATAAGTAACATTTCTGCGGCTTGATCTTGATTTTGGCTTCAGCCAGCCGGCGGAATACCTCTTCCAAATGGGTGAGGTGCTCAGAGAACATGTGGGAAAAGATGTTGATATCGTCAAGGTACATGAGTACACATGACAACTTCTTTCGCCCAGAATGTTGTCCATTGCTCGTTGGAACGTAGCTGGGGAGTTACACAGCCTTTGCAGCATATGAGTCGGTTTTTAAATTTCTTTTGATGTGATTACAGCGCATTTCTCTTGGTCCACCGCAGGCAACTCGATTTGCTAATACCCAGATATCAAATCTATCGCCAAGAAATAACGAGCTCTTCCTAACCAATCCAGTGCATCATTGATCTGAGGCAAATGGTACAAGTCCTTTTGGTGATGCTGTTGAGCTTCTGGTAGTCTTTTACTACGCGGTTAGTGCCATCCTTCTTTCTTGTAATAACAACAGGCGAAGCCCATGGGCTCTTTTACAATTCAAGCATCCATTGCTCTAGCAACTTGTCAATATCCTCAGTTACTACTTCTTCCGCCGCCCTTGATTGGCGGATCAGCTGTGACCTGATGGGAGGATGATCTCCAGTGTCAAGCCAAATGAATCACCCCCACATGCATCCTAAATCATGGTTGTCAACAGCAAAACTCCTTGTATTTTTGAAATAAAGCTATTTCCCGATCGTTCTATAATTCCAACAACCCCGTTAATTAATCACGCAATACAACTGCCAATACGCCAAGATGTGGTTAAAAAGGCAGACCAAATTCCTCCAGCGACCCAATCACGTGAACCAGAAGAACCTCCTCCATGAGGGTCAAGTGTAAACATGCCACTATTTGGTGGCGACGGATTTCAATGGTTCTTTTTTTAGATTTGCAAGTAAAACCTTGATCTACCACTGCTCTGGTAATATAATGCCTGGAGCTACGTGGGGCTCAAACTGAAATTGCTGATATGGCCCAATAACTTCCACATTTAGAGTCCATCTGGAACTTTAACCACCAATTCAGTTTTCACTATAACTTGATGTCTGGAAGGACTTGGATATAGGTCCAGCAGTTCTGAGAGGCAGCCCTTGATATTCTTAAATCTGTTGGGGAAGGGCCCAGTTTTTCCCTTTAGTAATAACAACGCACGGGGATCACTCTGCCACTATAAGCTAGATTGATACTCCCCATATGACTGGATTTTTTGGCACTCCGCTAGAGGTGAAATAATTGGGATCTACTGACCCAATATTTCAAAAGTCTCCTTCATCATATCAATGACAGCCCCATAGTGTCACAAAAAGGCGGTTCCAATTAACAGATCGTAATTGCTATTTGGTAACAATATAGCTGGGGCTACCACAACAATAGACCCAAACCTCGACAGAAGCACACTTTATGCTCCCCTTGGAGACCATGTTTTCCACTCTAGAAGTTCTTCATGTCATCCAGTGTTCCACATTCAGTTTTAATATCATTTTGGCCACCAGCTTTGTGGAGACTATGTTGACAGGGGCACCAGTATCTATGATAACAAAAACTCGGGTTTTGGCTACAACTAGGTCACAGTAAGTACATTTAGTGTAAGATGCATTTTGACTGTTTATAACATGGTCATTTAAGGTGTCTCTGTTTCCAAGGAAACACTCAATCCCTTCGCCAATTCTGGGGTATTGTTTTATAATAGTGTTGACCAGAAGAGTGACATTTACTGCTTGCAAGTAAGGTGCATCAACAGAGGGGTCCAACTTTTCAGGAGAAACTTGGTTGAACAATTGACAAGCATATGGCTCGGGCTGCATCTGAGACCCTTATTCTGCCAAAGCTGCAGAATGTGCTCCTGTAAATCCATTCACCCCTCTAAACGCTGCTGATATAATACAGCCTCATCATACAGGGGAACTTCCACTGACTATTATGCGATTATTTCAGGTGGGACGTTTGGATTTGGGATAGCGGTGGTAGAAAATTCTATCTCTATTCCGCTCTGACTTTTTCCTGGCAGTACTGTTCCAGCTGTACATGAGGGACCTGATGATTGGGTCACCACCATGCTAGATACCCCTGCCAACTGCATTTGAAACAACTGACCCCATAGGGCCTGCATCCTTGAATATTGTAAGTTGGTACGTTTGGAAAGTTGATGGGAGGTGCTTAAAGTAAACAGGACCAGGGTAATAAAATGACAGCTGATGGTTACCATACTTGGGCCCAGGGTGATAGTTAGACCGGTGACAATAAGCAGGTATGGGGCGGACATTCAACTGCTGAGGGTAACTCAGCGGAATCTGAACTGGATAGGCAAATTCCCCAACTAGGATGGTCTGGCAGCAGAAGCAGAAGGATTCCGCTCTGTATTGGGTGAAGGGGAGTTGGTGGATATCAGCGCAAAACCTGAACAATTTTAAGCAAGTGTATGTCTTCATCCAACATTGGGGTCATAACGTTATATGTATCATGGTATGGCTTCATGGCGGAGGTCATTGCAATACACATTTCAGTTTCAGATAAAATCCCTGCCCCAATCAACACATGAGCATCTGTTGTGAATCAATCAGCAAACGCGGTGAGAGTCTCATTACATTGAATTTTATGGTCAAGAATTCAGTCTTCCGTCGTGAAATCTTTGCAGTACCCCCAAACAACCACAACACAGTATCCTTCATTCTTGGTATGAAATGGAACTGTTTGGGAGATAACTGGTGACCTGGTCGGCACTTCCAACATCTAAGGTGGATATTAACTGTCTCAATTTCCACTGGTCAGAGGCTCCTTCCGTTGCAAACTCAAATGCTTAAATAATCCATGAATAATCCCATCACAATTGAACAGAGGCAACTTATCACTACAAACTTCCTGAAAAAAACTTATCATGCCTTTTGAGCACAGCGTCTAAAGCAAATTTGGTTCTGCTTATTCAACTGGTGTAGTATGTCATGAAGATCCCCAGTCCATGTAAGCCTGATGCACCATGGCTAGCGACTGGAGATTTAACTTTTGATTAATGGCCCCTTTAGTGAGCACCGCTGTTGTAAGTTTGGCAGATCCATTAAGATACGCTGGTAGAATTTGCACAGGGTCGAGCCCACTGAGCAATTAGACAAATGATATGAAGATCGTTGGTCCGCAGATGCACACTTAAAATATAATATAACAAGATATAGAGCTATCTGCTCCAAACGACACTTTATTTATTTTCTATCACTTATAGCAACTCCCCGCTGTTCCACTCTTTCTTTGATTACTCACTACTTAACAACTTCCTCCTTTCAATTTCCCATCTCGCTTATATACAGTAGCTTTGGATGATACCACTCTCCTAGCTTAGTTTATTCTATATTGCTGATTCTCATTAGTTTCAGCTGTTATTCATCTTCTCTATCGCCCTAATTTGAGTATTTCTATACTACATTCATCAAATGTCAACATCACCTTATTGCCTTATTTGAAGGCAATTCAATAATAATTTTAATTCAACCAAAAGTTCGCCTCAACTTAAGGCATAAAAATAATTGTAACTAATATAATGGTCAGCGGATTCTCCCAATCCGCCATAGCTATTTCAGGCTTATCATCCAGTCGTATCAGAATCTTGACACTCTTTTCCACCAACTTCTTACAAATCTGCTTGATAGGGATATTTTTGGAATTGAGCATCACATGATCCCCCCACTTTATATTCATGTCTTACCTTTCTCTTACCATCAGCGTTCTCTTTATAGACCTTCTGGAAGCCTTCAATTTTGCATTTATCCCCTGGTGTACTTTCATAATAAAATTTGCAAAGTCCTCCACTGCTTCTACCTTGGACCCACAACTGAGTTTCATGCTAAATGAGGGATAAAGCCATAATTTTCAAAAAAAAATCAACTAATAGATGAATACTGGGCGTTATTGTTGCTGAATTGCGCTAAAAGGATGTGTGAGTCCCAATCTGCATGGTCAGCTGTCATGTAACACTGCAAAAATTATTCCAAGCATTTATTCATCCGCAATATCTGCACATATGATTGTGAGCGGAAGGCAGTAGAGCGGCATGGACAAAATTAAAGATATTTTCACATCTCTTCTAGAAACTGATGTAAACTGAGGCCCCCAATCACTGATGATCTCATTAGGGACGCCATGGGTTGAGAAAACGTGGGAGAATAACAGCTTAACATTTTGGTTCGCTATCACTGTGGAATGGCATGAGATAAAATAAGTGAACTTGGTGAAATGGCTACCACCACCATGATGGAATTATACCCCTCAGATAAGTATATATTCACATTAAATCGAAATAGAGTGAAGACCAAGGCCCTTCTGCTTCTGAAAGAGTACCAATAAGCAAGAATGTGGCTGACATTTTGTTTTATCCTGTTCAAACAAGGCATTCCTTGGTATATTGTACAACCTGTTCTGAAATTCCCTTCCAGTTATACATGCAGCGGATAAAATCCATGGTTTTCACCTTCCAGGATGACCCATGGTTAATCCATCATGGAGATCCTTGATTGTCTCCAGGCGAAGTGACCAAGAAAAAACTCATCTAAATCCCTGAAACCAATCACATCGTCCTTTGTATGGTAACCCTTCATTAAGTCTTCTTGGTTCAAGATGCACTTGGAAAGAATTATGCTGTACTCTGAGGACACAGATTGTGACAAGAAAACCCATTTTAACATACTATACTCATCCAGATTATCTAAGGAAGCAACTCCCAAATCACTACTCATTGCATTTGTCTTATTGGACATAATCTTACTCAAAGGGAATCATAAAAAAAATGTTATGGAGCTCCACAACCCTTGAGGTAATGTGCTAATGCAAGATTACAACTTAAGGCATCAGCTATACCATTCTCCTTGCCTTTTATGAACTCATATGAGAATACAAACTGTGCAAAGGTCTCATGCTAATGAGATTATTGCAGGGTTATGACATGAGGGCGCGGCAGTACAACAGCGCTCTATGATAATTTTGAACTCAGAATAGCTAAGAACCATGTAAATGATGGTACCAGTAAGTTACGCTTCCATCACCGCCAAAAGATCCTTGTCATAAAAAGCAAATCTAACTTAGGAATGGTCATATTTTTGAAACAAACTACAGTATGCATGATATCTTTGCCCATTTGTAGCAGAGCAGCATCAATAGAGAAATGGGAAGCGTTGTTAGCCAATATAAGCTCCTATCAAAATCCATGTGATGAAGTACTGACGTGGAGAGTAAAGTAAACTTTACGGTCTGTAAAGCTTACCCCATTGCAGATGACCACTAAAGAGTTTTAACTTTACTGGCCTTATACAAAGGTGCTTCAACCTCTATTAGATAAGGTGTAAACTTCTTCAGGAAGGTGCGCGTTATTAATAAACTTCTAAAATCTTTAATGAGGATTGTTTAAGGCAATCATGAATTACTTTTTTCTATACAGAGTAATCGTATGGCCCCTGTCAAAAACAATGTTGCCCAAGAAGGTGATCTGGGCTGTAAAAAATTCAAATTTACTTATCATTGGCGTCAAGTTTGCTGCTCTCAAATGCTCAACCACTTGCCCCATATGAGTCTCATGAGATGCTTAACCATGGAAGAAACCCAGGATTTCATCCATATAGGCTACAGCGCACACATCCATCAATAGTCATAATGCTGCATCAATATGATATTGAAAAATTGCAGGCGCATTCTTAAGCAAAAAAGGCACGACCCAAAATTTTAAATTGACTTCCTGGTACGGAATGCAGTTTGCCATTCCTGCCCCTTTTTTAACGTATCTAGAAAAAGGCGTTTAAGCAATCCAGCTTTTAGAATCTGTGGCCTTCTCCACATAGCAAGAAAATTAGCCATTATATAAAGGAAACCAATGTGGTATGGTATCATTATTTAAGTTACCATAATATACACAAGGCCATAAAGTACCATATGCTTTTTCCAATAAGAGCAGTAGTGAGCATATTGGAGAGGTACACTGAGATATGACCTCTAATGAAACTTTCTCTGTAACCCAAACATCTTTTGTTTTATATTTCCGCAGAGTCAAAGAGTAGATTGGGAGGAAATCTGATATAGGTCAACTGTGAGTTGTAAACTTAAAATTAATCTCTGAATAATCAGGTGATACAATTGCTGAAGTTTCATCAAATGTAGACTCTAACTCCTACAAACAGGGGAGCTTTGGTATTGGCTTCAGTAGAGACACAAGACTAAGCTTATGGGCAAAAGCCACTGTGTCAAGTTGCTCAGAGTGCTAACGTCAGACATGAGAATTTTCTTTCTTTAGCACAAGTGGTTCCCAACCCAAAAGGGGGAGGCGCCATGAATCAAAACATGGGGATTTTCAAATTTTTACTTTTTGGGAAAAGTCAAGGTATTAGCCTTCAAAGCAGTTTTGATTTAATTTATGCCACCAGCCCACTCCAAAGTTAATTGGTTACAGCAGGTTTTTGACACCCAAGATATGGCTAGCCAAGTGGTAAGTACCAACTTTATAAAAAAACATACCCTGAACCAGCAAAGTAGGGTTACCCTGGGAAGTACCTTCCCTAACCATATTACCTGGTAAGTAAAATTACCAAGGTAATTAGCTAAGTCTAAATTAACAAAGTTCTCAGAGGCACTGGTATCCACTAAAATTTTTGTGCTAATTTTCCCCAAAGGGAAAGAAAGAGTAGAATAATATAGAAAATACCCAGTATATTCTATAAAGTACAGAAAGTGTACACAGATCACCAAGGTTAACCATTCTAGGCATATTAAGCCACTAAGATAATATTTAGATCAGAAAAATGGAGTGGGATAGTTTGTTACTCTAATGATACAAGGAACATATCTTAACACATTCTTCTGCCACAAATAAACTACCACCAAACTTTAATACTAATTCAATATGACACCTGAGTGTCAGGGGAATTGGAGCTCAGGAATTCGTGGAAGGAAAAATGCAATACAAAAAGGTGCAACAACAAGGCAAAAAGTCTCACCAATTTGAAACAACGTCCCAGGCGATCTTAGTTATGTTTTCATATAAATTTGGTATATAAAACTCAAACTAAACTTACGATAACCATCATGGACATGAGAACCTGAGAGCGGGGGAAGGTAACATAA
Organism: Massospora cicadina; assembly: GCA_022478985.1. Classification (NCBI taxonomy): domain Eukaryota; kingdom Fungi; phylum Entomophthoromycota; class Entomophthoromycetes; order Entomophthorales; family Entomophthoraceae; genus Massospora; species Massospora cicadina. The sequence continues at coordinate 86,477 of JAKSZP010011874.1, forward strand.
GAACTGCAGTGGGATGCAACAAAAATAAGATGCGGCTCAATTGGTGGAATAGGCCGTGGCATGGGGGCAGGTTTGCATCCAACTTGGGAGTTATACCAGAGTTTAAAAAGGACTCCAACCATCATGGATAATCCAACTCAGGTATTTTTTATGTGATAAACAGAAAAGTATGTGAAAACTTGCACAAATAATCCCATAATTTTATTTAATTTAACTGTTTATCTGAGAAAAGCAAAGCTTTTCTCAGCTTAGGCCTAAAATTTAAAGTGAAGATTCACAAGGGGTATCAGAGTGATTAATGAAACCTGATCTATGCTGTATATTTCGCTCTAAAAAAATTGAATATTTATGAATTTGACCAAATTTCATAATTTTAACGCATGATTTTCCAAATTTTGGATCAATTTCCTCCAAATTTTCTGACTCTGGTGAGCTTTTTTCCTCGGCCCTAGTGGCAAAGTCAGAACCCATTTCTAGTCAATGACCTTGAAGAAGTCATCAGTTACCTTTAGGGGTTCTGGCCTTGACTCTAGGGCTTATTTGACTTTGCGTTAGTGGGACGTTCAACTTCAGGAAATATGTCACTAACTGTGACATCTTCTCTGCTCTTAGAAGGGGAATTACGCCGCCTGAGGGGACATAGTCCAAGGAAAAGTTCTTGCAGTGGTAAACAGCTTCATGGTGGCTAGGGAGGCTTGGGTGGCGGGACCTACTGCATTATGAAATCTAGCATAAAAGTTATGAATTAGGTCCTGAGCGTTGGTCATCTCTTGATGGGATGCCCAGCTTTTCTCAAACACATCATATCCTTTCCAGGACGTCAGGTACTGTAGGCGTTAATATAGGTGAGAAGCAATAAAATCATTGGTCTCATATTGGGGTTATCCACCTATATGAATTTCAGGGTGAGGCGGATGAGACCACTGAAGGGGATCAGAAGGCACTCATGTAGGGTGCTGAATACTTTGATGAAAGGGGAGTAAGTCAACCTGGTAAGCTGAAGGGCCAACCTTATTGATGATCTTGATGTGTCCAACACGCTTGGGGCCTAACTTGTGATAAGGTTGCTTCAGGTGAAGGTTTTTGCCGTTGACCATGACTAAGTTGCCTGGCTTGTACTCGAGTCCTTTGCGGCACCTGTGGTCAGCATATGCTTTTTAGATCCTCGCAGTATCAACAATATGATCCTCCAATGCCTGGTTTATGTATCTGTGCTCTTTAGCGCGCTCATTGGCAGCAACAACGGTGGAAAATCCGCGGACTTAGAATGAAGCTGGTGATTTACCAATGGTTTTTGAAAAAGGGGATGTGCCTGTAGAAGTATGATAAGGTTATTATTGGCGATTTGCGTCAGAGGAAGGAAAGATGTTTAATTGTTCTGTTCAGCGTTAAAATACCTACGCAAGAATTGCTCCAAACCTTAGTTCATAATTTCCATCTTCCCATCTGACTGGGGGTGGAAGGCTGTGGAGCAGCAGGGGTGGATGCCTATGATGAAAAGTAGGGATTCCAAGGACTATGCAGTGAATTGCAGGCCTTGATTACTGATAATCTTCTTGGAGAGGCCGTGTAGACAAAATATATGGATTACAAAGAGCAGTCTGTCTTGACTAAGATAATAGGGGGTTTTTCAGGGTATTAAATTGGCCATCTTGATAAAAAGGTTTACTATAAACATTACTGCATCATAACACTGGGACAAGGGGAGTTCCACGTTAATATCAATGGACACTGATGTGCCCTCTGCGGCTTGGGGGGTCAAGCAGCTCAGCGCTCTTCAGGAAACTAGTTTTTGACCGGTTATACATCAAGCAGGAATTTGTGAATTTTTCCACATCTATGGCAATACCCTACCAACTATAGAATCGATGGACCTAACTCAAGCGACTTGTCCTTGCCAGGGTGGCCAGCAGTTGGGGGGCCATGAGCTTTGCGGATCACTTCCTCTCTTAGGGGTCTAAGTGGTACCCACCACCTGACTTGATGGAGGATAGCCCCATCTAGAAACTGGTAACTTTTGTCCAGGGAAACGCCATTTCTATGGAAGGCCTACTTAACCTTGTCATAGATAGACGACAGGGGTTGGGACAACCTAACGTGGGTAGGGGTGTCAGTATCTCCTTCCAAAGGTTCCATAATAAGCAGAGTGGGGTTGGCCAGTGGGCTCTCTTCACCTGTTCTATATTAATCAACACCTGGGTATTGTGGGCGTCAACTATTTCTGGGTCAGAAGCGAAGGCAGGGTTCCATGGTAGGGCATCTGGTAACAGGTTTTGGGTACCCTTAATAAAGTCATATTGAAAATTAAACAATGACAGGATTTCCAACCACCGCGACTGGTGAGGGATGCTTCTGAGGGAGCAGTAATACATCAACGCCTTGTGGTCAGTGCGGACAGTAAAGGCCCACTTGGACCCATGCAAATGGTGGCGCCAGTGCTGTACCATCTCAGCAACAGCAATGTGTTCCTTATCATAGGTAGCATAGTTGAGCTGTGCCAGGGTCATCTCTTGTAAAATAAACAACAGGCCGTTACGCTCCATCCTCTCCCTCCTGCAACAGAACAGCTCCCACAAAAAAGTTATAGGTGTCAGTGGCGATAATAAAGGGGAGGCTGTGGTCTGCATGTGCGAACACCAGTCTGGACAATAGTATGGACTTAACAGCGTGGAATGTGGCATTTCGTTCTCTAGTCCAACTAAAAACTTCTTCCCTAATGCGGTGTAGAGAGGGGCTGCAACTTATGTGAGCTGGGGGTGAAAATTCTTGAGGAATTTAAACGTCCTAAGGAAGCTGCATAACTATGTGAGAGATGAGGGAGTAGCTCAATCACGTATCGCTGCTTTCTTGTCTGGGGCAATCATGTGGCCGTGGGAGAAGATAATGTTTATTAAGAACTCAACCTTGAAATGGAAGTACTCGCACTTTCTAGCCTTAACAAGTAAAGTTTTCCTGTTCAAGTCGCTCCATGACATACATAAGGTGGCTGGCATGGGATTTTGCATCTGGGGGATGACCAGTATGTCATTCATATATTCAATCGCATAGGTTCCCACAACTTTTTCCAAGACAGCATCATTGAACATCTGAAAGCAGGCGGGGAGTTTTTAAACCAAACGGCATGACCCTGAAATGGTAGACGCTTTCTGAGTAAAAAAGTGGTCAACCACTATTGCATTATTTAATGTGGAGTAAGTTGAAGGCGTTAAGGAAGTCCAGCTTTCTGAACACCCTAGCCTTCTTCACGTAGCGGGCAATCTGTTGCTCCAGGGGGAGCGCATGGGGATTTAACACTGTAACGTTGTTCAAATTGTCAAACAACGCAGGGATGAAGTAAGCCATTAGACTTCTCTACAAACAAAAGGGGGATCATACAGGAGAGTTTTTCTTGAAGATTTGACCCCTGGAGAGCATGTTGTCAACCCAAACGTCCAATGCAGCCTCCTCCCTCAAGGACAAGGGATAAATTGGAGAAGATATCTTGATGAGGTGCACGGTCAACTTAACCTTAAAGTCAAATTGATGTGCTAAGGGAGTAGGTGGGCCTTAGATGGATCAAATGAGGCAGCATATCCGCGTATGTATTTCAGCAGGACAAGTGCTGGGGTCAGGATATCAGTAAGTTAATAGAGGCTAGACTCACCTTAGGTGAGAGGCCCCACTTCTAGGAAGCGCCATTATGCTCTCATCCAGGCAAGGGATGGTAACCGTGGCTCCTCCCGGGAATTCTGCATGCATGGTAGAGTCCATGAGGTTGGTGAAGTTGTCAAACCGTCATCACCAGACAACAGTCAGAATAACGGGGTGCAGGAGGTTTTTAATCGAAGTGAAGCTCTCCACAAAGTACCCAACGCCTGCAACTAGGGGAACAGGTCATTGTACATGATAGCTCAAAAATGGTTTGAGATGCACCACATTTCACAAACTGACCAAAACCCAGGGTAGGTCCAGGGCCTCCGTCATCTCTTGACAGATGAAGCTTTCAGTAGCGCCAGTGTCCACCAAAGTGAGCGCTTGGAAAGGAAACCCTTCATAGGAGAAGGTAGTCATGAGTAAGCAGTACGCATAGGAGGATTTATTTTCTATGGAACCAAGGGAGGACAGGATGGCTCTAAGCTCAGAGGGGGGTTATAAGTGAGAGTATACCCTGAGGATAAACAGCGTATGACTTCATATTGTCATTGAGTCTCCTGCAGGATTTAAATAGAGTAAGGTAGATTAATATTCTATGTTTGGTGGGATGGAGAACCTTATCGCACAAAACTAACCCAGTCAGGACGTCCAAGCCTTTGGTGCGGTCAGCCAAGGAGATTTCCTAAACAATCATCTTTTCTTGGATATATACCCTTTCTGGATAGGGTTCACTAGGAAAGGTGACTCTTTAGTGATAGGAAAGAGTTTCTAAACTGGGCCAACTGTGGCGATAGGGTGGACAGGAGGCATAGGTTCTAAAATAGCAACAGAGGGTCCGTGGCTAGAGTTAAGAGAATGCCTTGAGCAAGTTGATTAGACTTATTAACTCCCTCTACTTTTGAGAACAAAAGCAAGGGATTCACTACAAAGTACGGTGGAGCAGGTCCAGTAGTGAGGAGACCCTCACCTATGGTATAGCTTTGGTCTCACCTTTGAGAAATCTCAATGTTGGTTCTAAGAGGACTGAGAGAGTTAAGAAGTGGGATATTCTAACGTCATCTTAGAGGTGTCCATAACAGCTAGCGCATCAGCTGGATATGCCACCACAGGATCTGAAACTTGGCTGGTTTCAGGTGTTCTAATGTAGGTGCCTGATGGTGCACCACTGAGATGGAGTTGTCAAGTTCTAAGATCTGAAGTCCCAAGGTACTGGTAGTCTTGGCAGCAGAGAGGCTTCTAGACAACTGTGAAATAAGGATGGAGCATGTCTCAGATAATGAGTGGGGAGGGTTAATCATATGCCAAGGCAGCAACAGTGTTATCTAGGGACTTGTGGAGGAGGGCCATTTTCAACTGTTCTAGAAATTACGACCTTGATGCATTATCTTGGAACAGGCGCAAGTAATGTGCCATATTGAGGTCTCCTTGAGCCAAGTGGACAAAGTAGTTATAGTAATCACAGTGTCAGGAGGAAACTCGTGGGGCTTGACAAAGATTTTTCATGCTGGGGTAGATTCCAAGGGAGATCTATTACTCTCACCAACGGAGAGTAACTGTTGATGAGCTCCCTCTGAAATCTCACAGAGCAGAAGCTAGAAAAGAAGGACGTTAGCTAAGTCTTTGCCTTAAGATTTCAGGCGGGCTCTAAGGCTGGACAACATGGTGAAGTTCTCTTTTTTAAATTTTGAATTGCATGAATGGTGGAAGGTGAGGCTGTTAGTGTCAGGTACTGCACACTGTATGATTGTATTGAGTGAAGGGAGCCAAGCAACACCCTCAGCACATCTTTTGAGGAAGGTAACAACCAAGGCCAGAAGGGATACAACAGTACCATCCCGAGTGAACCGCTTCAGATGGGGACAACAATGAGAGAGTTGGACTAATTCTAGCTACCCAAAAGGAGAAGAAACTCACAAGAAGATCTAGGATAATCTCAGATAATGTCAGGGGAACTGGAGCGCAGGAGGTCGCATAAGGAAAAGCGCCAGCCAAAAGGTGCAACAACAAGGCAAAGTTACCAAGCAAGAAAAAGCAACTTCCCAGGTGACTTCAATTATGTTTTCATGTAAATTTAGTATATAAAAGGCACACCAAACTGATGACAACCATCAGGGGACATTAGTCCCCTGAGAGCTGGGGAAGGTAGAGTAAGAACTGCGGCGAAACGCTGCAAAATAAGATATCACAGAGTCAGTGTAATAGGCCATGGCGTGGGAATGTTTTTGCGCCAAACTTAGGAGTTAGATCAGAGCTGGAAAAAGACTGGCCATTGCAATATTTCCAACCAAGGTATTATTAATGAAAATAAACAGAGAATTATGGGAAAACTTGTATAGACGTTCCTGAACTTTATTTAAATTTAACTGTTTATCTGTGAAAAGCTAAGCTTTCTCAGCTTAGTTCTAAAATTTTAAATGAAAATCATGATGGTTTTGAAGCAATTAATGAAACGTCTTCTGAGCTGTAAAATTTTCACCTTTCAACCAAATCAAAATGTTATGAATTCAGACAATTAAAGTAACTTCATAAGGCGTAATTTTCTGGATTTTGGATATGATTTCCTCAATATTTTTTGCCTCTGACGAGCTGTTTTCCTCTGATCTGGCTGGCAAATCCAGAGCCCATTTCCAATCAATGACCTTTAAAGAGGTTAACAGCCACCTTTAGGGGCTCTGGCCTTGACTCCAAAGGCTTATTGAACTTTGCTTTAGTGGGGCGTTCAACACCAGGAAACATATCACTAACTTGAACACTGAGTGTGGCGAATAATATAGAAAGTCAGTTGAAGGTTCTTCAGTGTGATCTGTTTAAAAAAATTGGTTCCAGGATAGGACCCTACGATCTTAAATGTGGAGGATTTTATCCAAAAACAATTCCAGTTAAAACAGCGTTTTTGGGTTCCAACAGTAGGATACCTAATATGATACCCAGCTGTATATCATCTATTACCATTATGGCGAGACTCTCTTCCGCTGAGGGTTTGCATTATTCTGAGGAATTTAATTCCAAAAATGGAAGGTTAACAGATGTTGTGCTAATTGAAATGTTGGAACTAGACCTCTGCAAACTCTCAAGTTTACTTAATAACAAAGGTGTGGCATTGGGAGAAGCTTCTTTATTAAAAGAGAGATATGATTTCAAGGGCGATATTTATAGGGATGGTCATGGGTGAAAATACTCGGCCATATAACTAAATTATTTGATTAATAACTTAGGTAGACCCTGTCAACCTAAAGCTTAGCTTGAGATAGCTGTTGAAAAGTGTAAGACTCAGCCATTTTCACAAAAAAGGTTGTTTCACAAAGTAGTATTTATAAGGGTCACCACTGGTAAAGCCTTCTTAGACAAATATCTTTAACACTTGATAACATGGGCAAAGATCTTAAGTGGCCCTCAAATTCACATTAAAAGGAAAATATGGAAGGAAAAGAAGCCTCAATTAAAGGTGAATTGGTTTTTCCAAGGGCGATATTTATAGGGTCTCCGCAAGTGAAACACTTGCAGACAAATTACTGGACCCCCTTTGATTGGGGTGGAGTCTTTAAAAAATATGCATCATTAATAGGATCAGAGGAAGCAAGTGGAGAGCGCCAAACCCAAGTAATTACTGACCCACTGACTACACTACTTCAGGACAATGATGCTCTGATGAAGTCATGTCAAATTAGGCCTGGACCTGACAAAACTCATATAATTAGGGAACCCAAAGTCTAAATTGACTGGGCATAAAGAGCTCAGAGAAGCTTTATAAGGAAAAGAACACAGTTTGACAGGCTTCCATAAGACGTTACAAACCTTTTATCGCCCAGTTAAAGGCACTGGGGGGAAATGACGCAGTAACACAATTTCAAGAGATGGTAAGTGAGGGATGCTTAGATTATTATGATAAAAGCTTCAGAAAAATGAAAGCCTGGGCAGCAGGATTTCAAACAGTCCAAACCCTTCAAGTACTTAAAGGAAGAGCAGGAGCTCTCCTGTGGGAAGTAAAAGAAACGCTGAGCTGAGCCACCACCAAAACAAATTTTAACGTTATAGTAATTAGCATAGTGACCACAGCAAACTTTAATGCACTTGATCATTCTATGAGAGAGCCCCACACAAAAACGTCTTCATAAGTTTAATAATAAGGTTGATCATCTAATGCGAGGAGAGTGTCTCCAACTCTCCAAGATAAAACTATTAACAAATTCAATTAAGACACACCTATTATGGTACCAACACCTTCATAGATTTATAAAATAAACCCCAGAAAACCCTCATGAGGATGTAACCTGTGAGGATAGAAAAAGGTAACATGAGTTAACTTAATATATAAATATGGATTTCATTTGAAGGAAGAGACAATTAAAAAAGAGATTGGTTGAACATAAGCTACTTTAAGGAAAATTGGTGAGATAGCCCTTATACAAGTTTTTGGGGATGATAATCATTTTGGCTAAAGCAAGATTACCATTGATGGTAGTTCTAAAACTCAAGTATTTATGAACTCAAGACTTTAATATAAGCTAAATAATGCTAATTTTGTAATATTAAATTTTTATAAACGAATATAATTCAAGTATGAAACTAAATATAATAGACCATCATCATTTAAATTATATTAAGAAATCTACAGCCCATTTATGTGATGCCTTTGACCCCAACATGCGTTTTTGAAGTTTAACCTGGGCTTGCTTGGACTTTACCCAATGTTCATCTATATTGTATCTGAGGTCATGGAGGGCGGTCAATTTGACCCCTATGGGCTTTCTTATTTCCTCCTTTTCCTTACAATTAATTTCAGAAATCATGTCATAGGACATGGCAGTTTTCCATCAATACTCTTTGATCCAGATCTGTGTAAATGCATCTCTCAGTCCACTTTAAAAAAATAAGTAGCCTCATACAGCTGACCAACTTAGATGTTCAAATCAGGCTAAAGAAATTAGTTCTTTATAGTGATAATATCTGTAAAATTTTGGTTAGTTTACTGCACAGGTTGGTTTTAAACTTAATAAAAATACTAGCTGTATGGTGACAACTAATGGTTTAAGTCTTCACAATAAGTAGCAACAAATCCACTCTGATGAACTGTACTTGAGAGAAACAACTAGGGACCTTTGTTCCTTTCAATATTCAATTTAGAAATAAATATAAATTTATTTCAGTTGACTACTGTCTTTTATTAGAAAATGCTAGGGTTTTATAGGAAGAAGGCGGACAACTTTTCAGGTAATTCTCTGAAAATCAAAAATTAGTCTCCTGAAACTTATGACCCTTTGAATTAACCTTCAATCATGGCGCATTCCTTTGTCTTAGTTAATCCTCAGTAGTGTAACATTTTAAAGATTTGTTGCCATTCTCGTGTGTTAGGAACCATACACATATGGTTTGGGGGCCATGTTACCTGATTATGACTACTAGCTACTGCCAAAACAAGCGTTAAAACGCTTCAATAGCTTCGTAAAAACGACCCTAATTATTTAGCGCCTCTTCTTGAACAATTCATTATAGCAATCCTCTATCAGCAATCATGCCCTCATCAGATTTCTTATTCAATATTGTCAGGGATGATTCCCAAATGAAATATTGACCAAAACCCATTGTTAGATTATATCCTTTGATTAATTACAACTAATAATTTAGTAAGGGTTGATACCTGATGAAATACTTATTAAAACCCATCATCAGATTATATCTTTTGGTTAATTATGATTAATAATTTAGTCATGGATGATACCTGGAAAAACATTAACTGAAACCAATTGTCAGATTATATTCTCTGGTTATTTACAACTAATAATTTAGTTGTTAACCATTGCTGAACAATCTATTTCTATAAAAACCGTCAAAAATCTAATTGGCAAGTAGATTGATAATGTGGTCAGCCAAATTTTTTATACATCCCCTCGCTTAACCAGATTACCCAGCAAGACAGTTTTTCAGAGGAAATTTTTTCTTCTCAAGATTTAACTACAAGTCTAGTTCAGAGGTCCATCTACTGGACTTAACCAATTCATTAGTTCAGTGGTTCCCTTCTCGCTGCCTCCTCTGTTGAACACGCCATATGGCATCATGCCATACCAGGCTACTTTGGCATTGTCGCTGATGATAGCCTAAAAACTGTACTCCTCCAGGTTGGGCTCTCCATTTGCGATCAGAGCAGATCATTGAATTTTATAAGCCCCAAGGGGGTCCTAGTACAGGCAACTTTTTCAGGAGGAAGACCTGGGGTAATTCCCCCCATCATATTAGGGATGCATGAACCTAAGCGCCACTTAAAAATGTGGGCCTAACCGCAATTGGGAGTAGCTCACACTACCCTCTAAACTGATATATGCCCGCCCTGTTTAAGTACTGGTCAGCTCGTCTGCACCAGCCAGGACAGTCAATATGCCTCTCATCCCCCTTTTGGGGACAGGACCTGATGACCCCCAAGTTTAAGGACCCTGAGAGGTGAGAAGCCAAATCCCTCCCCTTTGTCGCCTGCTTTTTTAGCATAGTTGTTCTCTCAGGCCCCTTTTTGTCCAGGAAGACTTTGAGTCCCTTTGGATCTGCTATCACTTTCTTCCATGATTCTTTTTGCCACCAGCCAGCTCATGCCAACTAAACTGGAATCTAGCTGAGCTTCAGGCTAACTCAGCAAACTTTGGTATTTATTATAGACAGGTGCACCAAAGCGCAGGCAACCAGGAATGTTCCTCCCTTGTCTTGGAGTCTGCACCCATGCAACCCCAGCTCATGGGGAGTCCGTTTGACAGGCGCCATGCCTGACTTGTACCCCCCTTCCTGCCCATATTCTCCCCTAGGGGAGTGATAGATACCCACAAGAACAGGTCGGCGTAGTCATTACTACCATCCCACACTTCTTTAAGGCCCTTATAGGACCCAACCAATGTGCCTCTTTGGGTTCTGGTGTTAGATACTCAACCATGTTTCCACAGGCTTTCCCCGTTTGCACCAAACAGAGGCCCCAGCTTACCCTTTTTTAGCTCAGCATCAGAGAGGATCTTCTTCATTCTTAGGTACTACTCACTGTAGATCTAGTTTCAGTTCATCCTGATCCTACCAAAATGCTTTAGCGCCTCGGGACTAATTCCAGCAGACCCAGTTGCAACCCAAGCTGGCCTATTGAGAATAATATGGAACAACGCCTAACAATTTTGAGTACAACAAATTAAAACTTTAATTAAGTATAGTTTTTAAGGACATTGTTTTATTTAATTTTTTTGGCTTTTTACTGATGTTTTTATCTTTTTTTATACATATTCTTTTTAGTGCCAGTTTTTTAAATACATGCTATAACTCGGTTAACTAGACAACAATTAAGGATATTTTTGATTGTATAGGCATCCGTTGCCACTTTAAAAATTACTTTGAAGGGACCTATTCATAAGGCATCCAGCTTATCTCGGTGGCTGAATACATTTATATCACAATATGATACTTTATCCCCAATTATGAATCTTTTTATGGGTAGTCATTTTTTAACATCATACGTTTTAGCCTGGATCCTTTTCTGAAGGGTTTTGGCAAAACGCTTGTGTTGTAAATTAATCATATTTTTGGCTAATAAATTTAAATATTGGGCCAGACTAATCCTCAAAGTTAATTCCTATGCTGATTATAGAATTGGTGGTAAGGCAGCTTTTCTTCCATAGAGCAATTTAAAAAGTGTTTTTCCAGTTGAGGAATGATAGCTGACACTATAGGCGAATATCACCAAACTTAAGTACAAAGCCCAAGCAGACGTTTTTCCTGCAACCAAATTTTGTAACATGGCGGCTAAGGTAGCGTTCACTCTCTCAACTAGTCCATTAGTCTCTGGTCAAAATTGGACTGATATGACCCCTTTGATCCCCATCAGTTCATTCAATTGAGGTATGACAAAGGATGTAAAGTTCATTCTTTTATTATTTAGGATCTCTTGGGGACAGCCATGCCGACATATCACTTGCTCCAGAATAAATTTGGCAGTATTCATCACATTGACCCAAACCATAGCCTTGGTTTCAATCCATTGGGTCAGGTGATCAATTGTGACTATGATATATCCCATTCCTCTGGTGCTTGTACTTAGAGATCCCATGACTTTGATGCTACTTGACAGGCAAACCCTAGTCATACTAAAAAATATCCGGCCACATTTTTGTGTGGCTTGTGGAGCTGACACTCCACTCAACTGGAAAGAAAATCCATCATATCATAGTTTAACATCTCCCAATAGTAATATTGGCTAATGTGCTCTAAAGTTTTTTTGGGGCCATTATAGCTGACGACTTTGTGAGCGTCACAACTTATTTCAATTATTTTAGATGGTTTTGGAACAGAAGCCTTTTATCATCCACTAGTTTGATTAAAACTGTCCGTTCTTTTGTTATGTTCTCTCCATGGCTTTTCATAACGCCATTTGAACCTTTGGTGGCTCGTCCTTCAACTCTCCTTTCACCATTTGTCTAAATAGGTCATCAGCATAATCTTGTACTGCAAGGATGGCCTGCATTCTAGATAATCCATCAGCATTTTGGTTTTTATACCCGGTGCAATGTTCAATTTTATAATCATATGTCTGCAATTTCTAGGCACATTGTGCTAGTCTCCCCTCAGGTTCTCTTAAGGTATGCAACCAACGGAGAGATGCATGAGTAGTTACAACCTTGAATTGCATCCCATGAATATAATCACAGAATTTCTTGCAAGCGTAGATAATTTCAAGACATTCATGCTCAGTGAATGAATAATTCCTTTTGTCCTTGGTTAAGGTATAGCTGACATATGCCACTGGGTGCTCTTCACATTGTTCGCCCACTTGACTAAGTACAGCACTTATTGATTTGAGCAATGCATCTGATTGTATAATAAAACGGTCAGTCAAAATTTAGATATTGAGCATTGGACTTGTCATCAAGTATTGTCAAAATTTGGCAAAAGCTCCTTAGGCCATCTCATTCCATTTGAACTATTTTCCAGAACAGCAGATGGAATAATGGATCTGCTATTTTGTAAAGTCCTTAATAAAATGGCGATAATAACTGACCATCTCTAAAAAGACTTGGATATCACAAATACTTTTTGGTGATGACATCTGCTCAGCAGCCTCATTTTTTGTTTTTGAAGTTGTAATCCATTCGCGTTTATAATGAAGCCCATAGTCTAACTGCTCCTTAAAGAAGTATACTTTTGGGGCATGATTTTAAGATTGGCGGCGGCTAATTTCTTGAATACTTCATCTAAGTGTTGTAAGTGCTTTGTGTATGTTTGAATGAATAAACTGATGTCATCTAGATAGGCAAGAACACAGGATAATTCAAGGTCACATAAGACGGTATCCATAGCCCGTTGAAAAGTTGCAGGGGCATTACACAAGCCTAGAGGCATCCGCGTAGGTTGGTAAAGCCATTGTTCTGTTATTAAGGCACACTTCCCCTGATCCTTAAGTGACATATCAAACTGCCAAAACCCTGAGACGAGGTCCATTGCCAAAAAAATTTAGCCCTGCCTAAATGATCCAATTCATCATTGATTCATGGCAAGGTATAAGAGTCTTTTTTGTGATTTTATTAAGTTGGCAATGGCAATTAAAACCCTGTTTGAAACATCCTTTTTTTGACAATAAATATTGGACTAGCCCATGGGCTGTATGAAGGCACAAGCAAACCGTGCTCCAACAACTTTTCTTTTTTTATGCAACTACTGCCTCAATTGCTCAGGACCTTTGAATATGTCTCATTCTAATTGGGGCAGCTTATTCACTGTCAATTTGATGGAGTACGTTTTCTGCGCACTCTAAATTGTGGTCCTTTTTTCATAAAAATAGTCTGATATCATTTTAACAAAGCCAATACTAAATTTTTCTGACCTTTGGTTAATACTGATAATTGTTCCCAAGCAATTAATTTATGTATGCGTCCAGCTGAATCTGGTAATCCCATTTCATTTAAATCCCCAAATTTGTGGAAGGAATGGAGATATGTTATAGACTTTACTGGGCAAATGCAACTAATTGATTACAATTGATTTTATAATTGGTGTTTTCCCAGATTGGCTAATAGGATACAAATTTCCCCATGACTAGTAATTAGGATTCCTGGAGCTAAATAAAGTTTAATTCTCAATTTTCGCCATGGAGCCTCAATTTTGACATATAATTGCTCAGGAATTTTCAGCGTCAGTCCAGTATTGATCACTGTCTGCATCCCAAATATGATTAATTCCTTTTTTTACTCGGATTGGAATCCCTCAGTTTTAAATCACACGTTTTGGTAAAGGCTAGATCTTTTACCCAACTATTTTATAGCCAATGGGAAGGATGCTATCCTTGAAATCATGTTTATAAAGTTATTTCTCTGATTGAGGGGGGACTCCCCCTTTTGATGGTAGATCAATGGTAGCATCTGACCAAGATTGTCAGAGTATTCTCCTCAAAGTCACACTTTACTCCATACTTCCTCATGAAGTCAGTGCCAATGAGAAATCATAATTTTGATTAGTAGAACAATTGTTGGCTCAGACACAACTAGAGATCCAAAACAAAGAGGTAAGGCACTATAAGCCCCACTGGAAGTAGTAGGGTTGGGCCCAGCTGTACCATACTGCTTTTGATGTGCTATATCCGGTGAAATCTTTAGATGTTTTACCAATTTGATAGATACAATATTGATGTGTGCACCGCTATTGATAATAATCCTTACTTCTACTTGGTTCACCAAAATATCAACATAGTTACACTTAGAGTAGTGTAAAATCTTGTTTACTTAATGTATATTGGTATCAGTTGCTCAATACAGAGTGTGAATAATTTGGGCTGATATATCAAAAAAGAATCCTCAATGGTAGCATCAAGAATTAAATTGTTACATCTTTCAACTTTGTCTTTATCAATTTATCTTGATAACCAGAGTTTTGGGCCTTTTGCAACTGTTGACGAGCGTAGGGTCAAGCAACTTCTATTATAATTTTGGGATTAATTGCATTTGCTTTCAATCGAGTTATTGTTTGGATATTTGGAACTGTTCTCTGCTGGGGAGAATCATAAATGGGTTCATCTACAAACAGGTCTGAGGTATCAATTTCGTCAAACTTGTCTGGGGGGAACTGGGAAATTGGCAAGTCTAGATCATTCCTCATCTAGACCACAAGGCCTTTTCCCAACTCCTCATGGGTATTGTTTTACTGGATGGAGTTCACCTGATTCTTTGTTTCTTAGTCCAGCACTGGGCAGCATGGTGTCCAGTATTTCCGCATCTGTTACAAGTGACTTGTGGTAAATTACAGGCTAGTTTGGACTGTTGGGGTTTTCCCCATTCGATTGAGAAAACCTTTTTGGGCTCAATTTTTTGCCATATTTTGAATTAAAAGGCTGTTGTTGTTTTATACTTTATTCAAGAGCATCAAAAGTGGAGGCTAATTCTTTCAGGTTATCCACTATTTGAGAAGTAGTATTTTATTGGTGAAGGTTGATGACATGGATTGGTGTAAATCCCAATAAGGTCAGTGTGCTGCCTTCATGGTGATGCGAGCATCAAAATCGCTCAGGTTGTTGGCTCCCAACAGGATTTGAACTTCTTCATAGTATGATCAGCAAATTCTCCTAAGGTTTCATCTTTTTTCAATTGTATTCCCATGAATTCCAGCTTTCAATTAGCCATTCATTCAGGACTTCTAAATTTCTTCATAATTGCATTTTAAGCCTCTTTATATGACTAATTTTCCCCTTGCAAATGGGGTAATACCAAGTTTAGACAAGTGGTACATAAACAATTAATAAATGGTAACAGCTTTTTGGCAATCACTGCAACCAAATATAGTCATTTCAAACAATCTGAAGAAAGCTGGGACATTATCCCAATAAAAAAGTTGCAATTTTGCGTGAGCCAAAATTCCTTGGTTTCCATATGCTCAGTTGCAGGATGAGCAGCGCGGCTATCCATTCTAGCACCAGTTGGTGTGTTGTCAGGGGTCATTGACAAAATGGCGACATAGGCACCTGGCATATTCTATGTAGTATGAATGCTCCCTAAATTGCTTTTAACTTTGTATAGGTCCTAGTTCCCTATCTTGGTTTCTTAATGAATACAAGTTCATTAATGTTTTTCCAATTCTTGTACTTGTTTCAGGAGCTAACCAAGTTTCTCCTGTAATAGTTAATTTTTCCTAGCCACAGCTTAAAATGCTACTTTGAACAGGAGTAGATCCTTCTCCACTTTGTAATATTTTTTCTCTAACTCAGATATTTTTTTGAATAACTCATTATTAACTTTACCAACGAGGTTAACATCTTCTTCCACCTTGGTAAAGCGATTCTCCATTTTGGATAAATTAGCCTGAGCCTCCAACATTTGAGTGGTTGATTCACACTCTCCAGCTCATTCCATAGCCGCTGGATCTCACCATGAACAGAAGTTATGGTGGTATTAATTGACAAGACTCAACTACATCCTTGTAGTGAGCACCAAGTGTAAATTTTTGGTTAGTTTACTGCACATGTTGTTTTTAACTTAATAAAAATACTAGCTGTATGGTGACAACTAGTGAGTTGAGTCTTCACAATAAGTGGCTTTGAATCTATTCTGATGAACAGTACTTGAGAAAAACAACTAGAGACCTTTGTTCCCTTCAATATTCAATTTAGAAGTAAATATAAATTTATTTCAGTTAACACTGTCTTTTATTAGAAAATGCTAGGGGTTTTTATAGGCAGAAGGCGGACAACTTTTCAGATAATTCTCTGAAAATCAACTGATAGGTCCCCTGAAACTTCTTACCCTTTGGCTTAACTTCCAATGATGGCGCATTCCTTTGTCTTAGTTAATCCTCAGCAGTGTAATCTTTCATATATTAGCAGCCAGTCCCATGTGTTAAGAAACATACACAGATGGTCTGGGGGCCATTTTACCTGATTATGACAACTAGCTACTGCCAAAACAAGCGTTAAAACGCTTCAATAGCTTCATAAAAATGACCCTAATTGTTCAGCGCCTCTTCTTGAATGATCTATTATTGCAATCCAACTATCAGTAATCAAGCCCTCATCAAATTTCTTAAAATAACATTTTCAGGGATGATTCCCAGATAAATATCAATCAAAACCCATTATTGGATAATTCCTTTGGTTAATTACAACTAATTTTTTGTCAGGGATGGTCCCCAAAGGAATATTAATTAAAACCTATCATTGGATTGTATCTTTTGATTAATTACAACTAATAATTTAGTTGGGGGTGATCCTCAACGAAATAATTGAAATCAATCATCAGATTATTTCCTTTGGTTATTTACAATTAATAATTTATTCAGAAACCATCGCTAAAAAATTATTTGCTTAACAACCATCAAAATTCTAATTGGCAAACAAGATGGATAATGTGGTCAACAAAATTTCCAATAGCATCTATCTTTTGTTGACTTACACAGGGGTGTAAAAATCCATCATTAATCTTACAATTATAAGTTAAGATAAACAAAGGGATTGAGATACTTGAGTAAGCATTTTTCTAACAAAGCGTTTAAGTACTCATGCAACCAATATGATACCATTGGTTACTACTATATATTGGACCATGGGTAGGATGTTTTCCCTCTACTAAATTTTTTTGCAAGATCAAAAGGCTGTGGAATGAGGTTTGCTCTTTAGGATCAAACATTCATCCCAGCTTTAATAAAACAAATTTTTAATCTTATCAGATAAGCACAACAGTGGGTAGCTGATTGTCTCCCTTTTCATAGTTACTGTCAGTGCTTTAGTCCCAATAGTCAAATTAACCATTGTAATTTTTTTGACATAATGTTCTGAGATGCACCACTATTTTTAAGGCCTCAGTATGTATTTAATCTTCCCTATAATTGAAGATATAAGCTAAACTGGATAACATTGTATTTTAAACTTTATTGCTAATGCAACATATGAGGACTTTTTTCTTTGCAACATACTTTGCTAAGTGCCCAGGATTATGGCAAAAGTAAAATAATCATATCTTACATATGATTCTAATATGCTTCATTAATCAAAATTTTTCATTTCAGAAAGGCAAGGTTTTGCTGACTGGAAATTATATCAAGTACCTAATTTCAGTGATATCAAAAATTCAATTCAAAGTCTGCATGCTTTAATGGTGACTGATTAACTTAGCCCAACGACCTCACAAACCTTGGTGGAAATATAGTTCTCCCAATTCCTTATCTAATTCTGCCTTCTATAAAGTTTTTCAAGAACTTATGGCTATCACCTAATGGTTAGGCCTTATTTATAAAGATAAAATGCAAGTAGTGCTGTACTTTTGTGACAGTGGGGTTGAGGCAGCATTCAAATGGTTTTAAAAATGCTCTTAATTATTACATAAGTACTCAATCTCATCCAGAGCACTTGTAAACTAACTCAAATTATCACCAACGAGTTGTGAACCCACTGTCATAATTTTCTGTGCATCATCTAGGTAGGTCTCAGGTTATATTTTTTGGTGTGCCTATAACAGCATAAGTGTAAGTCCTGGTGAATGTCCTCTGGGCATCAATTGGGCCATGTTTCCATTCTCGAGTGAGAAGGTACTGAAGAGGATGGCCATACCCCTCATTACTCAGGGCGATCTCACTCAGATGGTAGATGAGCACTGGGTAATAGCCCTTCCATTTTGGATCCCACTTTGGGTACCCGCACTCTCCTCAGCAGAACTGTTATGAAGAATCAGTGAAATCTGCACCAAGATCACCTAAATGGAATTGATTGCAACTAATTCTAGTGGCAATCAGCCCAATACTCAGATTTCAAATGGTCAAAAAGATATGAAGACCAAGCTATTGGCTGGAATGCCCAACAGTTGCAATTCAGTTTACACGTTGATAAAAAAATCCCCCCTCCCAAATCTATCAGGCATCACCCCCAATGGACAGGTAATAGCATCAGACACCATCAATGAGGTTTCAAAGCTTCCTGCTGGAAAATTGGGCGTTGCGCCTGATGCAATGCCACTGACCACAACTCGGCCCACTGCCAAATTTTGTGATGTTAGTCCCCAGGGAACTAACCCGCCCATTCACAAATAGTTCACCGCTTAGGTCAAACCAACCGCAACTTGGCCCACTGCCAAATTTTGTGATATCAGTTCCCAGGGAACTAACCCACCCATTTTCTGAATAAGTCGCCGCTTAGGTCAAACTTGCAGAACCCAATCATGGCTTGTTTTCCCTCAAAATTGATGACTATTTAATCAGGCACATCGTACTGAGAAAATTGTGGTCAATTCTCCTTCCATAAATTTTCCAATCAAAACAACTTCCCCCAAGATCCCATTTTTATCTGTTGAGAATTAAGCTCCCTTCCAGTTTCATATTTGTTATACCAGCAGCAGTGTCTCTGGCATTCTGGTTTGCCACTTGGATGCTCTGGCATCCAGTCTGGCAGGCCAGTCTAATTCTTACTTGCTGTTCGCCTGACAATAAGATCTTCATTGACTTCCTTCCAAGGTTACTTTCCAGACAAGTGACCTGTAGGATAAGTCATGACCTATGATTGGCCACAGTCACCATATGCACCTGGCTGTGTCATACCGCTTCTTTTATGATTATTTCATTGGGTTTTATAAACATTATTGCGCATTAAGTATTTGATAAACTTTCACAAACAAGGACAAGTCTACAGTTGCCAATAATAATAATTCAGTGGGATAGGTTTAGTAAATTATAATGGCCAACTTCTTACTGAATATACTATCCTTATTACAGTTTAGGATGGCAAATTGTTTACTTGCAGTTCCTGAGTGAATGTAAATATAACAGAGGGGTGGTGCATACCAAAAAGAATGGCATCAACAATTGGACAATTAACGCCAAAAGTAAGAAGTATTGCTTCAATAAGTCCCGTTTTTATCATAAAAGAGGTACTAGATCTTCTTAGATGTGAGATTTATGAATGAAAAGTTTGTTTAAAAAGTGGGTCTCTTTTTTAGCACTATGTGGTCCCAACCTAAAGTGGGATACACCAATCTCATAAGGTGGTTTTTCTCTTTTCATGTCTATAAGTTTTAGAATAGCAAAATGAATTTATGTTTTGGTAGAATTATTAAAATGATTTTGCTTGGTTGTATAGCTTAGTGCCAATTTAAATAAATGGAACTTTTTAAAAAGATAGTAATTATCTAAAGAATTTGCTTCATGTTGTTATTTTTACTGACCACAAAGTTGCAGAAATTAAGACCTTAATTATATATTCCTATACAATTTTTGGACCTATCAAGTTAATTCATCATTTTAGGGGAGGATACCCCAGTTGTAGAATATGGAGCCTCTACCACTGCCTCCCCAAGTTTGATTCTGGTACAGGAACTTTGGGTAGGGGACGACTATGACTGTGTTGGCATTGCGCACCAATGCCCTAAACTGAGATAGCAAATAATAAGGTGATTCATGGAGTTCTTGGCCTATCATATTCTGCGCATGGAGGTTTTTAGGTTTTATCCTCCTTTCCCATTAATTTAAATCCCCTTCATCCTTCATCAGTGTGGTACATCCTCAGGTCAGTCCACCTCAAATAAAATCTAAAAGCAAATTAATTATTTTGATAGTGATACTATTTTCTTTTAGAGCTTCTATAAGTGCTTTAATATAAATTTTTAGAAAAGTCATAGTAGGGATTGATTTTTTATCATTTCAAAATAAGTTGATATGCAATTAAATAATTTACTTCAAAACAAAATTATCTGGATGTAATGGATAATTCATAAAATCTCAGGAATTTCACTTTTGTCAGGCTTTGCCTGAGTAATTATAGTTCTGCCTAAATTTTTATTTTTAGTAAGCTTTTATTCAGTGATAATAAATTTCTTTATGTATACTATGATAGATATTCAAAAGGATTTATAGACATTATATAATGAATTATATTTGAAAGATTGATATTTATTTTTGATCATGATAGTAGATGGTACAGTAGTTCCCTTAAATAACTAATTTATCGCTCTAAAAATAAATAAATAGAGTATAGTTAACATTGTAGACTATCATTATTTCAATTATTTAATAATAACAGCTTGTAGGTGTAATACTGCTATTATAGTCTTTCTAAGTACATTTTTTAAACAAAAACTGTATAGGCACATTGTAAAGTTAGCACAATCCTGATAGATGGATTTAAATCATGATAGTAAAATATTTTACTTCTCATAGAATATAACTAAATTGAGCTTAATTTAAAAGAATACTGGATTTTGATTTTTATAGTATAAAATTCTTTATTTTATTTTTATTATAATATGTTTAGAAAAAAATATTTTTTTTACTTTCTGATGCAATCATTTAAAAAACAATAATATAATGTCAAGTAAAAAACAACTAAGCTCTAAATTCTCATCCTTACTTTTTAAAACTAGCCATTCTAGTTATATAACTTACAAATTGCCACATTTTTATATAGAAAGTAGTATGTATATAAAAAGTATATACACTAATGACTAAGACCAAACGTTTTTACACACTCAAACAAAGTTCAGTGTTACAAAAAATTAATTTATATAAACCTTAGTTCAGTTTTTAAAGATGAGCGCAAAATCAGTTTATTTTCTAATTTGATAGCTATCTACATATAATTAATATTATATTGTTATTGCCTAGTATATATGAAACAAGTTGGCTTTTCTGTGAGTTTTATATAGTTTTATAGATACTATTTTATCTTGATTTGATTTTTATTTATGTAAACTAAATTTTACTATTTAAGTAATATCAATCTTATTAATTTGAGGGAATTTTATTATGCTTTGAAAAAAGAAATAGAATTTATACTTACAAATATATTTCCAACTACTTTTGTTATAATATTTCTTTTTAAGAATAGCAGTTTTCTTTCTGTAACTTAAAGCTTTTGATATAGATTAAACAGTACCTTGTATTTTGATAATAGAAGTTGTAAAAGTGAATTTTCTAATTATATATTAAACTTAGTCTGTTTTGCCATTGTGTTTATACTTTTATATAAAATATAATTATACTATGTAAATTACTATCAAATTAAAGTAAACTTCTCATATGTCATTTCCATTTATAAATAGCTCAACCTTCTTGATGTTTATAGACCTTTCTCATTAAAGTAAAAAGTTTAGTAAATATCTATATATTATAAAGTTTAGCTAATATAAAAAGATCTAATTTGACAAAAGAAAAAATAATTATAATTACCAAAGGTGTTTAATAAGTAATTTTCTGAGTACAAAGATAGTTAAGTAATACAAAGGAGATGATAAAAGGAGAATTTATTATAAAATGATTAGTAAAAATAAATTGCTTTACTAATATACGTATAAAAAGATGGACTATTTATAGGCAATGAAAGCAGGCATATTATAAGTAGATATAAAATTATGCAAGAAATACTTTACATTATACAAATGCCAGGATAGCTAGGACATTAATTAATTCAAGTTTTTTATTACTGATATCTAATATTCAAAACTGATCAAGTTACTTAAAAATTATTATTTATAAATTATATAATTTTTTATTTTGTAGAAAAGCTTAGAAAGCCTTTTGTATGTCATAGATTACGTAACTAAAATATGCTTTAAGACGATTATCAAAGTTACAAATTTTAGAAGGTATCACAAGGCTTTAACTTTCGAATAGATGTAATTTTAATTTACTGACTATATAAAAATTATTCTAAGGCGGTAATTTTTTCTCAATGATTAAACATGAAATTCCAAAGGTAGGGTACAACAGTAAAAAGTATGATAAAGTTTTTTAATAATAGTACGTTTTGGGTTTATTTAAATTCTGACACCACCGAGTCCGAGCTTAATACCAAGCCCAAGACCTGCACCAACTCTTAAGCCATTGACCCGCCATACTCAGAAGTTCGTGTTTAATCATTGAGAAAAAATTACCGCCTTAGAATAATTTTTATATAGTCAGTAAATTAAAATTACATCTATTCGAAAGTTAAAGCCTTGTGATACCTTCTAAAATTGTTAACTTGAATAGTAGTGGCCATTTTGATTATCTTCGTGAGGTGAAGTTTGATCATATCTTCCATCCCAGATGAGATTGCTTCGAGAGTTGGCAAGTGGAATAATGACACAATTTTTATAGTAATTATTGGAGCGAGCAATTGGAACGCATGAAACGAGAGCAAACAAAGTAAAGACCAGCACAGAATTCATCTTTTTATTTAATATATTAATGTTTATTTTGTAAATTTTATGGCGCTTATATACCATACGAGATGGTTCAGCCTTTGGTTTCTCCACAATAACACGCTCTTCTGCTGACTCATGCAATAGCAAATTTGGTAAAGCCCCTGAAACTGTGGGCGTACATGTGTCAATTTTACTTTATAGAGGTAAAATGAAACTCATACCATTGCTGTAAACGCCAATTAAACCAAATAAAAGGTTTGAAGCACATTTATTAATAGGGTTCTATAACTTTTATACATAAAATGGATAGAAAAGGTACAAATGATTAGGATTAACAGTTTGATATTTTTTAATTAATATCAAAGCATGCTTCAACAGCCGTTACTTTTAGATAAAAAACTTTACTTAAGTTTTATGTTGTATGATGCTAAATCTGAATTTTCACTTAATATTTACTGAGTAAGAGAATATAGTTTTCATCAACCTAAAGCTAAAGATTATGACTTTTATCTCTCATTGCAATCACTTTTGCAACTTATTCAATTCAAGTCTGAATTTAGTTTGATAATCTCACAGAGGAGATTAGTTTGTGCCTATGTCAGGGAGCAGTTGGGCAAGTAAGGTAAAAGGCACAGGTGGTAGGCCTGTGACTTCCAACATTTGCAAATGCCCTAGAGAAACTGGCAGATTAGATAAAAATAAAAAACTGGTGGTTACTATTTCCCCAGAAATCCTCACTTAGCAGGCATAATGTAACCAGTACATCAATATGCCACACTCTCAACCACTCTTGTCGGTGGAATATGGAGTCTGGGTGTTCCTGGATATCCAACAAATAGCTTTGTGGGAAAAATTTTGTGGGATGTACACACTTATTTCCTGACCATGGTGTATGTCACACCTCACTCCATGTCACATGGTTGGCTGAATCTCAGTTTCAAAAACAAGGAGGCAGCAGCTGAAGCTGCTGCAGTATATATTGTGATTGACCTCTCTGAAGGGCAGCGGGTCATCAAAACCAAGTGCACCAGATAGACAAAATCCAACCAAATTTTCCTCACATTTAACTTTTTGCCCACTACAGTCAAGTGTGCCATTCTGGAGCAGTACCTGAAAGCTGATCTAACAGTATATGGAGAAATACAATCCTTTGAGATGCAACGCTTTATGCTGATACCTCACCTGTGCACCAGCAAAGCCATTGCAGTTCTGACCCCAACCAAGGAGATTGCAAAGGACCTAACCCAGATCCTGCAATCCACTTTTATTAATATCAAAGGGCATACCACCCACCCTTTCCAGGTAACAGTAGACAGTGCACCCCCCCCCCCATCTGCACCCACTGTGATGTGTTCAGCCATAAGGCATGCGCATGCCCCACCAAGGAGGGCATCACATTCCAAGAGCACCCCTCAGCAGCCATAACCAATGAGGAGGCTCACTATGAACCAACCACCAGTACCAGAGGCCTTCCCATGGGGAGCACAATGCTGCTATTTACTAGTAAAGCCTGTCTCCCCTCAAGAGTGAAAGAAGGCCAAACAGGCCTGCAGGGCCACAGCCAAAGAAGCAGCCAAGGTCGCCTCTGCTATCCTACACTCCCAATGCCAGGAGGACATTGAAACCTTTGTGGTGAAAGCAACTCAGGAATCCCTCAACCAATAGGATTTGGATACCCAAGCTGATTGGGCACCCAATCTGATGATCTGATGGGTGACTCAATCTCATCCAACCTTTGCAACCAAGCCCCAATTGGAACCAATCTGGTCTCCAACCTACCTGAAAAAAAATTTTGACCCAAACTTTGGTGCACCAAACTCGTCCACACCGCAAAAAATTTGTTTGACAGCGGGGAAACCAAAAGTGAAGGCAAAAGCCAATGCAAACCTGTCTGCTAAAATAACAAATCTTCCAATAGCGTTGCTGCAAACACCCATGCTGCCATGAAGGCCTGTGGGTATCCAGAGGAGGCTGGTGGGCCTGGGTGCCCACCCCCTCACACCTAAGGTGTGAAGGGGGAAGCCTTCACTTTAGGGATGTTAAAGATTGCTGGACTCAAGGCCTCGCCATCCTGGGCTAGGAAACTGAGTTTTTTACAAAAAAATTTACCCGTGGACATCCTGGCCATCCAGGAGTCCCACTGTCCACGAGGTTCTGAGGACGCTTAGAAAACCATGCTCCTCCCTTCTCATTCCTTCTGGTCTGAGCACTGTGGGGTGCTTGTTTGGAAAAACAATTTTCTTAAATTTTTATCATCTGAATCCTTCCTCGATGGCTGAGTCCTTGTTGTCACATTTTTGTGGGCTGACGTGGTGCACGCTATCATCAACATTTATGCCCTGACCTGTGCATGAGAGCATCAGTAATTTTTCTCATTGGTCAAATCCCTTCCATTACCCCCTGTCCCTTTCATAGTTGGCAACATGAACTGTTGGTTAAACCCATCCATGGACTGCTGGCCTTCCTCATCCCACGTCCCCCAGGGTCATGTAGAACTTCACATTCTAAAGGCCACCCTTGGGTTGTTAGACGCACTACTGCAGCAAGCTCTGCTGCTCAAGAACATGATGCGCCCCCACATCCACAACAGCCAACTAGGGTCCATGTCCTGCATCGACCTTGTCCTCATGCTGGTGAAATTTTGATCCCATATTTCCCACTTCCACACATCAAAAATCGATTTCTCCAATTACCAGCTGGTCTTGATAACCTACCACTTACCCGTCACAGTGGCCAGGGCTCCGCATTGGTGCAAACTCCGCCCACCTGAACTTGTGTCACCAGGATTTTCCACATGGGTGGAATCTGTGACTTCAGCAAAAGAGTTTATTACACCGTTTTGTGCAGACCCAATTTCCACATGGTCAGCCTCCAAAGCGGATACCATCCGCCACACTTGCCACATCTCCTCCTAATGCTCACTAGCTACATTGGCTGTCATCTTGCGCGCCCTGGCAGAGTTGGCACACCTGGAGTCCAACATCCCAGCCATGGGCTACAGCCCTGCTTGGGGCCTTAAGTGGGCAGAAGCAGCTGCCCACCTCAATGCGCTTGAAAGGCAACACAAACATTGGGTTTGTGTTCAGTACAGGGCCAAACACATTACAGAGGGTGGCATGTGCTCCGCTTATTTTTTCAAAAACTTCTTCGCACCACGCCAGAGCGTGGCCTGCACACAGGTGCGGAGGTCAGATGATTCCGTCGCGGATATGCTGGCTGAAGTGGCAATCTTAATATAAAATTATTACTCCGAGTTGTACCAATCTGATCCAATTCAGCTAGCTGAAATAGTGAAATTTCTTAATAGCACTCATATCTGCACCATTTCCCAATACCTGGAGTTAATGAATTTGATTACTCCAGATGAACTCTGGTCCGCCATCTGTGGTGCACAAAATCAGAAATGCCCAGGCCCTGATGGCATTCCATATGAGTTCTATAAGAAGTACTTTATCTATCCTCACTGCTGCTTGCCTCCCTTAACCAGAGCCTTCTGGATACGCGCCTTCTACCAGGAGGGCAAGAGGCCTTCACCATTACACTTTTCAAGAAAGGGGATAAGCTAGACCTAGCCAACTGGCGCCCCAAATCTTTAACTAACATGGATACAAAAATTTTAACTAAAATCTTAACTAACCGTCTAGGGATTGTAGCCTCTACCACCATCTCCCCAGAACAATTCAGTTTCATACCCAGAAAGTCAATTTGGGACAATGTGCACTCTGTGGCTAACACATGCCAGTCCACAGCCTCTGGGGCACTAGTATTCTTGGACCAACAGAAGGCCTATGATAGAATAAACTGGGAATACCTCAGGGCCTGCCTCCACCAAACCTGCTTGCCACCTCGCTTCATCAGCTGGGTGATGATGCTTATAGAATCTGCAACAATGGCAGTGCGTGGCCCTGGCTTCCTCACGGAAGTAGTCCGCCCTCAAAGGGGCCTACGCCAAGGGGACCCCCTTAGCCCACTCTTATATAACTTCAGCCTTGGCCCACTACTTCGAAACATGAATGCCCAACTCACTGGGGTCCATGTGCCAGGCCAAGCCCCAGTCAAGATGATGGCATTTGCAGATGATTGTGTGGTTGGGGTGTCTAATAATCAAGATGCACGAGCGCTTGAAGCTCTCATCCAGGAGTATTCCCGGGTAAGTCATGCTGCACTGAATGCCTCTAAAACTGAAATCATCCTCCTTGGTCGGTATCAAACCTGCTGGGCCCCAGCGACCAGTGCCCAGCCTGACCCATCTGCTCGCACACGTGCTCGCCTTCCCTGCTCACCCCACACCGCCCCACTTGTGCTCCCCTTCGTGCCACGCCCTACCATAGGGCCTGTCCACCATCTGGGCGTGTGGGTGGAGGCAGGCGGGTATGCCTCAGCAGTAATGGAAAGTCATATTCTAGACAACGTGACGAAGCGCATCGCATCCCTCAGAGCCCACCCTACTTCCCTTACTGGCAGGGTTGTTTTAGCCAACTTTATGCTCCTCTCCAAAGTCTGGTTTGGAGCCCACGCCATCGCCTTCTCCCCAGGTTTTTTCAAATCTATGTATGCACTTCTACAAGGGTGGCTCTAATCAGGCCGCCCACCGCCAGTGCAGCTTGAGGTCATGTTTGGCCTTCGTCGTCATGGTGTCATGGGCCTGCTAAACTTTAAAGCCCATGCTGCCAAGATCCTGGGCACCTGGATTGCAGCTGTCACCGCCCCTACGCTCTCCTCCCATCACTGGTCTCGCGCGGCCCACTCCAACTTCTCCTGCGCCCTGGGCCTTACCAATCCATCGAACCCTCACTCCCCTGATGAAATATCTGGCTTCCCACCCATTGGCCTCAGGTTCTCACGGTATTAAACCCCACTTCAAACAAATCCTTCTCTCCATGCAGAGCAATGAGTGGAGAATCCATATTTGTAGACACACAGCCCAGAGAGGCCGCCCCTCTCCTCAGTTCACACAGGAGGTACAGGGGAAACCCCATTCAAGATGGCTTGATCCCCACACAGCCCCATGTCCTATCTAGGGTGGACTACCTGGACATGATGGACATCCCTTATTCCCTTGAGACCCAGAAGACTATTTGGAATTACGCACACCACCCCCTGTTGCTGCCTCATATATGATCCCATGTGTGGCACTGCCTGAGGCAGGTGTACCGTACAGCTGAGCGCTCTAACACTTTACACTCATCCTGCATCATGTGTGGCCAGTATGGAACGCTGTTCCACCGCCTGGAGAAGTGCCCTACCTCTAAAGCGATATGGCGCGAGGTTCAACGTCTGCTTTGCCAGGATCAGGCACATTTCTTCAGTCTGTCTAGGGATATGTTTGCTCTATCCATGATTTCCTCTCTTCCACCCTCCCTCCATGCTCTGGTGGTTGCAATCGCCATGTGGACTATCCACACAATTGTCTTGGATGCCATCGCAGGCTCCACCCCCACCCTCCCAGAAGCTGTCCACAGATTCTGGTCCCATTTGGTGGACCACTTTCAAGCGTGGATTTTTGGGTACCTCCCACCACGTCACCATCAGTTGGTCACCTCCTGGCTTTCAGTTTGGTTCATCAACTCGGACCCCTTCCTCCACATGTGGTCAATTGTGGTTATGGCCCCTTTACACGTTCCCCCCTCCTCCCCATAGTGGCGTCCCCGCTGGCAACAGGAGATAGCATCGCTTCTCTGGGGTACCCTCCAGGTTACTAAGTTTCATTTACTTCAAATTTACTTTCAGAAGTGTCCATCCCCTGGTCAGCCTTCCCCACAATAAATAAATTTTTAAAGCTAAAGATTATTCTATCTATTTTTTTACTTTAAAATCAATTGTATTAGTTCCAGGGATTCTCCTTTTACTAGAGTTGTCTTGAGTCAAAATCCGAGAATATAAAAATAAATTAAGTGGATCAATTGTGTTAGGATTGGTTAACCAATTAAACAATATACAGAAGTTTATACGCATCAGATATGTCAATTGTTTATTGAATTAGAATGTGACTATTCTGTTTTTATATAAACCAATTTTCTGCGTTCTGATTGCTAACTTGTTCTATATATTATCCTAATTTAACTCAATTACTCAATGACTAAACATATCTTTTTTACTATAGAAGCTATAAACATTAATTTAGTTAATGTATTCTTATATTTTACACGCTTACTAAAGACCCCAGATAAATAGTACATACTTTTCAAATATGTCTTCAGTTTAAAAAATTCTGTTTTTATAGATTTAGTATATTATTATTTCAATCTAAAGTCTGCTTTTTAGTTAAAATAATTGCGCTAATATGAAGATTTAAATAAGCCTAATAAATATAGTTTACTTGAGACTAATCTATGATCTTCTTATTTTTTTTTATTTTAAATTTACTTTAAAATTACTTAGAGTTTTCTTTGATTTCTTTATCTTATTTGTGTGGGCTGACCTGGGGACAATACCGCACTGATAAAGGATAAAGGGGATTCAAATTAATGGGAAAGGAGGATAAAACTCAGAAAACCTCTATGCACGGTGTATGATAGGCCAGGAACTCCATGGACAGCCTTGCTATTCGCTATCTCAGTTCAGGGCATTAATGCGCAACACCAACACAGTCATAATTGTCCCCTAACCAAAGTTCATCTACCATTTTCAACCTCGGGGTGGCAGTGGTAGAGGTCTATATTCTACCACTGGGGTATCCTCCCCTTTCTTTTATTTCTATAGTCTCTATACTTTATATAGAAGAATGTTGTAAAATTTTATATTAGTAATAGGTCAAATAATAGATTAATTTAAATAAGTTATATATTGCTGCATAATAAAGATAACCAATAATGTCTAATTCAAGGTATAAATTATATTATACTTATTTTTTTAGTACTAGATGATTATATTATACTTATTGAAGGCTAAAAATTCTAGCTTTTTTATCTATAAATACAACTAAATTTTTATATTTGCAGACAAGATTTTCATTGTTATAGAATTCTTTAAAATTTATGCTAAATATAATATATTTGAATCTTAATTTATTGTGCAAGAATCTATATACTATACAATAGATAATAATCTTTAATATATAAGTAAATGTTATAAAATTTTCTTTACATTGATAATGGAATTTACATCTTTTGCTAGCATTGTATATAATTAGAGGTGACAACAAAGACTTAAAATGTTCAGATTACCCAAAACTAACAGCCTGTTATTGTGATAATTATATTCTAGTCTCTAACTACATTTATCAAGCATTTATAGAATAGGTACATTGTAAAGAAAGCAATAGCCAGATAGATGGTATAATTTTTGATACTCAGTTTGTAACTTCTTATGGTCACAGAACAAAGCTGGCTGCAAAGTCATCAGCAATGAAGAAATCAGAGCAAGGGAGTCAGATTACATTGCACAGGGAGATAAACACACATAAAACAAGGAGCTAAATTAAGACAGACCTCATAAAACACACACAAAAATATCAGGTATAAATAGCAAGTTTTTATTGATGATAAGATAAAGGCACTGTCGCGATTCTGATATGACTTGATGATAAGCCATGAGTCAATATGGCAGAATGGATGGAATCCACTGAGTTGTTATGAGTATGATTAATTCGAGCACCTTGAAATGAGGTGAAATTAGGTTGTTCGGAATTCGCCTCAAATTAAGTGATCATGAATTAGCAAATGAACAATTGGAAGAAACAATGAGATATGGCGAAGTGAATTACTAAGCCATGAAAGTAGTATCACCTGAAGTCATTATAATACAAGCAGATGAGATGATCAAGGAGGGTAAGTTGTTAATAGTTTAGAGCGAGCGAAACAGTGAAGATCCACTGTGTTTATTATATTAAATAAAGAAGTATAGTGGAAGCAAGTGCTCCATATTTCTTAAATAAGTTTGTTTCTGTTGTTTCAAGGGCAACGATCCTCATATTGTTTGTCCTATTGCTTAGTGGGTCAAACCCTGCGCAATATTGCTTACAGCGTATCTCAACAAAATGCCAAATTTTATAACAGTGGTGCTCACTAAAAGGGGCCCATTGATCAATCACATATACTGATAAGAGTTCCTCAGTCGCTAGTCATGTCATATCCATCTTGCTTTATTAAGGAATCATCTCAACACACTGCAACTGTTGAATATGCAGAACTCAAAATTGCTCTGGACAAAGTGCTTAAATGGAAGAAGGAGTTTTTGCAAGAATATTGTATTGATAAGCTGCCTCCATTTAATCATGATGGGAATATCAATGGATTCTTTAAACAGTTTGAGTTAGCAGTAGAAGGAGCTTCATATTGGCATAAAGCCAAATTACTAATGTCCACTCTGGATATTGGAAGCGCCAACTAAGTTACTTGCTATCTTCCCAACAGTTCCGTTACCTATCAAAAAGTGAAGGGTACTGTGCTGTGGTTGTTTGGAGGAACTTCAAAAATGGCACAACAGAAGACTGAGTTTTTAACCATTGGGTTTAAATATAACGAGACCCTCACTGCGTTTGCTGATCAATTCTCAGCAGAAGCCCATGTGTTGATTGGGGCAGGAGTTTTAACTGAATGTGACATAAGCATAGTGTTGGCCTCTGCTGTGAAACCATACCGTGAGCTTTTTAATGCCTTGGCCCCATACTTAGAGGTTGACGTACCTTTTCTTAAACTTATTCAAATTCTGCGCCGTTTATCCGCTACCCTCCCTCCACCCAGTATAGAGCAGAACCCTATCGCCTCCACTGCTAGCCTTGTTTATTCAGAGGAATCATCCCTCCCTGTTCAGCTCCTGGTTGACATTCCCTGGCCTTATTATCAACACCAGCCTCGTTTTCAACCAAGTTGCCAACAGCAGTTCACCTACCATGATGGGCCTGATTACACTGTTCAATACCAGTCCACCTTTTCAGGTGGCCCATTTTACAACAATCAAGGGATGCAGGCTTATGGTGTTAATTTCTTTTTGTGCAGTCACCCTGGGCACCTGGCTAGGAGTGGTTGTAATTGTCAAGTTCAGTACCTACTGTGGGAGCAGTATAATCAGGGCAAAGTCAGAGTTGAGTAGAGATGGGAATCTCTACCTCCGTTATTCTGACTCAAAAAGTCCCACCTGAACCTATTCCTGCACAGCTAGCAGATGCTTCCCGGTATGATGATTTTTTTCTATATTAGCAGCTGGTTGGAGGGATGAATGTGCTGACACAAACACAAGTCATGGACATGGCAGAAGCAGGCTCCCAGGAGCACCCAAGACTGTATGCTTGCCAATTGTTCAATTACCTTCCTACAGATGAACCAGATCCACTAGCTGATGCGCTCCTCTTAAAAGGAGTAAACGCAGCCCTCCCTGTGGACGCTATTGTTAAATAATACCCTAAAGTGGGGAAGGGTATTATGAGCTTCCTTGAAAAGGAGATCAGTTAAATGTCCATTTTTTAAAACAATCAGATGCATCTTACTCTGAGTGTACTTACTGTGACACTGTTGTAGCAAAAACTCAATTTTGCGCAATAATTGATATGGGTGCCCCAGTTAACATAGTGTCCTCAAAGTTGGTGTCAAAGTTAGCATTAAAGCCTGATGTAGAGCATTGTATGTTGTATGGGACCGCAGGCGCAGAAAGCGCAGTCTCTGAAGGATATACAGTGTGCTACCTTTACATTTTGGGTCAATTGTCATTATAGCCCCAGCTATAATGTTACCAAACAGTAACTATGACCTGTTAATTGGAACCGCTTTTATGCGTCAATTTGGGGCTGTTGTTGATATGTCAGTGAAGACATTTGAAATTCTATGGCAGCGGATCCCAATCTACTTCAATTCAAGCGGAATGCCAAAGGATCCTGTACACATGAATCACATTAATCTTGCATATGGTGATGTGGTGGTTCTGGTTCACTATCATCGACTAAAAAGCAAGACCTGGGCCCTTCCTCACCAAATTTATGAATATCAAGGGCTACCGCTTAGAGCTGCTGGCCCTATATATATTCCCTCTGGACACCAAGCAATCATAAGCACCGAGTTAGAGGTGGAAGTGCTCGCTGGGCTATATATGGGGAGGTCATTGGGCCTTATCAACAATCACAGCTTGAGCCCCACATGGCCTCTGGCATTATACTTCTGGGGCATAGGTAGATCAAAGTCCTGGTAGCGAATCTTCAGGATAAACCAATGCAAATCTGCTGACACCAAATAGTTGCATATCTACATTTTATTCCAGTTGAGGAGGTCCTCAGGATTCAAGAGTTTGGTTCACTGGATGAATTTGGTTTGTCCATCAAAACCCAGCCTGGCGTAATGGCAGTTGTACCACATGGAAAATTAATAGTTAACAGAAGATCAGAAAGATCATGTGGAAGCTTTATTTCAAAAATACAAAGAGATCTTTGCTATCGATGATCATGATTTAGGGTGCTCCTAAGGAGTGATCCATCTAGTGGACACTAGGGATCAATCTCCCATCAGATCTCAGCCAATTTGCTGATCTCGAGTAGTGGAAGAAGTTGCCACTGCAAAAATCTATAAACTGTTGAAGCAAGGAATTCTTGAACCATTGAAGAGCCCATGGGCTTCCCTGTCCTAATTGTCAAAAAGAAGGATGGTACCAACCAGGTAGTAATAGACTACTGCAAGCTCAACAGCATTACAAAAAGGACTCTTACCCTTTTCCACTAACTGATGATGCATTGGACCAGTTGGGGGAGCTTGTTACTTCTCCGCAATGGATTTAATATCTGGCTATTACCAGAATGAGTTACCTGCTGGGGAACAATAAAAATGCGCCATTATCACGTCAAAAGGGCTTTTTCAACTGACCCATATGCCACAGGGGCTGTGTAATGCCCTGGCTACTTTCCAATGGGCGATGGACACTATCCTTGGCAACTTGAACTTGTCATGCGTTCTTATATACCTTAACAATATTAACGTTTTCTCCCGCACGTTTTCTGAGCATCTTACCCATTTGGAAGAGGTATTCCGCAGGTTGGCTGAGGCCAACATCAAAATAAAACCCCGGAAATGCCACTTTTTCAAGGATCAGCTAGAGTACCTCAGGTTTGTAGTTGATGCAACAGGGCTGAGGCCCCAACCAGCTAAGGTGGAGGCCATTCAGAAGATGACTAAACCAAGCAGTAAGCGAGATATATAAGTATTTTTAGGGATGGTTGGCTACTATCGCCGCTTCATACCTAATTTTAGTTTTATTGGAGGTCCACTGTTTGAGTTATTAATGAAGGATGCCATTTTTACATGGACGGAACACTGTCAACGCTCCTTTGATACTCTATAAACAGTGTTGATCGAGGTGCCAGTGCTACACTACCCAAATTTTTAAAAAGGAATTTATTGTACAGACTGATGCATCTCTTTCCACTGTGGGGGCAGTTCTGTATCAAAAAGATGATGAGGGGCAGGAGCACCCTGTGGCGTACTGCAGCCAAAGTCTGAATAGCCATGAACGAAATTATACTGTGACTGAGTGGAAGTGCTTAACAATGATCTATGCTTACAAACAATTCAGAGTATATTTAAATGAGGTAAAATTTAAAGTTGTACTGGATCACACCTCATTATGCTGGCTTCAGAACCTTAAGGAGCCTGAGGGATGGCTAGCACGATGGGCCCTTAAACTAATGGCTTACAACTTTGAGATCCTTCATCGACCAGGAGCAAAACACCAGAATGCTGATTGCTAGTCAAGGCTTTCAACTATTACAATTACAGCAGATCTGAGTGATATTATGTATGACAAGATGCTCAGCGGAAAGTATGATGATGAGCCGCCCCAAGTCATCAAGGCGTTGAATGAAATGAAAGCCAATACTTTCCAGCGGAATGGTGAGCTGTACAAGCGGATAGGCAACTTAACAGTAAACTTTCTGTGACCTTCAACACGGCCTAACATTATCATGAGCGCATATAGGGCAGTTGGGCATGGTGGCGTGCGCAAGACGTTGGAATTATTGCAGCCTCAGTATTACTGGGGAAAGCATGAACTTTGATGTACTTGATACTATCGCCTCCTGTTACCAGTGCCAAGTGGAAAAGCCGTTCTGTTGAAAGACCTCATACCAGTTAGTGAAGCTGCACTTCTCTTGGCTTACAGTTTCCCTTGATGTTGTCAGCCCTCTGCCAACAGGAGCTAACCAGTCCAAGTATATCCTGGTGGCAATTGACCACTTGACCAGGGTGTTTGAGGCGCGGGCCATTCGGGATCTGGGGGCAGTTACTGTGTCTAAGTTTGTAATGGTATGCATCATTCAGCATCACAGATGCCCGCAGTTTATCCTTACTGACAATGGCACTAATTTTAACTCTCACATAGCTCCCAAGCTCAATGAAATGATGGCCATCCGTGGGGTTCTAACAACCCCTTATCACTCTGAGTTCACCAGAATGGTTGAATGGTTCAATGGGACTCTGATGAAGATACTATGGAAGTTGGTTATGGATAGGTCCTCTGATTGGAGTACCCTCCTTTCCACCGCGGTATTTGCCTATGTCATTTCTTATCATTCTGCCACAGAGAAAAGCACATACCAATTGCTTTATGGATGGCACCCCACCCTGCCTGCGCTTTTATATTCTTGTGTAGAGGACACCGGCGGAATGGAACTGCAACGCTATGTGACCACCCTAATGAATATGCTGGTTAAATTACAAACCAAAGCGTGCTCATTCAGATTAGCCAAGAAATTCAAATACCAGGTTGCTGACCAGGTCCAGAAAAGTGGCCTAGCTCAATTCAAAGATTGAGACATGGTTCTATTCCACAATCAACATGGGTTCAGGAGGAAAAACAAGATGTCTAGTATCTGGATTGGGCCATTTGAAGTATTGAGAAGACAGGTATAGAGGCATATACTATCAAGGACCCCGCTAGTGGTTGGATCATTAACCAAGTGCATGCAAAGTTCCTCCGGGCATATAACTAATAGGAGCCTTATTGTCCAGTCAAAGGGGGGGGGTAATATTGCAATTCTGATATGACTGGATGATAAGCCTTGAGTTGATATGGCAGAAAGGATGGAATCTGCCGAGTTGTTATGAGTATGATTAATTTGAGCACCTTGAAATGAGGTGATATTAGGTTGTTGAGAAATCGCCTCAAATTAGGTGATTGTGAATTAACTTCATGAAAAATTGGCGAAATCAATGAGATATGGTGAAGTGAATTACTAAGCCATGAAAGCGGTATCATCCAAAGTCACTACAATACAAGTGGGATTAGATGATTGAAGGGGGCAGGTTAATAGTTTAGAGTGAGCAAAACAGCGAGGATTTGCTGTGTTTATCATATTAAGTAAAGAATTATAGTGGAAGCAAGTGCTCAATATTTCTTTAATAATTTTATTTCAGTTGTTTCAAGGGCAACAATCCCCATATTATTGGTCTTATTGCTCAGTGGGTCGAACCCTGCGCAATATTGCTTATGGCATATCTCAACAAAATGACAAATTTCATAACAGGCAAACTGTAGTACTACATACTGACAGTGGCTATATATGGCTTACTAAGGGTAATCTTCTTAGTTGTAAACTTCTGATTGTCTACATAGGATAAAAACCCATTATAAATAGCAATTTTTCCTAGATAAGTGCCTCTAATTGCTAGAGTTTCTAGTGGTTTACATTATTTTTACTCAACAGCACTTTAAAATGATAAGATTAATTTATATACCTAAAATATGCCAGGGAAACAAATGCCTAGGGCTTGGGATAATTCCATAATAGTAGCGTTAAGACAATTTCAACCAAGACAATGAAGAAGAGTGGGTAATAATATGAGGGCTACAAATGATTATTTTATGCCAGCGTGGGGCAAGGTAAAAAATTATATATCAATATAAATAAATGATATGAAATCTAAGCCTGTAGATGAGGTAATTGATAAATCAGGGAATTGAGAGTAGCAATAAGGAGGATTAAGTATGATATTACTTTGTAACTAATAGAAATAAAAGGAGTTGAGGTGAAGCTATTGATATTTTTTATATTAAACTTGGAAACTACAAATAAAAATTTGGGCCATAGGGCAAGGTAACCCATAGTAATTTAATTAAATTGATTAACATTAAATAACCTAAATTGACCAAATCCTTTATCTATATATCAGTAAATTATATTATTTGCTAATATATATATTAAAGACTATTTGTCAAACCAAATGCAACATGCTTTATGTAAACATATAAAATACTGGGATAGTTTTATTAAGAAAAATGCTCAAGCAATAGAGCCAAAAATATAATAGATTTCCAAACTAAAGATCAATTTAGAATGCGGGAAGCTTTAAATACTAAACTTTATGGAGATTTACCCCGCTTATAACTTAATTGATCTATCACACATGCTCACATGTTAATCTTAGTATCAGATCAAAAGTGTTAGCCCTAGTTGCCAATTGAACTCTAATTACTCCTTTGTTTTCACCTAACCAATTTGAGCTACAACTAATAAGATTTGGTTGAGAGTAAACTAAGCATTTAGGTTTAATGCTTAACTATGCCACATTTAGTAAATACTAAATGTGATATCATTCCCTTTGATTTTTTTAGCATTGACTTTAGTGGCAAGTTTGGTGAGCATGGGTTTGGTTCTAGGGAGCAGGTATGACAACCTCAATGAGAACAGGAATAGCCAAGAATATGACCCAGATGACACAGAAGATAGTATTTTTTGGACAAATTGTATAGAGAACTTACCTGGACCTTAGCTATGTTTCTGTGAATTTTCCAGGCATAAAACCTGAATCCTCAGGATATAAAAACAGATATGCAGCATGAGCTTAGGTCTAGTGATTGCAGGTAGGTCAGGCAACAACAGAATAACTAGCAAAAAATGACTGCACTGTAGGAATTTAGCTGATTGTTGCTCGCTAGTGCTTACACCGCTGGATCACACAAAGGTTTTAATATAATAATAAAAAATAAGCACTACTATAAAAATTGGTTTTTTATGTTTTTTATTAGTAATGTGGGGGAAAACAAGGAAAACAATATCCCTCGATATCTGACCAATCAGTTTTTAAACTGTATTGAGGGTCAAGGGGAATTTGAGGATAGTTTTGGAATAGCTTATAATAGTACAGATTAGGAAATATGGGGAAGCAGCCTATTGAACTTGGGATACTCACTTCATTTTGGCTGAATGATGGAAGGGTAATTATTATTGGCCAACATGCACCTGTGGGGTAACAATTTAATAAAATTCAGACAATCCCCATTTGAGAAATTTATTGCACCTTGGGGGACCCCGCCAACCCTATAAAAGGGGTGGTCTCCGCGTAGGTGCTTGGAAGGACCTGGTTGTAGCTGATGGAGTGTCATCCAATGGTCGCCCCAGGGTCTGTCACATGGTTGGAGTAATCCAACCGCTCAATTTTACATTTATTACCCATGAAGGATTCAAAATAGTGTTAACCCAATTTGAAGGGTTCCACCAAGAATTGGCCAAGGCCTTTTGTCTGATATCCATATTCATATTATTTAGATCATGAGGAATATCATTGTAAACTTTTAAATGGCCGACATTTCCCTTTTTGGCAGATTTTGACCCAAAACCTTCTTCTTTTGCAGCTGTGAGGGCAAATGTCTGACATGAACACTTAAAAAAGTAGTTTAGGGGTTTTAAGCATCATAAGCACCACATGTGGCACATGGATTGTGGGTGGCATAAGGGTTTTGGGTGCTTGGACTCTTTCACTAGAGTTTCTATGGATAGGGATAGGAGTATAGGAATGGTTTGCCTCATCAAGGGAGGGAGTTTACGGTAGGATGGCTGGACATAGCAATATGAACTTAGATTTGGATGAACCATAAGGTAACAAATAAATAAATGTTCTTTCTTTAGGTGTGAGGTTGGACACTTAACCCATAATAGAATCAGGAATGTGATTAGTTCTAGAAATTCAATACACAGCAAAGGCCTGTTTACCATTGTATACTTGAATTGTTAATTAAGAAAAGAGGGAATTCTAAAGACTTTGTAATATTTTTTGTGGGACAAAAGCATTTGATATACCACCAGCAAAAGATTCAATAAGTAAATTACTGGGATAGTGTTTGTTATCTTTTGGTAATAGGGGGTGAATTCTGCTAGCGGATTTCACAGGTTCAGTCCTACTGAGCAATGGCCAAATGATATGAAGCTCACCGACCTTTGATAAATAATAATAAAGTACTAAATGTGGAGCTATTACTCTGACAATACGAATAAATTTTGATACATTAAACTAATGGGCTACTTCTGCTAACCCTTTCCTGCTCTCTCTTTCTTCCAAAAAGATCTCACCCTCTCAGTCTCTTACTCAGCTCTTAATCCTCAGTACCCTCAGCCAATCCTTGACCTTTTTGTTTTGTCAATCTTTTATTCAATACAATTTTAGGGGCTTTGCCTCATTATTGAGGCTCCAATCGAATTCCTCATTTCTCCAAGCTATCATTTATTAGCACTAGTGGTGCCCAACTCAAAAGGGGGAGCCTCCACGCATCTTTATTTGAAAATGAGCCAAACAAAGGGATTAGTGTAAATAAAAAACCTTAATATAGCCTTAGTTATTATCCTCAGAAGCCATATCAGAAGGGGAGGAAGCTTTGGGAAACTTTTGTACGGTGCCTGCTCTAGCTGACAGACCATAGCAGACAACATAGGGGTTGGGGCATCAGTGACATGGGGCATAAGGAGGTATAACTGTGAGTTTACTTTGTTAATGAGGCTGCCGGTGTCCATCACCTCAACATATTGAGTAAGTTAGCCAAACTATCATTAATTCATTTTGATTCACCTTACATTTACATAATATACCACTCAAATCTTGAGGCTCACTATTCAAAAATTAACCAAATGGATTCCTCCAATGATTAATCTTTGATTGGAACGAATTAAGCTAATCCTGGATTTTAACTAAATTTCTATATTTGTATGGTTAGATGATTGCACGTTGAGTTGCTCCCCAATTTGGGTTGAGCCAAATCTATGCATTCCATCAAGTTTGGAAGTTAGGATTGAGCTGAGCCAATCCCTGGCCAGAAGTATTAAAAGGATCACCAGTGACTAATAGCCAAAGATGATCCATTTGTATCAATTAAGTAATGTTGGCAGAACCCGACTATGTTGAGCTCAAGGCGGTCAAGGTTGTTTCTGGCGCCTCATCTATAATAACCAAATAATTGTCTGAGAAAGGAAATTCCCCAATTAGGATGATCCAATTGGTTTATTAATTATGTTTTGGCGGAACCTGTCTATTTTGAGTTCAAGGTGCCAAAGATGTTTATGGAGCCATATATATAAATAATCAATTATTACCTAAGAAAGGCGATTCCTCAAATGATTGACTATAAGAAGTCAAAACGCGTGTCACATGATCATCTAGTACTAAAAAAACGCGTGTCACATTAAGCCAAGATGTCCCAAGTTACTTGAGCGACTGAAGCTGTTTCTGGTGCATTATTACTAAGTCAAATTCACATTAAATACTTATTTATATAGTATTTGTATGGCTCACTGGCGACTCAAGGCTGAGGATGATCCAAACCTAGTAAATATGGACATAAGGAAGGATGGGGTGAAAGGATTGACGCCTGGGAAGAGTGTAGCACAGCGAAAGTCTGAGAGAGTGGTTGGCTGGAAGAACCAGCGATGAGCCAATAGGTTAGCGGTGGGCGCAGTAGCTCTTTTGTAAATGGTATACCTGGCGCTTCCCTTTCAATAAACATCCCCCTTTGCTCATTCTCTTAAATGATTTAAGTTTATATTTTTGTTGGTTGAGGATTAGGATGGGGATCCCCAAATAGTGCGGGTGTTAAGCCAAGGGGTCAGCTGGCACTGCTGGCCCCATGCCTAAGGCAAAACGGCAAGGGCCGACCAGTCTTCATTCTGGTTGGCCTGCCAACTATCAGAGCCCACAGTCAATTTTATCAACAGTGGTGCTCGCTACAGGGGTTCTGCTGGTTGGTGCCAGAGTAGCTGGCAGGTTTGTGAGGAGGTGGCAGAATGTGCTACCATGGTTAGGTTCCAGCAATTCTTGGTGGTGGGGAGGGGCAAGCCCTGGACGCCTGCCCCACATGCCAAGGCTGGAATTAGGAAGATACCATCTGGTTAAGTGGGGGAAATGTCAGAAAATTAACCAAATGGATTCCTCCAATGATTAATCATTATTTAGGATGAAATAAGCTAATCCGGGATTTTAACTTAATTACTGAATTTGTATGGTTAGAAGATTGCATGTTTAGTTGCTCCCCAATTTGGGGTTGAGCTAAATCTATGCATTCCATCAAGTTTAGAAGTTAGGATCAAGCAGAGCCAATCACTGGCCATTATTAGTAAGAGGATCACCAGTGACTAATAGCCAAGGATGATCCATTTTATCAATTAAGTAATGTTGGTGGAACCTGACTATTTTGAGTTTGATGCAGAAGAGGTTGTTTCCAGTGACTCATTTATAATAATCAATTAACACCTGAGAAAGGTGATACCCCAAATTATGATGATCTAATTGGTTTAATAATTATGTGTTGGCAGAACCTGTCAATTTCGAGTTCAAGGTGGCCAAAGATGTTTCTGGAGCCTTATATATAAATAACAAATTATCACCTAAGAAAGTTGATTCCTCAAATGATTGACTACAACAAGTTGAAATGTGTGTTGGTATGAAGCTGAGATATTCTGAGTTACCCAAGCGACTGAAGCTGTTTCTGGTGCATTATTATTAAGTTAAATTCACATTCAATATTTATCTATATAGTAATCTATATGGCTCATTGGTGACTCAATGCTGAGGATGAGCCAAA
This sequence comes from Massospora cicadina, assembly GCA_022478985.1. Classification (NCBI taxonomy): domain Eukaryota; kingdom Fungi; phylum Entomophthoromycota; class Entomophthoromycetes; order Entomophthorales; family Entomophthoraceae; genus Massospora; species Massospora cicadina. Next base: position 127,972 of record JAKSZP010011874.1, read on the forward strand.
CCTAATAAATTTAGACTTTGGGCAGGATGGGGTGAGAGGGTTGACACCAGGGAAGATACTAGCACAGCGGAAGGCTGAGAGAGTTTTTGGCTGTAAGAACCAGCAATGAGCCAATAGGTCAGCGTTGGGAGCAGTAGCCCTTTTGTCAATAGTATAAATACCTGATACAACCCTTTCAATAAACATCCCCCTTTGCCCATTCTCTTATATGATTTAAGTTTATATTTATTTTGTTGGTTAGTGATTAGGCTGGGGTATCCCCAAATGGTGCGGGTGATACGCCAAGGGGTCAGCTGGTGCTTCTGGCCCCATGCCTAAGGCAAGACGGCAAGGGCTGACCAGTCTTCATTCTGGTTGACCTGCCAACTATCAGAGCCCACAGTTGGTTCTTTAACACTCGCCTTGACTTTATAAAACTTGACTTCTGGATATGTGACTTATCATCCAGTCATATCAATTTCTCAACATTGTTATTATGAGAAAACGCCCAAAGCAATAGGGCCAAAACCTGATAGTAATAAAAATTAAAAAGTTTTAAATAAAAGATAGCTTAAATAACGCCTTTTAGGAGAATACCATGCTCATACTTTAATTGATTAATTCCCACATAACCACATGTTTTAAAATATTTTTAGATTGGAAGTGTTGAGATTATTGCCAATAAGGTTTTGGATAAGACTTTTTATTTTTCTAATTTGTAATCCTTACTAGTGCAATCTACGCTCTGTTTCCCAATATTGCTCCTGTTATCGCATTGCCTAGTGGCTATATGTAAACAGGATTAGGTTCTTATACAAAGAAATACTCAACTACTCAGCTTAAACGGAACATTTTGCTCCTAGTAAGTTTCAGCTACCACTGTCTATCTTCTTGAATTCCCCTAATTTTCCAAGTCCCCCTATTTCTTATTTTTTTCTTTTTTAATTTTTATTTTTAAGAAATTCACAATTTTAATATGGATGTTGTTTTTCATCCACTTATTCTGTCTTTCCTTTTTATTCTTAATTTGCTAATATCCCATTATCAATTTCCTGTTGATCATATAATGCAAAAAGTGACTTTCAGGGGGTATTGATGTTTGGGGTTGAGCCACTGAAAATAAATTATTTGTTTTTCAACCAAGTGCAACAACAGGTGAATTGGCAGGTCTACTTAATGAGTACATAGGACTTTTTTCTCAGTTTCAAGAGTGTCCAGCCATGTTGAAGCCTTAGAATTACACATATTTGGGATGCTCCTGAGCCAATTTAAACTCTCTCACTCCAGAGACCTTAGGAAGGATAAGTTCAAACCTTTTTCAATATAACTATATTTAGAGTTATTAACACCAAATAAACTCACGATAATAAAGGCAGATTCTGTGAAAGACATCACTTTACTGATATGACCATAAAATGGTACCTATATTATTTGAAAATATGGGGTGTTTAAAGTAATGACTTGGTTTTTAATAAATCAGGTACTTTTCACAATGTAATTGTGCATTAACTGCTTGGTTTAAGTTTAACGGGGTTCATTTATTTTGACCTCTGGAATCTTATGGGCTTCTTACTTAAATTATATACAGCATCTGGCCTGCTTTTGACCATGTGGCTGCTGCACTGTTTGCTCCTGTATTCTTGTGACCCTTGTGTCTGTTTCAACTTCTTTAGTATATTGATAACTTTAATTGTTAGATTTAAAAAATTAATTTGCTTCCCATTTTGATAACATTTTATTGTTCAGCTTTGTATGAATAGGGAAACTCTTTGAATAGGTGTTTGGTAATACTTTAATCATTGGCAGTTAAACCCAAGTATATAGAAGGGAGTTCCACTGAGGCGTCAAAGGTGCTATTGTGTGCATAGTCATCAGTACTGGTCAGTGATATTTAAGATGTTGAGCGATTCAAAATTCCTGCTTTTTATTTGAGCCTCACATATTGACTCTCAAACCAGTACAAATAGAAACTTACTTCTGAGCGCCAAAACCAGATTTGATCAAAAAGCATCACGCAGTTAAATAATTGATGGATACACCTTCAGGAATCCCTTCCCTAGTTCCTGAATTGCAAGAGGCGCAGCCCCACTCCTGTGGTCATGAGGACAACGCAGAACAATGAGGGTGCCAATCAGGTGGTCAATCTGGAATACAGTGAAAGATACTGATCATACAAACTGCAAAGGTCCTTGAGGCACCACTCTTTACATGACCTTTAAATATTAATAATTTCTAACTCAATAATTAGTATTTTTGACACTTTTATTTCATTCTTTGACCTCTCCACTATTTTTCAGCTTTAAGCCCAATTCAAACATTGGCATAAGTCAAGAGAACTGCTATACCAAGAAAAGTGGTGCTCACTACAGGGGGCTCCGAGCTTTTCATTGGAAATTTATATCATGAACAATGTAGAATATTAGTATTCAATAAAGTCAATTCTCTGATCAGTCAAGGAGCATCGCTTGCTGTATTAATACCTCACAAAACTTATTACTGCCCAGGCAGACTAAAAGTTTAATTTTGGGCCACGTTCCAGTTCACTCTACCTTCTGTTAATGGTGACCAATAACAACTTTAGTACAAGAACCTTAACAAAGTTATTCAACATTTTTATAAATGGCATTCATTCTGTGGGAGGCCACTCAAGTCACTCCTGCACTTCTTTGGTGCATTCTACCATGCAGAATCTATATACCTCGGCCCAACTACCAGTATTAGAACTTACCTTTAGTACTGAGCTCTATCTTCAAAATTTCATCCATCCTGCCATTCATCACTTCCTACAGTTAGTCAGGTTGCAACATCATAAAGTCTCCCAACAACTAGGGCTCACCAAAACTATACACTCCCATGTTGTCAATTTCTATAAAAAGGCCTCCTCATTCGTTCATGACAGCTAAAAAGCCATTGTCAATAACTGACAATTAATCAACAAATCCTGAAACCAGCTTGCGGTGTTGGATAGCAGGATTTCAGGCTACCTTAAAGACCAGCTTTTCCAAAATATACACCTCCTTGAGTCTGCTTGAAACCAACGCCTCCACCAAGTCAAAGAACTGGCGAGGACTCTCCAGAAACACTATCAGGAGCTGGCCTCCCGCTATTTAACCTCCAGGAGTGAAAGACCTGAAGGACTAGATGGAAAAGGGCCTAAAGAACATGAGGGGCTGTAAGGGCCTGAAGGTCACCACGTCCCCCAAGGGCCCTCTGGACCCATAGTGCCTACTCCAGGCGACCCAGATGGCCCTTGGAGAAATGACGTCTTGGCAGCCCTAGACGCCTTACAGGATCAGATCCATAATGTGGCCCAAGGATGTAAGCTCCATGTAGATGGAGTCCCCCTTGACCCTAGGGTCAAAATTGAGGCACTTTCAGATGAAATTGATGAACTTAGCGCCTTCACCAGGCTTGCCAATAGTCATTTTCCCAGCTCAAAAAAACCTTCCAAGGTTCAATACCTGCTTGAACAACCTAGTTTGTCAGCTTATTCTTCAGAGCTCTAATATACACGCTTTAAAAGAGCAGGTTGCTCACAAGGCTTTTATCTCATCCTCAACCAAAACTGGGACAATATCCAAGAAAATTTTAGGACCTAAATTGACAGTTGAGTCAGTAGGCCCCCTGAAACTATGTAGAAACTGAGAATTCCAAGTCTGCACCAATTCCTGGTGTTTTTTTCTCCTTTTATTGTACTAATTTTAAAGCTAGTTTTAAGGAGAAGTTCATCCCCTGTCAGGAATCAAGCTACTTTATTGTATGCATATGAGAGTTCCATGGAAGGGGCCACCAACTGGCAAAAGTGAAGTATATCCAATCCTTCCTTAACAGCACCGCTTGGGAGATTATGACACACTATTTAAAAGAATGACACACCTGGGAACAGGTCCATACCGCCTTAGTACATGAATTTAGAAGCAACAATACACTAGCTAATCAAAAACAAGCGTTCTTGGGTATCCACCTAACAAAGGGGAGAGACCTGTGGAGTTTGCCAGCCTTTTAAACGCCCAAGAGCAGCCCAAAATGACTACAAATTACATTGCCTTAATGACGCCATAATCGCTGCCATCTTGCGCATTGGGTCCTATCAATAGGTGAAAATTCACATGATTAGCCAGAAGAAAGGTTTAACATGCATTTGAGAAATCAAGGAAGCATTTAACAAGATCCCTGCGCTAACACTGCATCCTAAGGCATCTGCCTCTGTCTCCTCCAACGTCCTTGGTTCCTTTTGGTCAGAAAAAGAAAAATCTTTGACCCCAATGCACTTATTGTAATGGCTTTCGTCATAGAGCCAAAGCAAGCTGGAAATGACTTTCTGAGGAGGCGGTAAAATGCCGTCAGCATGAAGGATGAGGCGCTCAATGCTTACATCTTACATCGCCTCAAGAATCATCCATTACCTCTAATTAAGCTGGAGCTATTGTAACTGGAGAAGAAGTTTTGGTACCCATTTATAATATAAGAATTAATACTGCTCTCTCTACTTCCAATGACTCTCCCATATTTCTCATGCTATCATTACAGTTCAGAAGTCTGATTACCAGAGTTTTTGTTTGATTTCATAAAATTCTGGTTATCGCCATCATTAACAGAGGTTCCTCCATAAATGTACTATGTCCAAGTTGATAAAAATGTAACAAGATCTCTCCAGACTTGCCGCATTACATGGAGTATGGCTCATTTGGATTGCAGTGTACATAATCCATAGGGGCCTATTCTTCTATACCTATCTGATTTGGGAAGCTTTCTGTAAATACCACCGCCATCGAACTGTATAACTTGAGCTAAGAAGTTCTTCTTGGTTTCAGTTTCTCCAAGACTATCCACGATAGTATACTATTATGAAGGATTTAATCCCTACTTGGACTTTAAGTTCCCCTTTCAAAACTTCACATGACTCCAAAGTGGATGTTAAGGCCTGGACCTGCCTATTGGAGAGTGAGAGTTAGATTATTCAACTTGAATATCACAAAAGGGGCTCTCAGGTCCGGTTGCCCACCCACCATTGATGGACACAAAGGCATGATGATCTATTTACCTAGGACGACCACTATGACTCCAAAATCCCAAGTTATTGGTGATAATCAGGTCCTTATTAACATCCCCTATGGATACCTGCTAGAGATCTGAGGTCTAGATAACCCATCCACCAAGGCATATCCTTTCTAGGGATTTTAGATCCCGCCTATGCTAGACTCCATATTAATGTTGTTGGACAACCTTACTAACAAACCTAGGGTAGTGGGCCCTATTAGTACCACTGCTTTAGTTCAGCTTCTACCGTAAAGACTGTCAGTGATGTCTGTGATTTGTTAGTTAAGAGGTTTGATTTAGAGATTCCCCCATTGATGTCTCTAGTTGATACCTGTATTGAAAATGAGCTCACTGAAGAACAACAGCGCCATATTCAGAATTATTGGAGGAATAATCAGACCTTTTTTAACCTCAACCTACGATTTTCTGTAAAATTATTGGGGTTCTACACCATATGGATGCTGGGGACGCACCCACCTTCTGGTCCTGACTTTATCATAAAGAGTAAGTTAAAAGAGACCCAGGTGGTGGTATAACTAAAAATAACTAATTAAAGCTGGATTATTTTGTGCCTTTGCGCAGCCTTTGGGCCTCTCCCCTCCTATTGGTTCAAAATAAGGATGGCATTTATTAGTTAGTGTTGGATTATCACCGCCTTAACTCAATCACCAAAAAGATACAGTTCTTTTCCCCAAATTGATGACTCTCTGCGCCTGCTAACCAGGTCACAATTCTTTTCCACAATGGACCTTGCCAGCAGATATTGGCAAGTGGAGCTTGCCCCAGAAGACTAAGTTAAGTGTGCTCTCATAGCCAACGAAGGGCTAATTGAACCTACAAAGATGCCCCAGGGGCCTTTTTAGCGCGCTGGCTACCTTCCAACGCACCATGGACGAGATCCTTGGGGACTTGAAGTTATCACGTATCCCTGTATATCTTGACAATATCACTGTCTTCTTTCAAACTTTCAATGGTCATGTAAACACCTTTGGTAAGCCTTCAATTGCCTTTGGAAGGGTTCATTAAAGCGTAAAACTTTGAACTGCTTTTTCTTCCAATCGGAAATGGAGTTCCTTAGACATAATATTTCAAAAGATGGAAACTAGCTCATACCAGACAAAGTTGACGCCATTAAAAAAATATCATGCCCCCAGAGCCTTAAGGATATCTAGATGTTCCTTGGTGTGATGGCTTATTATCATCATTTTATTCCTCAGTCTGCTGACCTGGACAATCCCCTATTTTACCTCCTGAAGAAGAACGTTCCTTTTGAGTGGCGGCCAGAGAAAGGACAGGTTTATAATGCATTGAGGACTGCTCTTTCCACTAAACCCATTTTAGTTCATCCACATTTTGATCAACCTTTCTTGTTATTAAAGATTGTAATTGATATCACTTTTGGGACCATCCTAGCCTAGAACGACAAAAATCAGGTTGATAATCGTTAGAATTTTGCCCATATTCCCAGCCTGCTAGATTACCTGGTATCACTAGGGGAAAAATTTCCTAAGGCGAAGTGAATTGGAAATCAGTTGACCCAGTTTTTGGAGGAACTATGTTTGGGGGATTATAGGATATTTACCTGGTTGTATCCTTAGGGGATTGATCTGGATGATTACCTAATATCTCATCAAGCAGAGTGGCTGACAAAATAAGGGCATCTGATAGTAATTAACTATCAGGTGTACCAATTGGGATTGGTCGGGTTTCATCACCAACTGATTGGGAATGTTTAATGAGTTGCGAGGCGAGTGATGCCACCTGCAACTAGTGAATTGATTGGTTGCTAGCCAATTATGGATGATTCACTTGGATTGAGAGGAAAATGTTAATGATACATTTCCAACTCTTTCGTTTGAGGTCTCAAGGATGTCTAATGTCAGAATCATAGTCAGGATGGGGAAGACCATCGCTGCTGAGATGAAGGGTGATTCAATGGCAATGGCTGCCATTTCATCGAAAGAGGTGTTAACTGAGGGTTAGACAGCTGAATCCCCTATAAATTCCCTAGAATTCACTATAATAAAAAATACTCAAAAGTAGTAGTACAGTAGTAAAGTAGTATAGTAGTAAAAAACTCAAGTATTACACTAGAAAATACTCACTGATTGACACAAATTTTAGTTGGGAAAGAACTAATAAAGAACCTTATTAGTTTGACTGTAGATTTGGTAAAAATTAGACTATCAGCATCTAGCGTGAAGATTCTATCTAAAACAATTATTGCAGAAGGCAATAATTGGTAGACTCTCAGAGAAGAGTAGAGATCTGAGAGGGGATCTAGAGACAAAGGGAACCATGGCTAAGGGATTTCTGCTGACTGTGTGTTGGGCCAAAGGGACTGTCATCAGAGGATCTTAACAAAGATTGAGTGGACAGGATTTAGGGAACGAATCCCTAAGAGTGCGATATTCAGTATTTCAGAAATACTAGCTGAAGCGTTGGGCCTGAAGATAATTCTAACTTGTCTACGGATAATAGTTGTCATACTATTATCAGGTTATATATATTCTTACAACATGAGGTGCATGAGGAAACCGAACCTGTGCAGTAGAAAGATTACTAGGGTTGACCTCCAATAAATCAACTCCTAAGAGTAAAATTTTTACAATCATCCAGTAGCTTAATTCAAAAAGACTTTGAGCAAGGCCAAATGGAACTATAGCATTACCAAATGGGATTGCCTGGCTGTTTTTTGTGATCAAGAATTATCAGCCCTATCAGCTATGGCATCTGCTTCACATTGTGACTGATCATTCCTCGGTCTGGGTGCTGCAGCAGATGAAGAACCCAGATGGCCGTTTATCCAGATGGTCCTAAGACTGCTGAGCTATGATTACACTCTCATTCATCATGTGAGAGTGTTTCACCAGAATGCATATGGTCTCTCTAGAATTCCTGTACTGACTACCTTAATCCCCTAAAAAATTGACTTTACAATATAGCCAGCTGACCAGAATGCTGGGGGTTGGAAACTCCTGAAATCCAAGCCAAGCTCCAGAAGATGACCTGAGACACTCAGATCAAGGATGGGCTGCTATATAAAAGGATCAATAAGAAATGGATCTTCAACATCCGCCCTTCTTTTAAAACCAACTTTATCTTAGAGGGGCATGTAAATTTGGGGCACATGGCAGTAAAGAAGATTTACGAGTAGCTCAAGACATGATGTTATTGGACCAAATGGTAAAACCATCTAATAGGTCTTGGAAGCTTGTATGACTTTCTGATCCAAAGATAGATCCAGTCCAGATATCTGCACTTGGTTGTTGCCCCATCAGGTACATTCAATGTCATAAGCATAGATGTAGACGGTCCTTTTCCAGCCATATGTATGGCCAAAAATATATCCTCCTAGCCGTGGACCATTTGACCAAATAGATCAAAGCAATTTCAATACCTGCTGCCACTGTGAAAGCCATAGATCTCTTTATAATTCAATCTGCTTTCACCTAGCATGGATGCCCACAAATTTTACTTTTGGATGATGGGTAAACTTTACCTTGCAGGTAGTCCAAGAACTCACTTCGGTTTTTGGTACTAACCAGAGTTTCATTACCCCTTACATCTCATTAATTTATGGGGTGGTGGAACATGATAATGGAACTCTTGTCTCTATTTTCTCAGAATTTGGACGTCTCCAATCCTGATCGCTGAATCATTATCTGCCATTGCTTTGCTTTCTTACAGAATAAGCTAACATCAAATTATTAATATGTCCTTCTTTAAAGCTCTATATGGGCGTTTCCCTGGTTACCAAGCAGCATTCAGCCATTGCTCAAGACCTCCGCACCTGAGTGCTTCAATTTAACCATAAGGGCCTTAGATGATGAAATTGTCTGTCTTCATACCCTAACCATGCAAGGCATTGTCACCACAGGAAGGGAGACATCCCAATTTAATCTCGGCTGACCCTCCTTACCAGATTTTCAATTAAGTAACTTCATTCTCTTTTATCAACATCGACCTGGAGGTCAACAGAATAAGCTCAAAGTTCTTTAGTCTGGACCTTATAAGATCATTCATAAGGTGAACTCGGAGTACTCAATTGCTGATGTATATCAGGGGACAGTGGTGAATTAAGTAAATGACCAATTTTTTTGGCCCTATACCCCCCTCCAACCAGATCTTGAGGGGATAGGTGTTAGTATTTGAGATAATGAGTGAGTCAAAATCCCAGATCTCAAATTGAGCCTTGACAGATCAACTCTTAAACCAGCATGTTTGAAATTCTCCTTAAGGTGCTGAAACTAGATCTAATCAGGAAACTTTAAATCATATAAGAATCGTTATAAATACCTTCAGGACTCCTGTCCTCAATTCTCAAATCACTAGAGGTGTGGTTCCCACCACTAAGGTCATGAATATGATGCAGAACAATGAGGGTGCTGACCAGGAGGTTGATCTAGAAGGCAGTGACTGATTCTGATTGTACAGGGCCATAAAGGTCCTTGAAGCATATGTCCATACATGCCCTATAAATATTGACACTTTTTAACTCAATGAAGTAATCTATAATCGCCCCATCATTCATTTTTTGACCTCTCCGCTAATTTTCAGCTTTATACCCAATTTAGACCATTGGTGTCAGTCAAGAGAGCTGTTACGAAGACTGGTATTTATAATTTCAGATCATTTGATGACATTCTGAACAGTAAGTAAATTCTTTATTTGTCAAGGGGTTTATAGGCCTTTATCAACATGAGATTTAGACCGCAAAAGCCTTTAAAAAAGGCTTTGAATTTATAAGACATTTTGATATCAGACCATGTTAATCTGTTTTTAATTTGTTATAAGTAGCTAAATCATTAGTACCAATACTCTCACTATTATAATGGGGAGTTTTAAGGGGGTTGCTTCCATAGGACAAGAAAATAACTACTATAGTTGGACATTTCACAATTTTACCCTCTAAAGATTGGCCTAGGGAAAGAATTTTTTAAGTGCCACGCATGGACTCAGTTTGCGATTGATTTGTATTGTCATTATTAATGAAAAACTTGGTTTCTTTATCATGACAACTATTGCAGGTCCATACAGTTGGCCTGTAACTTCACAGGTTGTCCTCTGTGCATGTGATAGAACATCACCTTCTGTACCACCTCAAATATAGGTAACTTTAGCCTTTAATCATTCTCTTAGGTAATCTTTTCAAGTGATATCATAGTGTTACTTCTGACATATAACTAATTTTTTATTAACTCCTCTTCTACACTTTGTGGTATTCTAAAGGAGGTAATTTTCCTTATATGCGCCTATTACTGGAGCAAACAAATTTGGTTAAAAATCTTCTCTTCCATATAAAACCTTGAATGGAGAGATGCTTTTAGTCCTGTGGTAGCTTAAAGGTCAACAAACAAGCCTTATAACAAGACGTCCCATTTAAATCCATGATTGAATGCTCTCTTTTAAAAATTTTTCAAGAGTTCTATTGGCTTTTTCCATGGTTCTGTTGGTAGATAGTGTATAAAGCATGTTAAACTGTTGTTTAACTCTAATAAATCCATCAGGTGTCTCACAACTTCTGAAATGAAGTTCATCCATTTGGAAACAATTAATTGAGGGCATTAGTGGCATGTAATGACCTGGTGGTATAGAAACCTCATGGTAACTTTTTTCAGTAAAAATCTTGACTGTGATTGCTTCTTTCCAATTGAATGAAGATATCTATTACTACGATTCTAAAATGATTCTCATTTGATAACTTTAGAGTGGTCCACCTATGTTGATGGAAATGTTTTGAAATGGCGCGCTTGGAGGGACAGGCTGAAATTAAACTTCTTAGGAGAAAATTTTATTGAGCACATTCAACACAGAGCTCCAGAGCCTGACTGATATCGTCTAACATGGCCTCCCAGTAATATCTCTCCTTTAGATACCGGTGTGTCTTATATAGCCATATGTGGCCTACTGAGAAGTGTACTTTCATAACTAGTCCCATTTTCTAACTCAGAATTATATAAGGTAGTCATCTACCTTATCTTTGTTTCTCTAATTTTTCATCTTGTAATATTATTTCTCTTTATAGCCCTACAGTATATGCTTAAAAGCTTTGTCTTCTTCTTTTCATTATCTCTTATTACTTTTAATAAACTCATATATCCTATCACTTATATGGTCTTTTAAATGGAAGACGGTCAGCCACAGCAAGTGATTATTGTTCAGGTGCGTCTCTAATGCCTGGTGCAGGAACTCAAAGTCATAGCCTTTCAAATGAACAACCCATATTGTCTGTCTTCCCTCAGAATCTTTAATGTTTGTCAACCATCTCAGAGGTGTGATATAATGATATTGAAGTGTACACCAAAAAATGTGTGGTCAGAATTGGAGTACTTCTTTTATCACCTCTAAGCATATGTGCTCAGTAGCCATATAGTTGCTCTCTACTCTGGTGAATGTCTTTGAGTGGAACTCATTTGGGTGGTCTATCCTTCTTCGTCCAACTGTGCTATAATAGCACCCAAAACCACGTCAATGTTGTCTATATAAACGTAAAATGACATTGTGGAAGCTATGCATATCATAATTAGGGATTCCATTAGCTTCTGCTATATCTTGTTGATTATTCTCCATGTTCCTGTTCTAACTTAATAGATCTCTTTTGTTAAGTAGGTGATTAAGCATCTCAGTAAGGTCCAAAAAATTGCAAAAATTGGCTGTAGTAACCCATGGTCCCTAAAAATCCTTTTACATCTCTCATGCTCATGAGGGAGCTCATCTTGGTAATGGTATCAACCTTCCCTTGCTGGAGCTTGACTCTCTATTGGTTCACTTCATGACCAAAGAATTCAGCTGGCTTTTTATAAAGAAGCACTTGTTTCTCTTAGGCTTGAGATTATTCTCTTTTAACCAGGTAGAAACTCCTTCAGGTGCGCCAGGTAATCCTTGAACAAATTGTGGAACACTGATATATTGTCCAAATTAAATAAGCACATTTAAAATCTTTAGTTTTACAACATCCAATCCATTACTTTTTGGAATGTTGATAAGGCGTTGCACAAGCCCTGTGACATATGTGTTGGCTCAAAAAGGCCTTGACTGGTGATAAGCGCACACTTCTCCTAATCTTCTGGTGACTGTTCCATTTTCTAATACTAACTTTCTAAGTCCATGACTGAAAAGTAGCGCAATCCTTTAGCATTTCAAAGGATTATCAATGCTTAGTAGGGTTAAGAATATTATTTGTCAGGTCGTATAATCTTTAAGTAGTCCATGACTATGTGGCTAGTTCCATACTTTTTCTGACCAGCAGAAGGGGCGACGCCCAGGTAATCTTGGAAGGGCATACCAAGACTTAATCCATAAGCTGCTATCCCTTTAGATGACTTCTTATTCACTCTTGGAATGGCAGAATGGGTTTGATCAGAAGTGAATAAAGCTCCAAGTGTCAATATTATGAACTTTTTCTTGCACAAACCATAAACATTAGGCCCAATGGTAAAAACTGAACATTGGTCAGGAATTTATTGAGTTCATGTTCTTCTTGTGTGATAGGCTCTAAAGGCTAAGCTCTTTGATGTCAGCAATGGCATAACTGAAACAACGTTAGTGTAGTGGTAAATCTTCGCTTTAGCAATAGTTTGACCATTTTTAATCTTAGAGGTGCTTGAAAATGTCTCCACTAGAGGGCTTTGACTTCTCCTTAGTAGGTAGAATTGTAGAATCCAGGCATCTCTTTGGGCTCGGTCTCTGACACCTGGGAAAGCAAATTTCAAGCATCAAATGTTAAGGTTTGATGCTGATGTTACCCAACATGACCTTTCTGTTCTCCTGGCAGTAGGTCTATCTCTCATTGCGCACAAAAAATAAACTAGTCGCTCATCTAAGCTTAATGGTAGCTGTTTTATTCCTTTTGTTTTCAGTGTGTAGCTGGCAAGATAGATTAAATGCTTTATGTTATAAATTTCAGCAGTATATTGGAGATACACCAAAGGGGTTTTGCACATAGTTAAGCCCATTGAGCAATAGGACTGACAATACAATGATGATCGTCCTTGAAACAACATAATAAAATTTCTAATAAATATGGAGCAATAGCCCCAAAGACACTCTTTTATTTAATTTAATATATATAGCAGAACTTCGCTGTCCCGCTTGCTCTAAACTACAAACAACCTTCTTCTTCAATCATCTCATCTTATTTATATCTCAGCAACTTAATATTATACCATTTTCTCAGTTTGTTAATTTAGTTACACCATATCTCATTAGTTCTGGCAGATTATGGTATTCAATTCTCTATCGCCTTGTTTGAGACAATCCACTCATCATTTGTCATACAGTGACATCCCATTATGTGGTGTTTGTTGACAATACCTTATCACTTGGTTTGGAAGTGATCCAATATTATCCTTTCAATCCAATATCGCCCCATCCAAGTCACTCAATCAATCATAATATATCATGATTGGTAGATTCTACCCATTCCACCATATTGACTTAGAGCTTATTGTCCAGTCATATAAGAATTGTAACATTACCCCCTTGACTGGACAATAATTCTCCTATTGTTTATATGCATAAAGGAACTCTGCGTGCGCTTGATTGATGACCTGACCACTTGTGGGGTCCTTGATGGTGTAGGCGTTGACGCCCAGCTTTTCAACTATCTTGAACGAACCAATCCAAATGTGGTTAACTTGTGCTTCCGCCCAAACCTGTTTTGGTCATGGAATAGAACCATGTCCCCGACTTTAAATTGAGCTAACCCGCTATTCCCTATGCAATTGGCAGCCTGATTCTTTATTTTCTTGGCTAAGCTGAATGAGTACGCTTCTTTCGAAAAAATGATTAATGTGTTGACTAGGGCTTTCAAATAACGTTAGGGATCCATTCCACCAGTATCTTATACACATTCATTAGCAGCACCAGAAGAGCAGGGTGACATGCATACAGTAACTGAAAGGTGCACTTCCCTGTGGCGGAATGATAACTAATATTATAGGCGAAAGCAGCAGTGGAAAGAAGGATACTCCAGTATGAGGGTCAATCTGATACTAATTTATGGAGTATATTTACTTAAGTCTCATTGACCCGCTCAATCATTCCGTTGGACTCAGGGTGGTATGGGGTTTTCAGAACCCCACGGATGGCCATCAGACCGTTTAGTTTTGGGAGGATGTGGGAAGTGAAGTTAGTTCCATCATTGGTAAGGAGGAAATGAGGGCAGCCATGTTGCTGAATAATACATTCCATTAAGGGCTTGGCCACTGTGACCGCCCCTAGATACCGTATTTCCCACAACTCAACCCACCTGGTTAAGCGGTCAATTTCCACCAGAATGTATTTGGACCAGTTATCTCCCATTGTCTAGGAACAACAACATCCAGGGAAACTGTATGTAAGCAAAATGTGGTTCCACTAACTGGTAGGACATCTTTTGGCGGAATGGCTTTTCCACTCGGCATTGGTGGCAGCAGGATATTGTTTCCAGTATGTCAAAGTTCACGCCTTCCCAATAATAACGAGGGCGTAACAATTCCAATATCTTGCACATGCCACCATGTCCGACTGCCCTATGCACACTCAAGATAATGATAGGCCATGCCGAGGGTCATGGGAAATCACTGTCAAATCGCAGATCTGTCTTTACAACTCACCATTCTGCTGAAAGGTAATGACTCTCATTTCATTCAACACCTTTATGACTTGTGGTGCCCCATTGTTGTACTTTCTGCTGAGCATCTTATCATACATTATGTCACTATGATCTGCTATAAATGCATTTGTTGGTAGCATTGACAAGCAATGAGCGTTCTGGTGTTTTGCTCAAAAGCGGTGGAAGATTTTGAAGTCAAAAGCCTGAAGTTTGTGGGTCCACCTGTCTAACGCCCTACAGGCTCATTGAGGTTCTGCAACCAGCATAACTAAGAATGATCTGTTACAACTTTTAACTTCACATCATGCAAGTACACTCAAAATTGCTTATACGCGTAAATCAACTCTAAGCACTCTCGCTCAGTCACAGTATAATTACACTCATGGTAGTTTGAGCTCCAACTGCAGTATGCAATGGTTGCTACTCCCCCTTATCGTCTTTTTTGGATAGGACCACCCCAATGGCGGAAAGGGAGGCATCTGTTTTTATATGTGAGCTCTTTATCGAAAATCAGGTGTTGTAGCACTGTTTACTGATCAGCGCCATTTGTAGTGCATCAAAAGAGCATTGTCAGTGTTATCTCTATTCAAATTTGACATCCTTTTTTAATAGCTCAAACAGCAGACCTCCAATACAACTAAAGTTGGGTATAAAGCGGTGGTAATAGCCAACCATCCACAAAAATACCTGTACATCATGTTTGCTGCTTATTGTACTCATCTTTTGGATAGCATCCACCTTGGCTGATTGAGGCTTCAGCCATGTCGCATCAACTACAAACCCTAGGTACTCCAGCTGAACTTTGAAGAAGTGACATTTTCAAGGCTTAAAATTGATATTGGCCTTCGCAAGCCAACGGAAGATCTCCTCCAGATGGGTAAGATGCTCAGATAACGTTCAGGAAAAGACAACGATATTGTCATGGTACATGAGGACACATATCAGCTTCAGGTCTCTGAGAATGGTATCCATGGCCCATTGTAACATAGTCGGGGCATTATAAAGCCCTTGTGGCATATGGGTTGGTTATAAAAGCCTTTTGGATGTGATAATGGCACATTTTTCCTATTCTGTCATGGGTAGCTCAAGCTGCCAATAACCTGATTAGAAACCCATCGCAGAGAAGTAACGAGCTCCGCCTAATTAATACAGCGCACCATCAATCTGTGTCAAGGGATATGGATCCTTTTTGGTGATTTTGTTGAACATCCAGTAGTCTATTACCACCTGGTTGGTACTGTTCTTTTTTTACAATTAGTATGGGCAATACCCACAGACTCTTCAAAGGTTTGAGCATCCCTTGCTCCAGCAGCTTTTTTACTCCGCTGTCACTACTTCCTCAGCTGCTCTTGATTAGTGGATTGGTCATGACCTGATGGGAGAATTATCCCCAGTATCCAACTGATGGACCAACCCCGCGTGAATCCTAAATCATGGTCATCAACAGCAAAAAATCGCTTTATATTTTACAAATTAAAGCTATTTCTCAATCCTTCTGTGCTTCCAATAATCCCATTAAAGTATTGCATGGTACCACAGTTATTACGGTGGACTGTGGTTCAACAGGTAAACCAAATATTTCCAGAAACCCAAACTTGTGAATCTGAAGGACCTCCTCAATAGGGGTCAAGTGTAAATGCGCCACTATTTGGTGTCAACGGATTTGCAATGTTTCTTCTTGTAGGTTCACAAGAAAACCTTGATCTCCCCGTGTCCCTGGAGTATGATGCCTAGCCACATGTGGCTCAAGCTGCAATTGCTGATAAGGCCCAATAATTTCCCCATAGAGACCATTTGATACTTCTTCCACCAACTTGGTGTTCACTATTACTTGGTCACCAGAGGGGATAGATATAGGTCCAGCGACTTGGAGAGGCAGCTCCTGATATTCATATATCTTCTGGTGAAGGGCCAGGTCCTCTTTTTTTCAATGATAGTGAACCAGAATCACCCCATCACTATAGGCAAGGTTGATATGCCCCATGAGCACCAAGTCCTTTGTCACTCAGCTGGAGGTAAGTAAATTGGAATATGTTGTCCAAAAGATTGTTTGTCTCCTCTGTCATATCAACGACAGCCCCATAGTGTCACATAAAAATTGGTTTCAATTAACATGTCATAATTTTTTATTTGGCAGCACTATTGCCAGGGCTACAATGACAATCGACCCAAATCACAATGGAACTGCACTGCATGCTCCTTCAGAGACCGTGCTATCTGCTCCAGTGGTCCCATATACCATCTGGTGTTTTACATCTAACTTTAATGTCAATTTAGCCACCAACTTAGTAGAAACTATGTTAACTGGAGCACCTATATCTATTATAGTGTGGACTGAGGTTTTGGCTACAACAATATCACAGTACGTACATTCTTAGAATGAATTATCTTGACTGGTTAATGCATGGACATCTTTAAGTTTCTTTGCCAGAGTCTGGTGGTTGACCTAAAAATAAACCCTTTGACAACCAACAGATAAGGCCTATTATCCTCCAAAATCTCAAGCTGATATTTTAATTCTCAACATAAAGCCCATTGCATTTATATGGCTCAGGCCGATTATCTCAACATAAATTAAATTAATTACTTTATCAAAGGCTTGGGCCAAATATCCTTGCACGTTCAGGATGATTATACATGCAACAAAACTTGACAATTGGTCCCAACTAATCAGGAACAATATCAAATATTCAGTATAAGAAATTTTTTGGAGATCAACCTGAAGATAACGTCTAAAAATCCCATAGGCAAATAGACGTAGTAAATCATAATCATTTTCCTGCCCTAGGGCGAACTTTATATGTCAATCCTCATAATTGGCATGATAGCAATTGCACATGGACTGCCCAAATGGGAGTACCAAGTACTATTGAGCGAGGCCTGCTGACGTCCTGATTAGGGGTTTATCATTTATTTCAATCAATTCCAAAATTTCACAGAAGATGTATTGTCAGCATTATGAATAAACTCAATATTAGAGGATCCTTAAATAATTTGAACGTTCTTATTGGAATTTTTTCCCTAAATCCTCCCAGATATGAGATTATTTTGCCACCAATAAACCTAGCAATAGGTCATAGTTGTATCAGTTCAGGGCCAAACTGAGGTGGAAAATAATTTGTGGAAATTACACGCTCAATATATGGCTAGGAGATGCCTTAGAGGTATAAATACTGGCGCCTGACTTAATTAATCATTGAATAATATAGTCTAAGTAAAAATTTATATTAATTAATATCTTTACTGTTTTTTCATCAGAAGTTTCTTTTGAAGAGTGTCGACAAGCTGGAATCTCAGAATTCTCAGCTTGTACCTTTGCCTGCCTTGGTAGAAGTTCCCAAATATAAAGGGAAAATTGAGCCCAAAATTGGTAGAAGAGTTGGTGTTATTTGAAAACGCCTAGAGAGCTTCAAATGGTCAAAATACCATAAGCCACAGGCAAAATTGAGGATCATTTGGCCAAACTTCAATATGATTAAGCGTGCAGGATCAATTTTATCAAGTGAGTGATCCTTGATTTCAACAACTGTGCTCACTGAAAATTGGTGACACTCTCTGTAAATGGACCCACACAATCAGTTCCTGGCAAATTTGGACAAATTAAAAAGCAACAATGAGATGGAAACTAGTGACAAGGAATTTTGGATTATTTTTACCATCTGTTAAGGCTTTATGCGAATACCTCCTACTCCATGGATCTTATCACAGTGGTGAGAGCACATATAGATACAACAAGCACGATTAATCTTAAATTTAAAAGTGTAAAAGCTATGCTGGAAACTCTATATTGGGGTTTTAGTATTAGTACTTAACAAATCGATCCCTCCTTTGGCCTGTTCTAATACCTTAAGGATGAGGTGCTCAAGATAGAGATATACATGAAGTACCATGATGCAACCATGGAATCTATTTCCAAAAGTCTCACAGACATTCAAGCAACTAACGAAATCCTTGTTGACTTTATCCAACCCTCAATCAAGCATACCCAGTGAATCCTTGCTAGACAAAATCTGGAACTCATGGAAATCTACCATGTGCAAGGAGAGAAACAATATTCCTGATATGCTGTAAAAATTTAACCCATTGGGTTGATTATTGGAGGTCTCCCTAATAATCTTTCTACTTCACAGGTTCAGTTTCCTTGTGCACCTCGCGTTGTAAGAATATATATTATCTGATAATATTATGATGACTATTATCCATAGTTGAAATAGAATTATTTTCAGGCCCAACGCTTTGGCTGGTATTTCCGATTAATACTGAATATTGTACTCTTAGGGATTCATTCCCTGTAATCCTGTCCACTCAATCTTTGTTGAGATCCTCTGATGACAGTCTCCTCCAGCCCAACACACAGTTGGCAACAATCCCTTAGCCGTGGTTCCCTTTGTCTCTAAATCCCTGCTCATATCTCTGCTCTTCTCTGAGAGTCTACCAATTATTGCCTTCTGCAATAATATCCTTGAGATGGAATCTTCACGCTAGATGCTGATAGTCTAACTATTACCAAATCTACAATAAAACTAATAATGTTTTAAAGTAGTAATGTCTATCTGTCTGTTCATCTGTTTAAATGTCTATGTCTTTTTATCTATATAAAGGTATATATTTTATTAGAGTGAATCCTAGGGAATTTATAGGGGATTTGGCTGTCTAACCCTCATTTGACACCTCTTTGATGAAATGGCAGCCGTTGCTGTTGAATCACCCTTCCTCATCTCAGCAGTGATGGTCTTCCATATCCTGACTAGAATTCTGATGTTGGACATCCTTAAGACCTCAAACGGAAAGAGTCAGAAATGTATCCCTAACATTTTCATCTCAATCCAAGCGAATCAACCATAATTGGCTAGCGACCTGCTTAGGTAATGTGACTTTTTACCCATTATGGCAGGTCACTTCACTAACCAATCAATTCGCTAGTTGCAGGTGACATCACTCGCCTTGCAACTCATTAAACATTCCTAATCAGTTAATGATGAAACCTGACCATTCCCAATTGGTACACCTGATAGTTAATTACTATCAACTGCCCTTATTTCGTCAGCTGCTCCTCCTGATGAGATATTAGGTATTCATCCAGATTGATTCCCAATGGATACGACCAGACAAATATCCTAAAATACCCCAAATGTAGTTCCTCCGAAATTTGGGTCAACCAATTTCCAATTCACTTCGCTTTAGGGAATTTTTCCCCTAGCAATACCAGGTAATTTAGAAGGCTGGGAATATGGGCAAAAATCCCAAAATATGCTCTACTTGAAAAATTAGATTCCAGTTTTACTAAAGTCTGAAAAGCAATTGTGGATAATATGGAACTTTCAATGAAGCTCATGGGATATTAAACACACTCGAGAAGCTATTAAACAAAGGAGTCCTGAAGATAGCCACAAAAGTTCTTGCTCACCATGGGATATTGCATTAATGGGTACAGAGCATGAATACCCGCTTTCAAAAACTTGAAACTCTTTCTGATTGCCTATTATCTCAGACAGTATGATTCACCATACATGCCACTTCAGGCCAAAGAAATCACCTGGACTTAAATTCAAAGTGTGTGATTTTAAGAATTACGTTCAGGAAGAGCTGGATACTTTCTACAAAATCATCAAAGACCTTGCAGCAAAGCCAGCAGTCCTGAATTAAGATGAGGAGAATACCCAGATCAAAGAGAAATTTATAAAAATTTGGACGGTTGTGTCAAGATTGCAGGCCAGAAATACTGAAATTACTCAGAAGAATTGGGAACTTAGAATGAGATTATTAACGGCAAAGTCCAGAGTAAACAGTATGTCTAAAAATATGAAAGGAATAACGTCCAATCAAACTTTATTTAAAGAAAAGTATGACAACCTTATAAAAAGAATTTGTATTTCATAAAAGACAAAGCTGCCAGTGCTCACCCAAACTTGAAAAAATGGGGTATAGCTCTACCCATTCGGCTTAAAAACAATTTGGAAAAACAACTAAGGGCCCCCTGCCAACACCCTTCTTTGCCAGCAACTTCATGGGGTGATGGAGCCCCTTGTTGAGGGTATTCCTATCCCCCAATTTTCCCTACGATTTTGAGGAAGATGCGAAGTATGAAATTGAGGAGCTTGCTTTTGGTGTGAGCTGCACTTGCATCGATGCAGTAAAAACTTCTCTTTTTGACCCCAATCATCCTGAAACCCACCGGCACATCAAGCCATTCACTTGTGTGCCTGCTCTCGTCATTTTCTCTGAGCATTAACTTGATTAATACATTGAGGCAATGGATGCTGCCAGCCTCATAAATGTAAAACTCACAATTATACCTCCTTACGCCACATGTTGCTGATGCTTCTACCCCAATGTTGTCCACAATGGTACACCAGCTAAATCAGGCGCCGGACAAAAGTTTCCCCAAAGCTTTCTCAACTTCTGATATGGCTTCCTAGGCTGTTAGCTGAGGTTTCATATTAGGAATTTCATTCTAATAATACCTTTGTTTGGCCCATTTGCAAACAAAGATGGGTGGCGGCTCCCCCCTTTGGGTTGGGCGCCACTAGTGCTAAAAAGAAAAACAACTAAGGGCTTAATTCAAAAATCAGAATACAGCAGTTTGGAGCAATATCATGAAATTGAATCATCAGAAATTGACACTGATGCAGAAACTGATATTTCGAGCATCTGTCCTATGCCTAGAGTTCTGGAATCAATCCCATCTCCAGATACTCCCCAACGGGAAAGAGGGCTGATTCTATATTATGGTACACCAAGACGTTCAAGAATAAGTACAACCCCTATTCCCAAAACAGGGCAAGATGACTTTAAACTATTGAACTCACCAAAGTTTGATAAGGATGGGAACGTTCACTCTTTTCTCAAGCTATTTGAAAAAGCAATGCAAAGAGCAACAGACCATGCAAAAGGATCAGCACTGATCAACTCACTCAATGCCCATAGCTGTGACATCATTATGCCCTATTTGGGCGATGATTGGTATTATATGGATGCCAAAATTGCAGTAACAAAACAGTTTGGAGGGCCTGAGAAAATTAGGAGCCCAAAAAAGAGAGCTTCTTAATATTAAATTTAAGAAGAATGAGACTATTAAGGACTTTGCGGGCAGATTTTTCCATAAGGCACAAGTCTTTCTTGGGTGCAACGCAATAGATAATTTTGATGCTAAGATTGCAATGGAACATGCAGTTATGCCCTACCATGAACTGCACCATGTCATGATACCTACATTTAATAGAGAAATGGAAACCCAAGTGTTTATTAATTACTTGAGAAGCTGTTTCCGCACTTTTGACACCCCTAATCGGCCCAAGGACCAGTAAAAATTCCGATCTTCAGGCCCAAAAAGCAACACTATGTCTGACTATAGGAAATATTTCAAAACTATGAACCAAAAATTTGAGCAAAAAGAAAAAAGGCCGATTACATGCCACTACTGTGGTCAAAAGAGGTATTTTGCTAGCCAATGCTACAGATGGTCTGACAAAGATGCTTGGGGTCAATGTTACTCTAGAAATTAGCAGTGACATCTATGCTGGAAAAGAGCAGGTGGAGTTGAGGCGGAATGCTTTAACTCCACTAATTTCAAACCATTCCTCCTGACCCTGGCGAGCTCTATAGGTCTAAAGATGTCACCAAAGATAAGCACCACCATATTCTGGCTAATGATGTCCTGATGGTCACTACTTGGTCCACAGCAAAAGCAACTAAACCCTTGAAAACTACCAAAGAAGCCCTAGAAAAGGTATTGAAACCTTACGCAACAAAGAATATTGATCAGGGTTTAGACCTCCGACATGGATGTTTAACTGACCTACCTTTGCTTAACAACATACACCTAGCCATTCCCATCAATACCTTAGCAGATAACTTCTTAGATATTTGCTCAAGTCTGAAATTACATCTGGAATTGGGCATCAGTCACAGTATTCACAAAATAAATACCCTTAATAATATTATTAATGTACTTATGTGGATATAGCAATAAACAAGATGTGAGTTTGGGCCATCATCAATAGTGGTGCTCCTATCAATATAGTCAGCACAAAATTGGCTAAAAGGTTGAAAATTGCGCCTGATGTTGCCCACTATCAGTAATATGGTACAGCTAAGTCATACAATTATATCACTGGCGCATACAGTACCCTATCTTAGATTCAGATCTATTGTTTCGAAACACCTGCTATAGTGTTGCAAAATACAAACTATGATATTCTAATTGTGACTGATTTCAAAGGAGATATGGAGTTGTTATCAATCATAAGGACAATACTCTCACCATCCTTGGACAGGTTATCCAGCTTTAGATTAACAGGGATGGAGCAGTTGAGAAAAAGAAACCCAGCCTATTCATAATCTGGCCTACAAAGATGGAGTAGTCCCAATAGAGTATGTCAAGGTGCAGTCAAAGATAAATACACTACTCACCCAGATCAATGAGTCAAAGGGCATTCCACTTCAGTCAAATCAGCACATTACTATACCATTTGGAGATAAATCAATCTTCCTGACAGGACAGGCAATTAATATCCTGGAAGTACTTTATGGTGAAGTATATCAACCATGATATAGATCTCAATTTGAAACAAACATTGCCCCTGGTATTATCATTCCTGGCCATGGAGAAACACATTTTGTGTGCAAAACTGCAAAATTGGCCCATCTCCATAAAGTGACATCAAACAATAGCATTTTTGCATATGTTTCCTACCTTAGAAATTCACTCATTCTATGAGTTTAAAACTTTTTGTCAAATTAGGGCTTCCAAATAAGGACTTAATCAGCATGAATAATATTGTCCCTATGGCCGATTTAAGCAACCTGATCAACTCTGAGAAAATCCAAGCTCAGGAGTTAATCTATAAATATTGGGAAATATTTGCACAAGTTGATATTGACTTGTGATGTGCTAGAGGTGTCATCCACAATATTGATACCAGAGATCATAAACCAATTTTATTATTACCAATTAAACGCTCAGAATTATCATTAGAAGCTGTATTCAAGGACATTAAGGAACTCCTTAATTGTGGCATGCTAGTGCCTTCAAATAGTCCATTGGAGGCACCAATTTTAATAGTGAAGAAAAATTATGGAAGCAACAGATCAGATTGATTACCTGAAGTTAAACAACATCACAAAGAAAGACTCATACCCTCTGCCACGAATTGACAATGCATTGGATAGGCTAGGGGCGCGAAGTTCTTCTCAGCAATGGACCTTATCAGCGGGTATTGGCAAACAGATATTCCTGAAGAGGAACGCGAGAAATGTGCAATTATAACCCAAGAGGGCCTATTTCAGCCAATGAGAATTCTTAAAGGCTCTGCAATGCCCTGGCTACCTTCCAGAGGGCCATGAACACAATCCTGGGAGATTTGAAGTTGTCATGTGTATTAGTGTATCTTAATGATATCAGCGTTTTCAGCTGCACCATTGACGTCCACCTAGAGCATTTAGAGGAGGTATTAGAAAGGTATCAGAATCAAACTTAGAAATCAAGCCCAGAAAGTGCCAGTTCTTTAAATACCAGCTGGAATATCTTAGATTTTTAATTGACATAGTGGATCTTAGGCTGCAACCCTCTAATTTAGATGCCATCTCCAAAATGAAACACACTAAATCCAAGTGTGATATCCAAGTATTCCTAAGCATGATTGGGAACTATTACCAATTTTTTCTGACTTCGCTCAACTTGGAGAGCTGCTTTTCTATCTACCTAAGGATAAGGTCCCATTTAACTGGACTTCAGCTTGCAAAATGCATTTAACCAACTCCATTTGGCACTATTGGTTGTGCCTGTTCTTTGATATCTGGACTTTGATCATGAATTTATTGTCCAAACTGACGCATCTTAACAGCAGTGGGGCCATATTATCTCAAATTGGAGAAGATGGTGAGGAACATCCAGTTGCCTTCATTAATAAGACATTAAATTTTCATGAAAGAAACTACACGGTGATGGAACAAGAATGCTTAGCTGTCATATATGTTTGCAAGCAATTTTAAGTTTACCTTCATGGCACTCATTTCAAAGTTGTTACCAATCATGCTTCCCTAAAATGGCTAAAAAAGTTAAGAGAACTTGAGGGTCTATTAGCCCGCTGGGCATTGAAGCTTCAAGCTTATGACTAAACAATTGAGCATTGAGCTGGGGCAAAACATCAAAATGCTGATTGCCTATCCCAACTACCCACCATTGCAACACTTAGTCATGCTCCAATGAGTTATTTTAAAAAAATGATCAGCGGAGAATACCAAGATGGGCCCAAATCCGTCCATAAACTATTATTTGATTTATCAAAAAATACAACTGTCAAAAATAGGACACTTTACAAGATTATTGAGGGCAAAAAGTATATTTTTCCAAGACCATCAGTCTGAATGGACATCATTTTGGCTTCTTATAAGGCCATAGGACATGGTGTATAAAAAGATGGAAGAGCATCTATAGCAATTCTACTATTGAGAGTCTATGCATTTGACATCCAATAAACGTTATAATGCTGTGAATAGTGTCAAAGCGAAAAACTGTTCTGAAAAAGCACATCTTATCAGCTTGTTTGGCCCAAGTTGGCCTGGCACACTGTATCTATCAATAGTGTTGGCCCACTTCCAACAAGCAATACAAAGACAAAATACATTAGTGTAGCCATCAACCACTTGACCAAATAGGGTCAAAGCTAAGGCTATTAGAGAAGCAGAAATGGCAACTACAGCCAAGTTTGTCCTTGAAAACATCCTCCACAAGCATGGATATCCCCAGGTTATTCTTATTGATAATGGAACAAATTTTACTGTCAATGTCCTTGCCAAGCTCAACCAATTAGTGAGAGTATGAGGTGTTCTTTCTGCTCCCTATCAACTAAGAACTAATGGTACAGTTGAGCGCAAAAACGGGACGTTGGTGATCATTATCAGTAAATTAACTTCAGCCAAACAAGGGTGGTTATTCTGGCAGGTAAAACTGCCTCCACCCTAGTGCAGGTTTTGAACTCAAAACCTTTACTGGCTAGGAAAATTCTCGGTGTGGTATATTTGTCCCAAGATTGACCCACCTCAATTATAAAAAATTCAGCCAAACAACCTAAATGGAGTACTCAAATAAGTCTGGCAGTATTTGCCTATAATATCTCCTACCATTCATCAACCAGGATGTCCCCTTTTCAAGTATTATATGGAAAACATCCAGCTCTACCAACTCTACTATATTTAGTCCTAGAAGATCCTGGCAAAAACCCTATCCTCAATATATTGAGAAGCTTGGGGATTCTTTAATCAAGATATAAGATTAAGCCTTTGAAAACAGTTTTGCTGTGAAAAGGCCCAAATCAAAAGGACTTAGATAAACACTACAAATTGGCCAAATTTGAAGTTAACAATGAAGTTCTATATTGCAACACCTATGGATCAGGCCGATTGCAAAAGTTAGATTGCATCTGGGTTGAGCCATTTGAAATAATTGAGAAGACATCTCAGTTCATATACACAATTAAGGATATTAGGACTGGCCATATATACAACTGAGTCCATTCAAAATTTAAGAAGGTTCAATAAGCTGGCAAATTAAAAATAAATAAATAAATAAATATGAAAAATAGAATAAATAAAAGTAAAAAAATATATAATAATAAGTTTACCCTAATTAATAGTTTAGTTCACACTTGAGGATGGGATGAGGATTCAACTCTAGTTCATTGGAATTTGGGGCCAAAGTTAGGCTATGCACTTGGCCTACTCTATTGGTAATTCTGGTTAAAATTAACAAACGACGAAGATCAATGAAGGCTAATTGGGAATCTTAGGGCTTATGTTTGAGTCAAGTGGGGGAAATGTCAGATTCTAGTGGTTGACCCAAAATAAACCCTTTGAAACCCAACAGATCAGGCCAACTATCTCCCAAAAACTCAACATAATACTCTAGTTATTTCTAAAAAACCAATATATGTTATATGGATCAGGTAATCATCTCAACATCAATCAATTTAACTATTCTATCAAAAGCTCAGGCCAAATATCCTCGCATGTTCAGGCCAATTATACATGCAACAAAACTTCGCAATTGGTCCCAACTATTCAGGAACAATATCAAGTATTCAGCATAAGAAATTGTTTAGGGATCAACCTGAAGATAACATCTAAAAATCCCATAGACAAATAGACGTAGTAAATTGTAATCAATTTCCTACCCTAGGGCGAAATTCGTATGTCAATCCTCATAATTGGCCTGATAGCAATTGCACATGGACTGCCCAAATGGGAGTACCAAATACTATTGAGAGAGGCCTGCTGATGTCCTGAATAGGGGATTTTCATTTATCTATCAATGCTAAAATTTCTCAGAAGATGTATTTCATCAGCAGTATGACAAAACTCAAATTGAGAGGATCCTAGGACAATTTTGCACATTCTTATTGCGATTTTTGTCACTTAAATCCTCCCAATATGAGAGTTTTTTGCCTCCAATAAACCTAGCAATAATATAGTTGTATCAGTTCAAGGGCTAAACTGAGGTGGAAAATAATCTGTGGAAATCTCGTGCTTGAATTGTGGCTAGAAGATGCTCGAGAGTTAAAAATTTTAGCGCCTAGCTTAATGAATAATTATAAAATAATATAGTCTTAATAAAGATAGATATTTTATCTCTTTACTGGTTTTTATCGGAGTCTTTTATTTGAAGGGTGGTGACAAGCTAAAATTGCCAAATCAAAATCTTGTACCTTTGCCTGTCTTGGTAGAAGTTCCCAAATATGAAGGGAAAATTGAGCCCAAATTTTGACCAAAAGAGTTGGAATAATCTTAATATGTCTAATGAGCTTCCAAACGGTCAAAATACTGCAAGACACAGGCAAAAAGAGGAGCATTTGGCCAAACTTCTACCCAATCAAGCATTCAGGATCAAATTTATCAGGTGAGCAATCCTCAAAAATCTAACAGCTGGATCAGTTAGTTATTCAGTGTCATTGCATAGAAAAGGTCTTCATGGGGTGAAGATCCATGGGCTATTCCTCAGACAATAGCAGCCTCATTGTTGATTAGCGTTTTTAAATGACGCACTCAAAGTATTGGTGTCTGTTATTTGATTTATTTTATAACACACCGGGCATTCCTTAAAGGGCAATCTGGTATGCAGTGCTTACTCATTTCAATGACCAGTGTTAAATCCACCAGGTGAAGGAATTTTAGAGGTTACTAGTTTACAGTTGAAGCCTGTTAGAAAATGCAAAGCTGTAGTTAGTTCCATTCCCCTCCTCCACCAGTCTTTTAAAAGTTTGAGTCTTGCTGTGGGATTCAGCAGTGTATTTAGAGGTCGTTTCTCACCATTGGTTGGGACATTCTTTTAAATTAACCTTATTGCTTTGTCAGCTATATGCTTCCAATTTGATTCCGCTCCTCCACGTTGTAGCCATGCTCATTGCTGTTTTATGGGATTTAATATCCCATCAAATATTATTGGCATCTCGCACCATACTCTTGATTGCCCAGCCACCCAGCTGAACCATCTGATGTATAGCCACTTTTTAATAGATGCTCTTCCTGTGGGAGGGCATCTTTGGGCCAGTTAAAAATTATTCCTGTAAGTATTGTTTTTGAGATGGGTCTGTTAAACTTTGATTCAAGAACAGTAGATAACCCACATGAGTTCCAGCAGCGCATGTGCGTCTGTAGCATATTGACAAATAATTGGCCCATACCTGCCAGGCGTGGAGTTTATAGTTGATTAGTCCCATATTACCTTCACGTTTGTTTTTAATTAGTAGTATAATGGAAATTGGTGCCGCTTTGTCTTTGTAACATAGGAAAGTGCATATTAGCGACTTTGTCTTTCATTCCAGTATTAACTCAATGGCAGCACGTGGACTATGTACAAGAGCTTTGAAAGTATAAAAACGTTGATTTCTTGAACCTTCCCTCCAAAGTTTACGTGAATGTACTTCCTGTAGGCCATTTGGGCCAACATGTTTATTTAGACCAATTTCTCCATCTTTTACCACCAGGCCCTTTTCAGTATATAAAATCTCCAGTATTAGAATGTTTGCATGGGACATAGGGGAGTCAGGCCAGTGGGTGGATTGGATTGTGGGATTTTAATACTTAAGTGAAAATCTTCTCAATATCTATTTTTTGCGTTTGAGGTCAATTGGTGTAAGCCAAGAAGCTCTTTAACGCCTTGAAGGTCGTTTTGAGCTAATTTCTACCACGGTATCATCGGCAAAGCCCTGTATTTTGGTGGGCTAATAGTTACAGTGGATGATGCCATAAAGCTTTTTCTTTGCTGCTGCCAACAGGACGTTAGCAGCAAAGTTAAATAGAATCAGTGACATGACATTGCCTTAATGGAGGCCCTGCCCAATAGAAGTTGCGTCCATAAGATCATACTTACTATAAACTTGGTTGTTAATCCTGAGTATAAGGTGGTAACGCAAGAAATAAAGTCGCCAAGGATAATAAATGCTCACATTGCCACGTGCAGAAATGACCACAATACCTGATTGTAGGTCTTCTCTGTGTCCAAAAACATGAGACAGTCATCTTTGGGTCCTTTCATGTCCTGATGATGCTCTTATGGAGCTAATACTGTCCCAGATAGTGCTTTGAAACTCAAGTTAGGCTTTGTGTAGGGTTTACAACACCATAAGAAGAATAAAGTTTGAGATTATGAGGGTAAGGATTTTGTAAACAGCGTTTAAAGGTGCTATAGAGTGCCAGTTTCATAGGTTTCATTAAACATAATTTGCTAAAAAAGCACAATACATGTCTCTTGGCCCATTGGATTTGATTCCCAAATTTCAGGCATTTGTTGTACATGCAGGCGGTTTCAGCTCAATGTGTTTGCAGATTACATAAATCATTTACTTGCACATGTTGTCATGGCTAGGCTCCTTGCCCTTTAAGCCTACTTTAACGCATATGTTAGTTCTTTGATGGTAATTTTGTTGGTGAGATTGCATTTTTTCTGAGCCAAGAATACCTAAAGCGCCGCTTTGCCAGGTCAATTAGGGTTTTAGTCACCAATACACTTGTTTTTCAGTATTGAGAAACTTTTTATAAGATTGCTCAATTTCACTATTAATATCTTCAAGATTGCTGGAAACCTTGACAGTTGATGTTTCAACCTTCCATATCATAGCCCACGATTGGATTGCTTTGAGTTCTTAATGCTCTCTTTGGTCATTTTCTGAACAAGCTTTGATGGCAGTAGATTTTATTTGACTGGCACTCGTTATCCTATTTAGTTAGGAGGGGCTGGTACTATTTGTGCTTCTTATGATAGTTGCGCCACCAGTATTTGCTGTCCCATCGCGTGAGTCTCAGGGTAGCCATGGCATCCTTCATCTTTGTGGTGACAGTTTGCTTGTAAGCTTTAGTTTTTTTGCTTGACGCTGGCCCATTTAAGCTATCATTAATTTTTTTCCAGCAGTCAAGGAGTCCATCCTTATTTGCTGGTTCAAGTGTGAAACAATGCAGAAAAATCTGCTTTTAATGGGTCAATCCATTTGGTGTCACTCAGCATTGACAGAGCGATCTGCCACTCTTGCTTTAAAGTTTCACCTAGATCAATGGCTACCTGTAAAATCATATGGTCGCTCTCTAAGTTAATGCTTACCTTGCTGTTTGATGTCAGTGGCTTAAGGTTGGGCGATACTATGACATAATCCAGATGAGAACTGATCAACGACTCATCATTTCTGTCATACATCCACCTCATAAGTTTTTGGAGTCATTGTCTTCTTTGTTTATTGCGAATAAGATCCCAGAGGATAATAGGTATTCTAGCATATTATTGGCCTTACTGTTGTATTTCTTGCTTATAAGGAACTAATCCTGGCTCTCATTAATCCATCAGTTCAGGCCTCCTTATATTACCATAGCCTCATTTACTTGTTTTTCTAATAGGAAGTTTAAGGAAGTTTGGTGCTTTTGGGCTTAGATAATGCATAATTGCATTAGATCAAAGGCTTTTTCTGGTGTCCTTGTTTTGGTCCTTAGCCGACTAGGATCTTGCCAGAATGTGTTTCCTCCACGAATTCCAGTTTATGTTTCTGTTCAATTTAACTATCATGACGTTGCCTTCTATAGAACTTGTTGACCAATTTAAAGGGACCATGGGTGATGTGTGCCATTATGTTTTGAGCTTGGAACCATTTGCCATTAAATGTAGGTCTCAGCATTTCTGCTGATGGGCCAAGCTGATAGGGAGTAGTTGGATGCTTTCCTCAGGACCTAGTTAAATACAATGAGCTTAACCAACTTAATGCTGTTTCAGAGGCCCAAGGGAACAAATCTTAAATAGATTAAGTCATAAGAGGTTAATTTTATTATGTAAATTAAAGCACTACTTAAAGTAAGAGGGGGAAAGCAGGATTATGATGAGTGATAGGCTATTGCCACTGTAGGGGGCAATAGATTCAGGATATAAGAGATGATATAACAATCCATGTTCAGAATTGGAGTGGATCAGGATCATCATTGAAGTCTGAATTAAGAGAGAATAATGGTTACACATTAAATTGATATCCATTATCTTCCATTAGAGAATGAACAATGTAAGACACAACAGGTGGCATAAGGTGGTTAATCAGAAAAAATAAACACTAAATAGAACCTCAGGTATAATAGGATGTAAGTCAGTTAAGCCATTCTTCTTTATCTCATCAACCAGTGGAGCACTAATGGGGTGAATTATCCAATTTCGTTGGGTTGTGAACTTGCTTTATTTTGGAAATTTTTTTGTGCTTTAGAATATATTTTATCATCAAATTTTGTGCTTTATGCTAATAAAACACAAATTGATAAATTAATATTAAACAAAATTATGTTGACAGTAATAATAGATAAGTTGACATCAATCAAAGTAATAACTGAATCATAACTCTAAGGTCGAGGCTTCATCTAGACTAGGACAAAGCATGACAGCAGGCTTGAGTTTCAGAACTATATATGTCAATATTATAAATCTTAAAATGGTGCATTTTCCTTGCCCAAGTTTTATGATAGCCATCCCCCTAGAATCTATAATTGCAATAATCATTCTTAGCTGCACAACCCATGGGTATGAGGCATTTTGGGGTTGTTAATTGAGTATAAGACAAAGGTTTGTTTCTTGTGGTAGTAGGCACTGAGGCGGATCAAGGGTTTAAGAACGATTGACATGGGCGGTTTTTCAGAAGAGGGATCTTGTTACCAGCTGTCGCAAAATTGACCTTGGGCTCCGCTAGTGTGCCAGTCCAACCAGTATGAAGACTGGTGGCCCTTTGCTATTTCACCTTCATTGGCATACCAACCCCTATAAGTCCTGCATCCAACCCACCAACTAACCACCAACGGCTTCGCCTTTAGCCCACGTGTCCTCAGCGTGTGCCCTGGCAAGTCCTGCCCCCTTCCTGGGTGGCTTACGCACTTCTGCACTTCCCCACACTTGTGACCCTTCACCAACCCATCTGGGCATGCCCCTGCGAATCTATCCTCCTTCCTGGGTGGCTATGGCACCTCCCGCGCTGCACCCCTCTAGGATTGGTTATGCATCTCATCCGCTGGTAGCCAGCTGGCTAGGTTCCCACTGGTTCCTCATAAGGAGGAGGCATGGGAGCTGGCAGCGCCAGCCACTCCAAGCATGATCACCTGTGCCTATTGGGGATCTCCTATACCACCTTCCCCACTCTAGTTGCACTAAGCTACTTCAAACAAACAGGAAATATAGCAAACGAGAGATGTTTATTAGGAGTTAATGAACGACTATTTATACTACTTTCAGGGGTACTGCGCCCAAGTGCTCTTTGGCCAATCATCTGCCAGAGAACCCATCAGCCTCTTGATTTCAAACCTCTATTAGATCATAAACTCTATTCATTCATACTAATAGTGATTCCCTCCAGATCTGCTCATCTGATCATCAAATATAAAATTAGGTCAATCCATCCTCAGCATAAATTGCTGGTCAATCATATATAAATTCATATATAAATAAGACTTCGAGCATCCTCAGCATGAGTTACTGGTGCTCCAAATTAGATGATGGAACCATTTTGGATGATTAATAACAGATTCATCAGCTTTCCGCTGTAAACTCCCAAGACAATTTTTGAATGGCAATTCAGCAGCGAACGCAGCTTCTATTAACCTAAACTCAATTTAACATATATAATTAAATAGTATCAAACTAGGTGATTAGCTGGCAATTATGCCTGACTAACTGAAACCCCTAATTTGGATACTATTGGAAGGATATATCTTAATAAGATCCTGACACCAGCTATACTGTTTCTGGGAACTCTGTCACCATCAACATCTCTATGTCATCAAGAGGAGGTCAGTTTGAGCAAAAACCTTTTGCTACTCTTTTAGGGATGGAGGTTGAGCGTCAGGCTTACCAGAAAACACCAATCAACTTTTTGGTGTTAGTGTTTGATTTTCCTGGTGATCAGGATTTTTTTAGAGGTTTTTTTTGGGAAAGCTGACAGGCGGTTTTTTGGCATTGATTGCCAATATCGCGGTGGTCTTCACTTCTTGAGTTTTCATGGACACTTTCTTGGACCCCTCCTTTTTCAAGCGATTTTCTTCTTTCTCAGCTCATTACGCCTTGGTGTTGTGGGGTTCTTTGGGCTTTGGGCTCACTCTCTTATTCATTTTGTAATCCTCAAGGTTTGAGGTTCATAAAGTGCTTGTACTAAGCCTCATGTTGCTTCACCATTTTTCATTTCCATGCCTCTTTGTAAGTGACATCAAGCTCCTGTTACTCATTCTTCATGTCCGCAAATATGTGAGATTGCATGGAAGCCACTCCTTGGCCTTGAGTTAGAAAGAAGGCTTTTGGCCCGACCTTTGTGATCCCAACAACTGGATTGTATTTGTATTTCATATTAATTTCCCCTTTTTGTGATGACATTAGGCCATTGTATCCCATGCTTGGTAGCAGAACCAGTATACCTGTTTTGCGTCCTCATGTTTGACATAAATTTTGCAACGAAGGCCTAGGATGCAGATGAACCTTAAGGGCAATCTTGTTTGCCTTCATCCAGGGCGCCAGATCCTAAAGTACCTATACTGTTTAGAGGTGTAGGCATCTAACAATTTAGTTTCCAACTGCTTGCCAAAATCTGAAAACCTCGCCATAATATTATAGCCTGGTTTGGAAGGTTAGTGGATTCATTTGCACTTACAGTCTATCAAAAAGTTGTAAAAAGTTGCACTTTGCTATTTGAATCTCAAAGCAGGTCATCTCCTTTTGCAGGTAGGTTTTTATATAATTAATATCTACACCATGTTATTTGCTTTTCTTTCTTGTAACAATCACTTTAGTTACTACTATTTGATTTGAACAGCAAATTTGGATAATCACACACAGGAAAGATGGGCGACTCTATCAATAATATACAACATGGGCGAGTGTCGTGGCGAGCGGTGCACTTAATGGTGCAACTAAGGGCAAGAAACGCCCTAGAGGGGGACCAGGAACCCAATCTGCAAAGAAATCGCAAACTCAGAAACCGTCTGGGTTAATGGTATTCACTGTAAAGCATGCGCAATATATGTACATTCAGTTCAACCAACCCTTATCAAAGGTGGAACATGAGATCAGACTCTTCCTTGGGGATGAGTCACCGACCCTGTGGGAGAAAACATGTGAGGCACAGCCCTCACTTTTCCCTCACGCGGTGTACGTAGCCACCAACATCATGGGCCATGGCTGGATCAATATTGGTTTTGAAACAGCTGATGAAACCGATGCTGCAGCAAAAATCTGCGTGGAAATTGCCCTCCCTGAGGGCAAAAAAATTGTGTGCACCGCGCGCACCAGATGGAACAAAGCGAAAACTTTGTTCATCTCCTTTGACTCGCTCCCCACCAACCTTCCTCGTAAGGTAATTGAGGAGGAGCTCCGCAAATGTCTCATGGCCTACGGAGAAATTTAGCAACTTGAACTACAGAAATTTCTCCTGATGCCCAACCTGTGCACAGGCAAAGCTATTGCTGTAATCAATCCCTTCCCAGAAGTGGAAGAGGACTTATCCATAATTCCCCACACAGCAGAATTTCACTTTGAAGATGGGGGCCAGTAAGCCGCGTTCCAAGTTTCAATGGAGCACGCACCACCCATTTGCAACCACTGTGGCTCACTGGGCCACAAGGAACACGCATGCCCTGTGAAAGAGGGCTTAATGGAAAATGACTATTGTGAGGAAGCAATGGATGAAGATAATGAAAACTTCGCCAAAATGACTGACGGTCAGCACCCATTCCACTGGGGTGAAGATGGACTATACTCCATCGTGGACCCAGTTACAAGAAAACAACGTAAAGTGGCACAAAAAGCCCGCAAGTGAGCAGTGGCCGAAGTGGCGGCACACGTGGAGTCTGCCATTAACCCCAGACAAATTCAGGAGGATATTTCAGATATTCACCAAACCAACTAATCAGAACAATATGACCAGGTCGAAAATTTTCAGAGTAACCTGATTGAGTCACAAAACGACATCAGTCATGCACATATAGAGGAACAATGCAACCGCAATTTGGTCAAAAATGCGGTGCACAATTCACCAAAGTTGAACCTCAAAGATACAAAATCCAATCAACAATCCGCATCAAATCAACATGAGACCTGTGCAGGAAAATCTGACGCAAATGCAAAAAACTGCAATTCCATTGAATCATTGGGTCAGATCAAAGGAACCAACAATGGCAGTGAAAGAATTGGAGTACAGATGTGGAGCATGGCCAAAATGAGCCATGGTGGGATAGGGCCAGAGGGCTCTCCCAACTGCTCCTGAGGCGCCGCGGGAACCTCAGTGTCAATAGGGACGCTAAACATCGCGGGAGCCAGGGCTCATACGTCCCAAGCCAAAAATCTGGCATCTCTGCAAAAACCCTTGTAGA
Organism: Massospora cicadina; assembly: GCA_022478985.1. Classification (NCBI taxonomy): domain Eukaryota; kingdom Fungi; phylum Entomophthoromycota; class Entomophthoromycetes; order Entomophthorales; family Entomophthoraceae; genus Massospora; species Massospora cicadina. The sequence goes on from JAKSZP010011874.1 coordinate 163,451, forward strand.
CATCTTGGCAATTTAAGAAACCCACTGTCTACAAGGGGAAGAAGAATCCTGGTCAACCAGGGTCACACCATCACAATCAGTATGGATGTCTCACTATAGGGTGATCATCCAAAACAACAAAAAATTTAAAATTACAAATTCGTCATCACACTTGCATGGTCAAGTCTTGGTAGCAACAATCACGTGCCAAGAGGAAATTTTTTGATATCATGTGTCTATGCACCGTGCACTGCAACTGAGAGAAAACAATTTTTTGAAAGCATTTCTACTCTCACCCTCCCACCAGATACCATTATGTTAGGCGATTTCAACTGCTGGGATAGCTCTGATACAGATCGATGGCCTTATCCCAGGGGATACCCACCTGGACACATTGAATTCCGCACAATGAAGGCATCTCTTGGCTTACAGGATGCTCTTCCCCCCAATTTACCACTCCTTCCCCACATGACGCGGCCCAACATATGTGAGGGAGCGCTCATATCAATGAGTCGCATTGACCACATCCTCATCCCACAATCCCACCACTCAAGAATCTCCAAATTTACAACAAAAAAGATCAATTTTTCTGACCACCGATTAGTCACAGTGCAGTTAACGCCACCCCAATCCCACACACAGGTGTCGCCTTAGAGAAAGCTTCACCCAGAATATAAAATTGCCCAAGATATCTGACTGGGTTGAAAACAAGGCTACGACCCAGAATTCACAGCCCCATTCACTTTAAATCCCATTGAAACATGGGAAAATTTCAAAAAGGATTTAATCAACAAAACCTGACATATTGCATCATGTAAGTACACCGCAGACATGGCCACAATCAAGCGTACCTTGGTGGAACTAGACCACCTGGAAATAAATACTTTGAGATCTGGCTATAGCCCTAACTGGGGATGCAAATGGGCAGAAATTTCTGCCTGACTTAACTTTATCTTCGAACACCAACACAGAATCAAAGTATCAAACAAAGGTAAGTTTATAAAGGAAGGCAAAACCTGTTTGACATACTTTTCCACCAATTCCACTCCTGCGGAAACCAGCCTGCATGCACACAGGTCCGCAAGACCAACGGCACCATGGCAACTGACCCTGAGGAGGTCAAGGCGGAAGTACACTGCTATTACACCGAGTTATATTGTGAAACACCAACAGATTCACAAAAAAATGAATTTATACAAACTGCTGAGATACAAAGTACACCACCGAATTAAAATATACTATCCCTTATTGCATGGGAGGAGCTTTGGGAGACAATTCGCGCTGCACCATGTAGGAAATGCCTATGGCCTGATGGGATACCCTACGAATTTTACAAAAAATACTTTCAACAAATTGCTCCCCTCCTATTGGCGTCTATGAACCAGAACTTATTAGAAACACGCCTATTATTAGGAGGCCATGAATCCTACGTTATAACCTTATATAAAAAGGGTGACAAGTTGGACCTGGCCAACTGGCGCCCAATTGCACTCTCAATACTGACAAAAAAATTCTAACAAAAATTTTAGCAGCTAGATTCGGCGCAATTGCATCTGACGTCCTATCACCCAACCAGTTTGGGTTTATACCAGGGCTTTCAATCTGGAACAACATACACCCATGTTGCAAACATTTGCCAATCCAAAGCAACTGGTGCCCTGGTCTTCTTGGATCAGGAAAAGGCGTATGACCGTGTTAGCTGGCCATACCTAAAAGAATGTCTACATGCCTTCAAACTCCCACCAAGATTCATAAAATGGGAGATGCTCCTAACAGAATCCACAACTATGGCCGTATGTGGCCCTGGATTCCTAACAAACAAGATTAAACCACACAGAGGGCTCAAACAAGGGGATCCCCTCAGCCCACTGCTATACAATTTCAGTTTTGACCCACTCCTCTGAGTAGTTGACTCACGTCTCATGGGGATAACCGCACAAGGACAACCAACAGTCAAGATACTGGCCTTTGCGGATGAATGTGTAGCAGGTATAGCAAACAATGATGATGCCTGACAGCTGGAACACACTCTAGAGGAATACTCCAAGGTGAGTAAAGCATCGCTCAACAAAAGGAAGACGAAATTATCCTCTTAGGTAAATACACAAACAATTGGGCCACAACATCAGAACCTCATACCAACACCTGAAGAAAAACCCAGTCATTTTACCCTTTGCAACACCTCCCACCACCACTCCTGTCTGACACCTTGGAATCTAGCTAGAATCAGGGGGATATGCTAATGAGACAATGGAAAGTAACCTGTTAAGAGGGTATCCAAACGCGTCGCCGACTCAAGGAAGAACCCCAGGACTAACAGGACGAGTTACAGTTGCTAACTCGCTCATCCTCCCAATACTGTGGTACCAGGACCACGCGATAGCCTTCTCACCTACCTTTATAACCTCAATCCGCGCGCTTATCCAGGGCTGGCTGTGGCCCGGCTCTCACCCTCCTGTACGGATGGAAACATTATTTGGCCCACGCTCAAACGGAGGCATGGGACTAATAGATTTTGAGAGCCACGCCAATCACATCCTAGGTACTTAGATAAAGGAAATACTTGCTCCAGACCTCCCGCAACAACATTGGTCCAGAGCAGCAAGGAAAAACTTTACACAGGCGCTCAAATTAACTAACCCACATAGTCCACCCAGACTACTTCCATACCTTGCCAAGCACCCTACTGCAACGGGTCCGCATGGAACCTCCCCTCATTTCAAAGATATCCTCTGAACTATCCGCTGTATGGGATGGACCATAGAGAACACGGGTACTATACAGGGAAGGGGACGACCCAGCCCCCAATTCAAATCAAGAAACCCATAAAACCACCCCCAGAGGGATATGCTCGCAACAACCCCAAGCATAGCTAGGATAGAATACCTATATATGTTGGACATTCCCTATGATTTAACCACACAGAAGGCAATGTGAAAAATGACTCACCACCCACTCCTACAGCCAAGGTTAAGAGCAAACGCCTGGCGCTGTCTGAGAAGGACCTATAGGATGGCGGACCGTTCCAACTCCCTCCACAAAACATGTGCAGTATGTGGAGGGGAGGGATCCCTACATCACCACCTAGAAACTTGCCCCCCAACCAAAGCTATATGGCAGAAAGTCGCACGCCTGCTTAAGATCCAAAATGATCAAAAAATTTTGATATCAAAGAGCATCTTCGCGCTCCAGATTAAGTCACCAATCCCATCTACCCTCCATTCCCTAATTATACCCATTGCATTGTGGACAATCCACACAATTGCATTAGATGCGTTCAAGGGCACGGTCCCAACCATTCATGGGTTTATCAACAGATTCCATGTCCACTTACTGGAGCACTTCCAAGCCTGGCTCTATGGATATATGAGACCAAGGCAAAAAGCACTCATAGAATCATGGTTCCCACTCTGGTTCCTCCACACAGACCCTTTCCTACACACCTGTTTCATAGCAGGGGAAACCCCCTCGGAGTAGTGCATCAACCTTCCATACCTGGAAGTCCCGCTGGCAACAGGGGGAGCTTGAGTACCCTGGGGTGCCTAATTTTATGTTTTTCAGTTATTTCCTTAGTTTTATGTATATTTGGTAATGTCCGTCCCCTGGTCAGCTTACCTCGGTTATATAAAAATATCTACACCATGAGCCAATATTGTTCAAGCTCACTGAGGATCAAATTTTGATGTAGTTTTGTTCTGGCACCCACTGTTGGTTATTATCATATGCAGATATAACTTTATATCTCTCATGATAGATCATAAAAGTGAGGTCTGACAATTTCTCCTCCTTTAACAATTGGAGGTTACTTGGATGTAAGATTTGAAATATATCTTAGAAACTTGTCATTTGGAAAACCTTCAACAGTTAAATGTGCAGATAAGGTCGATACGTCTACCAGTGCATTCCACAATAGTCAGCTCATCAAGCGGCTATGGCATTATACAATCTGTTTTTGATAAGGGCTTCAGAGCTCAGCGGACGTTTTTACATCCATTATCCTTCAATTTAAATCGTCAATTCAGAAGCTGCAACATAAGAAGGCCTTAAATTGGTGCATATAGAAGACCCTTTTACAAATATTGCAGGCCATTGCCATACTTAATATGAGGTCTTTCCAGCCTTTCATTTTGAAGGGAAAGAAACTGATGTGGTACCAGTAGAGTGCATATTTGGAGTCACATGCCAATTTCAGGTATTAGTAGAGTGTTGAGGGTAATGTAAATTTCGCTGGAACTGTTCTTTAATAGTTAAACTATCTCAAATGGCGTTGGTAAACAGGTGTGCCATTTCAGCAGGTACCTCAATCTCACACCATTGAAAAGTTTCTAACGGATTAAAGCTTTCAGCGTATAATGCGCTATAAGTGAAGGTTTGTGGAAGAACTGTTTCTAGCGCCAAATTGCTTAAATCATATTGTCCATATGAAGCATTAACATACAGATTTTGGGATTCTAATCCCGCGTATTACGGCCTCCTCCTGGGGCAAAATCATGTGTTTAATCCTGGGGTGGGATTTTTGTGGTGGATCTTACTATGTCCCAGTCCTCCGCTTTGGCCAGAAGAGCGTGATCTCTCCAAATCGTATACTTATCTAAAGAGAAAGTGTAATTTTATAGAATCTTAGTGATGTTTTTGGTAACAGCCAGACTTTCCCAGTCACAGACTTGGTCAATTTCTAAGACATTGCGGATCCAGTGCTTCATTTACTGTTTGGGTAAATTCATTTATGCTTCAGTTGATAGCATCATATGGTCACCAGCGCTAGTTGGACCCTCATTCTAGCACTTTCTCACTCATACTTCCATAATTGAGTAAGTCAGATGCGGTTGCGGCGGGATATGCGTATACAACTTAGGCAAGGCTTTGTTAGCCTTAGTATTGATTAAAATTCATGGCAGCACCTCCTCAGTGAGAGAAGGTAATGCTATGCCTTTTGAGTTCAGTATTAGCGATTATTGTGTGGTGCGCTCATTCCTAACTGATTGTGAAATTAAAAATTATTTAATATAAGCGTTAAGTTCCATTGGCAACAGCACAAAACTTATACAGAGCTTGCCAGATTGGGGGATTATGGCCTTATTAAGTTCCATGGCACCATAAAGGTTAATAACTGCTTCAAGCTAGAATTTATTGTTGAGTGTTTAAGGCCCTTGTGAAAATCTGTTTCACTGTTTGATGGTATGCAGGTAGCTTCATCTACTCAAGGGCTTCCTCAGTGCAGATTAATGATAAATTCAAATAATATTGCTACCTCAATTGGAATATGAGTGTCCAACCATCTCTATTTTTGCACCAGTGGAGAACTTATTCTCACACCATATGGCAGCTGTCATGGTTGATAAATTTAAATTTATTGTGAGGAAGGCTGACCATGGGATGGACACTTCCGAATTTGACCCAAAAGAAACAAAACTTAGTAACAGGGAAGTCACCCCAGAGAATTGATGCTATCTCTTGTTGCCAGCGGGAACGCCACTATGGGGAGGGGGAGGGAAAGTGTGAAGAGGCCGTAGCCACTATTGAGCACGTGTGGAGGAAAGGATCTGATTTGATGAACCAAAATGGGAACCAGGAGGAGACCAGCTGCCAGTGACATGGTGGGAGGTATCCAAATATCCACGCCTAAAAAAGGTCCACCAAATGAGACCAGAATCTGTGGACAGCTTCTGGGAGGGTGGGGGTGGAGTCTGCGGTGGCATCTAAGACATTCGTGTGGATAGTCCACATGGCGATTGCAACCACCAGAGCACAGTGGGAGGGTGGAAAGGGGGAGGCCATTGATGAAGCAAACATATCTCTTGACAGACTGAAGGGATATGTTTGATCCTGGCCAAGCAGACGTTGAACTTCGCGCCATATTACTTTTGAGTTAGGACACTTCTCCAGGAGGTGGAACAGAGTTCCATACTGGCCACACACGACTCAGGATGAGTGTAAAGCGTTAGAGCGCTCAGCCATACGGTACACCCGCTTCAGGCAGCGCCACACATGGGACAGATTTGAGGCTGCAACAGAGGATGGTGTGCATATTTCCAAATAGTCTTCTGGGTCTCAATGGAGTAAGGGATGTCCATCATGTCCAGGTAGTCCACCCTGGATAGGACATGGGGCCGTGTGGGGATCACGCCATCTTGAATGGGTAGCCCCTGTACCTCTTGTGTGAACTGAGGAGAGGGGCGGCCTCTCTGGGCTGTGTGTCCGCTAATAAAATTCTCCACTCAGCGCTCCGCATGGAGAGGAGGATTCGTTTGTAGTGGGTTTTAGTCCCGTGAGGACCCGTGGCCAATGGGTGTGAAGCGAGGCATTTCATCAGGGAGTGAGGGTTCGATGGATTGTTAAGGCCCAAGGTGCGGGAAAAGTTGGAGTTGGCCGCGTGGGACCAGTGTTGGGAGGGGAGCGTAGGGGAGGTGACAGCCGCAATCCAGGTGCCCAGGATCTTGGCAGCGTGGGCTTTGAAGTCAAGCAGGCCCATGCCACCATGATGATGAGGGCCAAACATGACCTCTAGCCGTACTGGTGGTGGGCGTCCTGACCATAGCCATCCTTGCAGAAGGGCATAAAAGGATTTGAAAAAGCTTGAGGAGAAGGGGATGGCTTGGGCTCCAAACCAGACTTTGGAGAGGAGTATAGAGTTGTTTAAAACAACCCTGCCAGTAAGGGAAGTAGGGTGAGCTCTGAGGGAGGCGATGCGCTTTGTCACGTTGTCTAGAATACGACTTTCCTTAATGCTGATGCGTACCCGCCTGCCTCCACCCATACGCCCAGATGGCGGACCAGCCCTATGGTAGGGCGTGGCACAAAGGGGAGCACCAGTGGGGTGGGGTGAGCTGGGAGGGCGAGCACGTGTGCGAGCAGATGGGCTGGGCTGGGCACTGGTCGCTGGGGCCCAGCAGGTTTGATACCAACCAAGGAGGATGATTTTGGTTTTGGAAGCGTTCAGTGCAGCATTACTTACCCGGGAATACTCCTGGATGAGAGCTTCAAGTGCGCGTGCATCCTTACTAATAGACATCCCAACCACACAGTCGTCTGCAAACGCCATCATCTTGACTGGGGCTTGGCCTGGCACATGGACCCCAGTGAGTTGGGCATTCATGTTTCGAAGTAGTGGGTCAAGGCTGAAGTTGTATAAGAGTGGGTAAGGGGGTCCCATTGTTATTAGCCCCTTTAAGGGGCGGACTACTTTTGTTAGGAAGCAAGGGCCACGCACTGCCATAGTTGCAGATTCTTTGAGCAGCATTACCCAGTTGATGAAGCGAGGGGGTAAGCGCAAATTGATGGAGGCAGGCCCTGAGGTATTCCCAGTTTACTCTAACATAGGCCTTCTGTTGGTCCAAGAATACTAGTGCCCCAGAGTCTGTGGACTGGCATGTGTTAGCCACAGAGTGCACGTTGTCCCAAATTGACATTCTGGGTATGAGACTGAATTGCTCTGGGGAGATGGTAGAAGATGCTACAATACCTAAACGGTTAACCATGATTTTTGTTTTAATTTTTGTATCCATGTTAGTTATAGAAATGGGGCGCCAGTTGGCTAAGTCTAGCTTGTCCCCTTTCTATAAGAGTGTGACGGTGAAGGCCTCTTGTCCTCCTGGTAGGAGGCACGTTTCCAGAAGGCTCTGGTTAAGTGAGGCAAGCAACAGTGGGGATATATATTTGAAGTACTTTTTATAGAATTTATATGGAATGCCATCTGGGCCTGGGCATTTCCGATTTGGTGCACTGCAGAAGGCTGTCCATAGTTTGTTCGGAGTAATCAAATTCATTATTTCTGGGTATTTGGAAACGGTGCAGATGTGAGTGCTATTGAGAAATTTCGCTACTTTGGCCAGCTTAATTGGATCAGATCAGTATAACTTGGAGTAATACTTTTGTATTTTGATTGTCACTTCAGCTGGTGTATCCACGGAGAAATCATCTGATCTTTGCATCTATGTGCAGGCCACGCTCTGGCGTGGTGTAAAATTTTTTAAAAAATATGCGGTGCCCTTGCCAACCTCTGTAATGCGTTTGGACCTGTACTGAACACAAACCCGATGTTTGTGTTGCCTTTTGAGCGCGTTGAGGTGGGCGGCTGCTTCCGCCCACTTCCAGCCCCATGCAGGGCAGTATCCTGTAGCTGGGATGTTGGACTCCAGGTGTGCCAACTCTGCCACAGCGCGCGAAATGACAGCCAATATGGCTCATGAGCATTGGGAGGAGAGGTGGCGAGAATGGTGGATGGTATCCTCTTTGAAGGCTGCCCATGTGGAGATGGGGTCCGCGCAAAATGGTGTTACAAACTCTTTTGCCAAAGTTGCTGATTCCACCCATGTGGAAAATCCTGGCGACGCAAGTTTGGGAGGGCGGAGTTTGCACCAACGTGGGGCCTTAGCCACTGTGACAGGTAGGTGGTAGGTTATCGAGACCAGCTGGTGGTCAGAGAATTCAATTTTTGTTGTTTGGAAGTGGGAAGTGTGAGGTTGGAATTTCGCTGGTGTAAGGATAAGGTCGATGTGGGTCATGGACCTTAATTGACCATTGTGGACGTGGGGGCGCGTCATGTTCTCAAGCAGCGGGGCTCACCATGGCAGTGCATCCAGTAACCCAAGGGTGGCCTTTAGAATGTGAAGTTCTACATGACCCTGGGGGGCATGGGAGGAGGAAGGCTAATGGTCCGTGGGTGTGTTTAGCCAACAGTTCATATCACTGACTACAAAAGGGTCTAGGGGTAACGGGAGGGATTTGGCCAATGAGAAAAATTCCTGACAGTCTCGTGCACAGGTTAGGGCATAGATGTTGATGATAGCATGTGCCACGTCAGCCCACGAGAAAGTGACAATGAGGACTCAGCCATTGAGGAAGGATATCAATGACAAAGATTTTGAAAAAATTGTTTTTCAAAACTAGCACCCCACAGCGCTCTGACCAAAAGGATAAGGATGGGATGAGCATGGTTTTCCAAGCATCCTTGGAACCTCGCAGTCAGTGAAACTCCTGGATGGCCAGGATATCCATGGGTAAATTTTTTTGTAAAAAACTCAGTTTCCTAGCCTGGGACAGCGAGGCCTTGAGTCCAGCAATATTTAACGTCCCTAAAGTGAAGGTTTCCCCCATCACACCTTAGGTGCAAGGGGGTGGGCACCTGGGCCCACTAGCCTCCTCTAGATCCCCATGAGCCTTCACAGCAGCACGGGTGTTTGCAGCAATGCTATTGGTAGTTTTGTTGATTTTAGCAGAAAGGTTCGCGTTGGCTTTTGCCTTCGCCTTTTGTTTCCCCAACGTTGAACAAATTTTTTGCAGTGCGGATGAGTTTGGTGCACCAATGAGTGGGTCAAAAAAATTTTCAGGTAGGTTGGACCCCAAGTCAGTTTCAACTGGATCTTGGTTGCAAAGATCAGGTGAGATTGAGTCCCCCATCAGATCCTCAGATTGGGTGGCCCAATTGGCATGGGCTTCCCAATAATATTATTGGTTGATGGATTCCTGAGTTGCTTCCTCTGCGAAGGATTTGATGTCCTCCTGGCGTTGGGAGTGTGGGATAGTTGTGGTGACTTTGGCCGCTTCCTTGGCTGTGGCCCTGCGGGCCTGCTTGGCCTTCTTCCGCTCCTGTGGGGAAATAGGTTTTACCAGTAGGTAGCAGCCTTATGCTCCCCACGGGAAAGCCTCTTTGGTGCTTGTGGTTGGTTCGTAGTGCGCCTCTCCACTGGCCATGGCCACTGAGGGGTGCCTTAGAATGTGATGCCCTCCTTGGTGGGGCATGCATGTGCCTTTTGGCTGAATGCGTCACAGTGGGTGCAGATGGGGGTGCGCTGTCCACAGTTACCCAGAAAGGGTGGGTGGTATGACCTTCAATATTGATATATGTGGAGTGCGGGATCTGGATTAGGTCCTTCACAATCTCCTCAGTTGGGGTCAGAACTGCGATGGCTTTGCCGGTGCACAGGTGTGGCATCAGCATAAAGCGTTGCATCTCAAAAGATTGTATTTCACCATAAATGGTGAGACCATCTTTCAAGTGCTGCTCCAGAATGGCACGTTTGACCATAGTGGGCAAAAAGTCAAATGTGAGGAAAATTTTGGTTGGATTTTGTCCATCTGGTGCATTTAGTTTTGATGACCCATTGCCCTTCGGGGGGGGGGGTCAATCACTATGCACACTGTGGCAGCTTTGTCTGCTGCCTCCTTGTTTTTGAAACCGAGGTCCAGCTGACCGCATGACATGGAGTGAGGTGCAACATACACTGTGGTTGGGAAAAAAGTGTGTACATCCCCACAAATTTTTTCCCATGAAGCTGTTTGTTGGATGTTCAGAAACACACAGACTCTGTATTCCACCAACGAGAGTGGTTGGGAGTGCAGCGTGTTGATGTACTGGTTGCATCGCGCTTGCCAAGCTAGAATTTCTGGGGGAAATAGTGACTGCCAGTTTTTTATTTTTTCTATTCCACCAGTTTCTTCAGGGCGTTTTTGAACATTTGAGGCCGCGGGCCTGCCACCTGCTCCTCTTACCTTACTTGCCCAACTGCTTCCTGACATGGGCGCAGACTAATCTCCTCTGTGAGATATCAAACTAGAATCAGACTTGAATTGAATAAGTTGCAAAACTGATTGCAACGAGAGAGAAAAGCTTTTTTGGCAGCAGTCATGGTATGATGCCCTTTTCAATCCAATGAGTGTTGTAGAATAGGGGAAATATAGGGCTTCTCATTGCTTGATGTTGTAATGTGACGCCACTGTGTGCAAGCATTTAAACTGAAGTGTATTTTGTGAGTGCAATGCAGGGAACATTACTGGCTGCTGACTGGTTTGCATTTTTGGTTTTGGTACTATTCACTAACCTTTTGTTTTTGCTGATTTTTCTTGTAATGATCTATGAAATCCAAATATGATCCAGATGCAATGTAACTTCATTGGCACTCCATCCAAACAAGCTGTCAATTGATTGTTGTGATCAATAGCATTTGGGGGTAGTTCCTGAGAAAGTCTTTTGAGCTTTGATGATGTTAGCTAACACGCTTAAATCATTGGTAAGTCAAGTACAATCACTTCCCTGTATGGGGATTGAAGTATCAGGATTTTATTCCTCAATAGATGGCTCCTAAAAGTAATCTACTTGGAGTATTCCTAGAATTTAGTATGCTACTCTAGGTTTTAATTGTTCTTAAGGGCCTGCTTTTTGTCACTCTGACAACCTTACCTAGGTTAATTCTAGAGGTATTGAAAGCTGACTCCGCCGTAGTGATTTCAGCATATGTCCCAATTGCATTTTTGTAACGATTTTCAGGTTTTTGTAGCCTAAAGTCTTTAAAAAGGTTTTCATCATGTCAAGTGTGGAAGTTTTAGCTGAGTAGATTAGATTTTCTTAAGTCTTGTTGCCAAAATTTTGGAGATAAGGTTGGCGGGTAAGCCTCTGTTGCTTAATTAATTTTATATGGTTTGCTATGATGTGCTTGTTCTAAGAGAAAACTTGCCTGTAAATGTGGCTGCCTTAACATCCAAAACAACAGGATCAGACTACTTAGCTGCGCCTTATCAGGATTCAAAGAGTAGAAGAGGGGAGAGTTCTTGTCATCTTGAAGCTACTAAGTCTTTTATAGGGTTTAGTTATTGTAACTTACTGAGAACAGGAACCGCAAAGTTTAATAAAAACCATAGTAAAATAAGTTATAACTGAAAAATTTTATTAAAAAAACTTTAAATGTAAAAAATAAAACAACAACCTAACACCCTATCATTAACAGGATGCTGGGTTTTAGGTTGGGCTGGGGAGGGAGGAGGTATAGAGTACATTTTAATACTAGTGGATTCTTGACGACTTTAAACACTATATATTGACAGTTTTGAATCCTAATTCCCAATTTAATAGTGTCAGAATTATTACCTTGGTTGATTCACCATAATAACTTTATTGACCAAAGTTACTGTGCTACTCTTAGGTCTCTTTTAACAAATTCTAATTGTCAAATTTAATTTTGAAAATTTTGGTAGTTGGTGCTAGGTTAATCTCCAAATTTTGAATTTCACTTTTTAATCCTTAACCATCTTTGCATTACTATTAGAATTTTTTTCCAGGTTGACTACTAATGAGCATCCTGTTGGAGATGAGGATTGGGGGTTGAGTTGTTTTTCCTTTTAATTTCTAAAAATCTACATAGAATTTTCAGATCTTTTATATAGTTCTTTGCAGATTTAAAACTAGAGTGGTCTTTGTAGTATGCTGGGAATAAACATGGGAGTCATGTAGAGCCTTCAGCTACCCATCTCTCATGCTAATATTCTCTTTTCTGAGATATGGGTAAGTGGCAGGCCTTAGGTTTTGAATTCTCTTTTAGTCTTAAAAGGTTGTATGACATTATCCAGATTTATAACTGGAGTTGTGGGCCTTACATGGTGGAGTAATTTAATAAAACAGTTAAACTTGTTTTATGGACCATTCATTTCTATAAGCTAATCCCTAATAGGGTGGTGATACCTACTGTAATAATGTGATGTCAAAGTTGTGGTTCTACTGCTCTATAGGTGCATTAGCCACTGACCAATAGTTTATTATTACTTTTTCTGAGTCACTTTTAATTTACAAAATTAATGCATAGTTGAAATAGAACTTATCAAACACATTAAAATTGCCTCAACAAATTGCAATACATTGATCAATCAGAAGCATCATGTGAATTACACTTATATATATATCATTATCTAAATTTGACTTGGAAGATGTTAGATGATCTGACTATCTGACTTTAAGGTTCAAATCCACAAACATCAATCGTTATCTCATTTTGGACCTTGGATACTAAGTCCAGGTGTGCTGAGGGATTATCCAAAATTCTCATTCCTCACACCAAGATCAGTGAAAAAGAGAAGAAGCCACAAAGTGAAAAAGGTGAAGCAGATTGACATAGACCAACCCAAGTGCTTACAATACACTCAGGTCTTTATATGCATGGCTGGGTACTAATATATTTTTCTCCCAACAATTGGGCATCACTACGCTGCTCACTCACCTGTTGCAAAAGGGTGTTAAAATTCAGTGGGGAGAAAAACATTATTAGGCTTTAAGAACTCAAACAAAGATTAATGGAAGAGCCCAATCTAGTTTGTCAAATTCTACAAAAGAACTCTTAAATGTTTACTGATGCATAATTATTAGAATGGGAGCTATAAAAGTTCCACTAGACAAAGATGGAATTAGCCACCCCAAAAATATTACTTTAAGGTCTTCCTTAAAATTAAAAAGAGCTTTTACTCACCAGAGAGAGTGCTTAGAAGTGATACTTGAGTCAATCATATCAGACCTTATGTCTAGTAATTACGCTGCCTGACGTTAACTAATCATGCTTTACTCAGATAGTTTTGGAACATGTGAAGTTAGATGATTTCTTGGCGCTATAGCTTTGTAGCTTCAGAAGTATGATTTTGAAATCATAAATTGGGCAGACCACAAGCATTCAGTTGACTATGAGTAGACATGACTTCTGGTATAACATCTAAAAAAATAAAAAAAATTATTTGAGGTGGGTCAACCTTGGGACAAATATACCACACCGAGAATGTTTTTCTGGCCAGTACAGGTTTCGAACTCGAAACCTGCACTAGGGGTGGAAGCAGTTTTACCCACTCGGCTAACATTCCTTCTGATATAACATCTAGATGCTCATGAAAATGAATCCTTTTATAATCTTAATGAGGAACCTGAGAAGAACTTGGAAAATAAAACAAAGGAGGTTCCACTGTACTCAAAAGTTTTAAAAGTCGCCCTTCAATAAATATTTGCTTTACTGATGAATTATATGTGAAATAGTGTTTCCTATTCCAGAACTAGTTAGTGGATCATACTATTCTTAGAAGCACACAACTAAGTCAGCCATGGCATATTCAGTAGCATAAAAATACCTAAAGGGACTAGACTATCAGTAATTATTGGCTGATAATAATCAATCCTATGAACTATGCATACTATGTGCAATCTTAAGACCTATGAAATAAAGTTTACATCTACAATAGTGCATCTAACTTTCCTTATAAGTTGCATCTATTTATGATATGGAACTGTTACCTAAAACTTTATTAAGAATCTGTTATTATTGCAATATACCACTTCACTAAGTGGGTCAAATCCATTGCTGTACACACATACACAGCTACTGCCACTTTGAGTACATATGCATTTAAGTGATACAAGGCAAGAGTGCAATGAAATCACCTTTAAACAAAGAGAAAAAAAATTTTTATGTAGGGGAAAGATGATGGACCAAATTGGGGTAAAGCAGTAAAATTTTCCCTTATATATTTAAATCAGCATAAGCATCAAAAAAACTAATTTGCTTACCAGGGATTCTCAAGAATTTGCCATTAACTTACAATTCATATTTCAACATATTTTTGTAATCTTCTTGTTTAATTATCATATCAGTTACACCATATGATACTAATGTATCTATATAATGCATTTTTATGGGTGAGAGGCCGCTCAAACATCCCTGCTAGCTCAATCATTGATGCTGACCAAAAGGAATTTTCCTCAGGCATCTATCAGAAAGCGTTTGCAGATAATCTAGTTAATATTCATTTAAACAGGTCACAACATAAGAATAAAAACTGAAGCCATACAAAAGAATAACCAAAGGATAACATAACTACTGATTTAAAGAAAATAATCAAGCTTTAATCCACCATGTGCACATAATCCATCTATATTAGCTTCAAGCATGTGAACTGGGCATCTATAGTTCTGGCAAGAAAAGGAATCAAGAACACAAAATGGTAAAAAGTTACCAAGGCCATCTATAACTGTGTTCATGAAAGACAACTTCAATTATTCCCTAGATCTTGTCTTTGGAGGAATGTGTCGCAGAGTCAAGTGAAATCAGAAATATTAATTCTCATATAAATAGTATAATAAAAAAAATTATTCACTAGAGACATGAGAAAGGCCCCAATTCTCAAGAGAATGCATATGTATCAAGGTTGGATAATTATGGTTATGCTACAAATAAGGTAATTAATTAATCCAGATAATTTAAAATGTGATAGGTTAAATAATAATCTACAGTGACGACATATTAGACAAAAACTACAATGGATTATATAAAAAATAAAGTCATAGACATAACAACAGATCTGACAGCTAATTAGTACACAATATATAATTAATACAAAATAATGAACCAATCATTGGGGTTATTATATTGATAGATTAATTTAATGTACATAATGTAGTGATTGTACTTCAAGGAAAGACACATTTTTATGTCTAATAAATGAACCATCAGAATATCAAAAAAATTATACATACAATTTAAATGCATCAAAACGATAATGATAAAATTAGTTTGTGTAAAAAAGCGGCCATAAAAAGTGACTAAATTGTTATTATGGCTATTTCACTTAGTGTAAAATTCTGAGAACGATGTACTCAATTAACTTTGGTAAAAAGCACCATATGTAAACTTTCAACTGGGTTGCTCGCCTTAGCTCTCAAGTATACTACACAGGTTCTGTTATGTGCATTGTAATAAATTATTAATATAGTTATTGGCTGTGTTGGCATTATTATAAACACTATAGCCCTAGTTGAATCTTCACAACCAATTTGAGTGTTGTATCCAACGCTAGACTGGTGCTACGCTTATACTTATATCCTTTAAGTACATTCTTTATTGAGTCTACTTCTCCCTGTGACTCTTCCTCTCTTCACATGGGAGATGACGGAGTAACTAAAAAGTACTTGGACAAGGGAACCTTGTCCTTCAACTCTTCTCTAGAGTTGGCAACTAACAAATATATAAGATCTCCTCTTCTCTTCTACTATATCCCAAGAGTGTACAATAGAAATTTTAATACTACTTAAAGTTTTATTCAAAGTGAAAAACTTAGTTATTTTACTAACTTTGTTACTTTTGTTACTGCTTTATTTACTTAAAATCAAGGCAATTTAAAAGGAATTTGGCGCCCAACTCTTGCGTTGGCGCCTCACTGGGGAAATGAAAGCTGAAGCCAATAGATTAGTCCTATGAAGTCGCACCCACAAGGGCCTTCCTCATCTGCCTAGTCCAATTCCACCGCTGACTAGAAGTGTGATCTCTTCTGGTTGAATTATTGAAATTGTCCCATATTCTCTATAAACCTTAGCGGAGTACCCTAATTAGGCTAGCAACCTGCTTAGTTAATGGAACCTTTACCCATTAACAGCAGGTTGCATTAACTAAAAGGTAAAATTACAAGTTGCTACCAGAAGCATTGTCAATGCTTCATCAACTAAACATAAATTCCTGACCAGTCATTGACAACCACCAATCTACTAATACAAACAAATTACCAATAATTAAATCAGTAATTGAACCATATAGTGTATTTATTGCAGGGGTCATCCCAAATGAAACCCTAGTTAAACAGTGGGATTAAATCCGGGAGGATTAGCTATATTTTCATTAAGTGGTTTCCCCAAAAGTAGTTATCATCAAAAATGCTAGTAACCACATCTACTAGAGGATCTAGTCCCTTATTGGGCAAGCAGATATAATATAAGTTAATAAGATTATAATATTGGCATTTATGAAATCCCAACACTTAATAACTATCCCTACATGAACTTATTGGTAACATATAACATTTTTTATTTTCATTAAAAAGTTAGTTATTGCACAAAATTTAGAGTTTATATCAGTTCACTTTCTTTAGTTTAAGTTTAGAAAAGAATTTCATCAACCTGTCTTAAGTTTAAATAAGAAGTTGGATCTGTTTCTGCTGGATTTGAGAATAGAGCTATTGATAAGATAACTTTGGCAAATGAACTCTATATGACCATTTGTTTCAAAATTGTCATATGTGACTAATTTAATTTTGAAATTTTAGTGCAGATAACCCAAAACTGTACAATAGTTGAAAAATCTTCCTAGACAAAAGTGTCATATCCCATCTATTTAAATCCACCATGGTGACTTTGAGGAAATTCTGATCATATAAAGGGAAAATAGGAAGCAAGGTTAAAAACAATAGAGCTAAATTAATTTATTGGCATATAAAAAGGATAAAAGTATGTCAATGTAAGCTCATGAGCCTGCTTATTAATGTATACAAATGCTTTATATGATAGAAATATTATTTTTGAATCTCTTTTAAACTTAATTAACCAGAACTATATAGCAGATAACTTTGACAGAAGCTCATTTATGTGTTCACCTGAGTATTCATATGTGTGATCTTTTTTATTATGGCACAATATAAAGCAAATATTTGAAGTTTTTATGGTTAATCTGTTCATATAAGCTGCACTTTTTCTGGTACAACTACTTCTATGCCGCATTGAGTAACAGAACAACATTATGCTAGTTGTCAAAAATCAATTACAAGCATTGTCCATTTGAGCTTATACAAATACTTTATGAAATAGCCACAACTAAAAGATATATATGTTGGATTTTGGCATTGGCGAGATGCTCACTTAGTGCTTGTTTTGCTGAAATCCAACAATAGGTGATTTATACTACTAATATAAAAAATATAATTAAACTTTAGAAACTTGAAAAATGTGGGTTTTAGAGTTTATTAGGCGCTGCTGGTGATAAGATAGAAACATACCCTCTCAATTTTAGATCATTCAGTATTTAACTGTATTGAGGGTTGAGGAAAATTCAATAATAATAAGTTTGGAAAAGCTTAGACTAGTCTGAAATAAAAAATATGTAAAGTTACCCTATTGAAGCTCAGAAAAATGCTTCACTAAGGCTGAATAATTAATGAGGAATTATTTTGGGGTAAGATGTAACTATGAGGTAATGACTTAATATCTTTGAGCCAATCCCCTTTCTCAAAACATATTTCACCATGGGGGACCCCAACCACACCTTTAAAAGGGGTGGTCCCAATGTAGGTGCTGGAATGGGACTGGTAGGGGCCGGGGAAGATCCCTCCAATGTATGCCCCATAGTCTGCCATGAAGTTGGAGTAATCTGACTGCTAAACTTCATGTTAAATGCCCACAAGGTATTTAAAGCTAGTGTTACCCTGATTAGCAGGGTTTCACCAAGAATCAGACAGGGTCTTTTGGCCAATTTCCTCATTATTATTATTATTTAAATTAATTTTGATATTGTGGACTAGTAAATGTCTGAAATTTCCTCTTCTCAGCCAATTTGGGCTGACGACATTCTTATCTTGTAGCTGGGAGGGAAAATGTCTGATAATGTACATATCTGAAAGCTTCTTGTAAAAGTGTACCTTTATTTCTGAAGAAGAATGAATGAAGTGGATTTAGCATCTAGTTTTTTTCTTTATTTTAGTAAGCTTTTAACAAAAATACAGTGTTATATTTAAAAAACTATATTGCTTGTCGCAATTCTGATATGACTGGATGATAAGCCCTAGGTTGTGATGGTGGGAGGGATGGATCAACAGATATTGATATGAGTAATGGTAATTTGAGTGCCTGAAAATTAGGCGATATTGGGTTGTTGGAAAATCGCCTCAAATTGGGCGTTGTGAGATTAATGAATGTAGAATTGATGTAACCAATGAGATACAGCAAATTAAGTTACTAAGCCATGTAAGTGGTAACATCCAAAGTTGCTACAATATAAGTGGGATGAGATGATCAAGAAGGTTAGGTTTTTGTTGTTTGAGAGTTAGCAGAACTTCGAGAATCAGCTGTATTTCGATTTATTCAAGGTACGCTGACCAGGGGATGGACAGTACCAAACACAACACTCAAAACGACAAAACAAAACTACTAACCAGGTGGGAAGCAGAAACTGCTAACCCACCATGGCAGAGGGCGAGGAGGGGTCAGGGGGTTGGTTTTCAGAAAGACCCGCCTCAATCAAGGGATGTTGGTTACAGTACCAGATCAGAGCAGAGAGCCAGGGCGTTGGGGCATCCGCATAGTAGGGGTGTAGGTCAGCGTTGTAGGAGTTTTCCACTTCCTCATCAAGATAATGATGGGAAAGTGTTTTAACAAAAGCTGCAAGGAGAACTTCAGTTTCTTTGTGGGCTTCAGGAAGTTGGGTGAAAAGGGAGATACTGTGGCGGGTGATTTTTGCTGAGGGGTTGAATGAAGCAATCGTTGCAACATTCATAACAGCAACTTCAGCATCATTGAATAGTTTCAAGATGTCACTGCAGGGAGATTCAGGGAAGTTGGGGGGAAGAAGAGGGTGGGCAGGCCATGCTGGAGCTGAGCCACTGACTGGGCCACTGCGGTGCATAGTTTTGGGCACTAAGGAGAGGCCACCGCAGCTAAGGCGAGCTGGTGGTCACTTTGGAAGGGGGCTGTATTAGGCAGAGGAGAAAAATGGTGAGAGGTAGGGGTTTCATTGAAGTTGGGAAGGAAAAATTCTGCCCGACCATAATTGCCTTGGCAGAGAGGTTGACCTATATGCTTACTAATGAGGACTTTACCTGATTCGTTAGTCTCAGCCAATAGATCCCATGGATTTTGGTTCACTGGAATAGTGGCGTTCAAATTTGGTTGGGTGGGATTGGGAGAATGGGCGGCTGCTTGGGTGCCAATGGTGGTCCAAGCATTGCTCTGATTGGATGGGGTAGAGTTAGGTGGGAGAGTGAGGCTGGAGGTTTTAGGGGGCTGATTTTCCATGTGGGCCCACTGAACGAGATTGGAGGGTGGGAGGGGGCAGCAAAGCGACCCATACTGAACCTCCAGAGGGGGAGCTCAGAAGCCGCAGCAGCAGATGAGAATCAGCTGTATTAAATATATTAATAAAGAAGAGTTGTGGGAGCAAGTAATCCGTATTATTTTATAAGCCTTCTTTTATTTTCAGGGCAACGATCATCACATCATTGATCCTAGTTGCTCAGTGGGTTGAACCTTGTGCCAAAACCCTTTGGTGTATCCCTCACATACTGCCAATTTTATAAAAGTACTATTATAGCAAATTTACTACTTTCCTTATTCTCCTTATATTATTTCCATATTAATATAGAGTCTGATAGTAGATTTAGATTATCAGACAATAACCCAAATTCTCTTCATTAAAAAATGCACCTGATTAGTAATTGATAATATAGAAAACTTACAGTTATACATTTGAAACTTGAGTTTTTATTTCTTTTTATGGATATATATGTGTGTGTTTACTTAGGTTACAAATTATATTGGACTACTTCCCTTTGTAATTAAATCAATATAAGGATGTGATGAGAGCTTTGATAGCATTTAAGTCTAATTACTTTTTACAAAGATTTGAACTATTTTCTATTAAGATATCAGGAAAAGAGATGGGTAGAGTTTAGTGAAGTATCTTTAAATATGTTTGTATTGTAGCTTACAGTTTAAGTTAACATGTAATCTCTAGTAGGTATAAAGTCTACAAGGTTAGAAGATAATACAATAATATATCCACACAAAGGATATCATAAATACAATGATTAACGGATAGGCAAAAAGTAGGGACTATTGTATAATTTATCATAAAGAGGTTTTTAAAAAAGTAATTGAGGTGGGTCAACCTTAAGACAAATATACCACACCGAGATTTTTTATCCAGCACAGGTTTCAAACTTTTGTTAAACAAAACCTGCGCTAGAGTGAAAGCAGGGTCTACCCTGCCAGGCTAACCACCCTCATAAAGAGGTTTTTCATCAATAATAGTTTTTTAGCCAATTTAGTTGTGTTTCAAGGTTTTTCACTTAGCTTAATATATAAGCCAATAAGTTATTTAGGCATGCTTCCTCTAAATGTAAAGGAATGAAACACCTTGATTTCAGTCAGTTAGGCAACTGTTTTATCCATATAAAACCATCAATCCCTTATTTACAATGCACACTACAATATATATGTATATGAAATGTATTTGGCTACTATAGCTTGTATAAAAGACTGTATTAGTTCTAGGATATGTATTCTTCAAAAAGTTTTCTATGATACAAAAACATACAATCAAACAGAAATTCATTTGAGGTATGCTGGCCATATAATTACTAAGAAGTAATAACAATATGTTTGCATAGAGTTTAGTGTAAAGTGTTAGATAGTTATCTGAGAAACTGTATGTAAACATCTGTAAAACTTAAATAATCCAAATACATATATCTACTTTTCTGTAGATTGTGCACTTTCCCATGTAACAAAATGTTTATTATATGATAAAAATCTCTAGGTAAAAGTTACCAGTAAGAACAGAATAAGTATTTAATATTTCTATATAATAAAAAATATATAACTCTAAATTTTTTGCCACATATAAAAAATAAAGCAATCTATTGTAAAGTAAGTCTGATGGAAAATTAGTATTATATTACTAGCAATTCATGATTTTGCAAATTTGAGACTTATTTTTGTATTTTAAATTGTTATGCACCAATGTGTTGTAACCATCTAAGTTTTACTGATACTAGATAACTTATATTCTCAGTCTTTGTCTCAAAAGCTGAAGTTACATTAAGAAAATGAATTTAGTTATATCAATTCTAGGATACCAGTGGACCAATTTTAACTTTTTTATGTATTTATATATTTAGTCTGTTCAGGGAAAATACAATAGTGATAAAAATAGCTATAAAATGATAAATTAAACAATTAGGTAGAACACTAGTTAAATTAAGTAGGATCAGTTACTTTGGGACTATCTAATTTGGTTGTCTCTGAAAGTTATATTTTAAATTTGTAAACCCTAACTCTCCACAGATAGGGATTCCATGACTGGAGCCCTGGTAACCTTGTGGAGGACAGGAATTTACTGAATATTCATTATAGTATTAAGACGTGCTATAAATTATGCCATCACCTTTTTTATGTAATTATATAATTTACAAATTACTAAATTAAAATAAGAAGTGTTTATTTATAATATAGTAATTGTTATTAAAAATCTAATTGAGTTAAGACGATGCTTACCCTAATGTAAAGAATATATACTAAATCTTAATATCACAGGTGTTGAGGTTACTATAGGAACTTTTGCTAGGTGTGTCAAGCCTATCCGAGGAAAATTAATTATAAATTTTCTAAACGTTTATTATAATTCAGTATGTACTTTATTTATTCTTTAATTTCTTTATTTTGATTTTTTAGCAATAATACTTACTATTATCAATGTTTAAAAGCAACTATAGTGAAAAGTAAATAGACTTATAAAAAAATTTTACTTTTATTTTTTAGATGATTCTATAGATCACCAGTAATTTATGAAATAAAGCAAAAAACTATACCAATAAGGTTATAATATATCCCTTTATTGAGATTTAGTTATCATAATTAAGATATATACTACATAAAGGGAGGATACCCCAGTGGTAGAGTATGGACCCTCTACCACTGCCCCCTGAGTTTGATCCTGGTAATGGACTTTGGGTAAGGGATGATTTTGACTGTGTTGGTTTTGCGCACCAATGCCCTGAACTGAGATAGTGAATAGCAATGGCGGTCCATGGGGTTCCTGGCCTATCATAAGCCACACTGGGAGGTTTTCTGGGTTTTATCCTCCTTTCCAATTTTCTTCACTTCCCTAATTGGTGCAGTATTGTCCTCAGGTCGGCCCACCTCAAATAAATTTTTAAAATTTTTAGAAAATATATATACTACATAGGAGAATTAAAAAAAGTGACTAGATATTTTTTATAGGTGTTGATCTAGATTTTTGTGATTTAAAGTAGATGACTTAATTATTAGAGCGTCTAACTACCATCATGAGGCAAAAATTAGATAATTTCTTTTGTACATAACTGGGTGACAGTCCTGTGAAGCTTTATTGGAAAGGAGATTACACATTAAGCCAAAAACCCATGATGCCATATAATTGTCCCAAATCAATTATCATCCAATTTTACTAGTAATAGACTAAAGGTTGTTGGCATTCTTAATGTCAGACATTTGCCCTCCCACCTACAAGATAAGAATGTTGTGGGTCAAAATTGGCCAATAAGGGGAAATGTCAGACATTTACTAGTCCTTGATAATGATAATGATATTAATAATGTTGAGGAAATTGGCCAAAAGACCCTGGCTGATTCTCAGTGGAACACCCCACAAATCAGGTTAACACTAGTTTGAATACCTTGCAGGCAATTAACTCAAATTTTTGAAGTCAGATTACTCTGACTTCATTTTGGACTCTGGGCCATCCATTGGATGGATCTCCCCAGCCCCTACCAGTCCAATTCAAGCACCTATATGGGGACCACCTCCTTTTTTAGGCGTGGCTGGGGTCCCCCAAGGTGCAATTCTTTTGCAAAAGGAGATTGGCTCAAATATTAAGTCATTACCCCACAGTTACATCTTACCCCAAAATAAATTCCACATTTATTGTTCAGCCTAAGTGACGAAAGTTTTCTGAGCTTCAATAGGTTGAATTTTAATATTCCCTTATTAGTAGTGTAACAAGCTGTTCTGACTTGTATTTAATTTCCTTTGACCCTTGATTCAGTTTAAGTACTGCTTGGTCAGATATCAAAAGGGATGTTTTTTATCTTAGCCCCCATGAAGCTAAATAAAAACTTAAAAACCCCTAAATTTATAAGTTTTTAAGTTTAAGTTTTTTATTAAATTAGTGGTATAAATCCCCCATTGCTGGATTTTGGTAATTCAAGCACCTAACGAGCATCTCCTGAGGCCAAAATCCAACACACCACATTTTTTTTCAGCCCCCATTCACCATCCCCAATCATATTAGTAGGTATTTAACCTTTTTTGATTTACCTTAATTAAAATCTTATATCTAAAATTTTTATGTGCATTATATGTGTTTATTAAATTTAAATTATATACTCAATTATTAAGGGAGGATTAATCACTAGATATTTAGAGGAAGTTATTATTCCCTTTAAATAGGCAACAATTAGTAGCAGCTGATAGATAGATCGCTTATCTTGTATAGTCAAAAAAGAGGTACATCTAATAATATATATAAAAACTAGATGTAGCAATTAATCTTTATAATTCTGATGTATAGCAAGCATAGTAAATCAAAAAAGGCATCAATATATAAGTTGATAATAGGTTCTTCCTTATATAAAATTTAAGAGAGGTATATCAAATCTTAAAATATATTTACATTTTGTCATCTTTATATATCTAACGCCATATATTAGGCAGGTTACATTCCATTTAGTTTGTCATAAGATAAAATTACTCTAATAGTAGAGATTAAGTAGCACAGTTAGATATAGTTTTTAAATTTTTTGAGTGTGTCACCTTTTTTATATTCTTGATTATGTGAGACTCTTTAAGTTAAAGTCATGATTTTTATTATTCTACAATGATGGCTACAGAAGCTAGACTATATCTATATGATACATTTCATAAATTAATTTATAAGTACTTTTATGAATTTATAGTTTTATAGTACTGTTATTTAACACTAAATTTCAGAAAATTTTTCTTAATCAAGGGTTTATCATTTACTCCTCTATGATCTTGTTCCTCTTTTCCATCCAGTTTGATATATATCAATATTATCATGCTTTATAAATGGATCATATTAGATCACATTAAATGGAATCTTATTTCAATAAACAATAAAAAAATATACTAGTTTTCTTTATGGTGTTAATTAAATATGTATATCAACTAACTGCCTTTATTTTTGCTTAAACTAAATTATAAATATTAACTATAAATAGCAGTCAGATAAGAGGTGATATGTTATATAGTAAGTTTATATAAAGAAGAAACGTAAAATTATCTAAGAAAACAATTTTTGCAAGACAAATTATAAATCCCATAAAAATTTTGAATTTATTATAATTAGGACTATAATTATAAAGATGTAAGTTTTTGTTGATAACGATTTGATTACTCACCTGTATTGAATGCAAAGGCCCATAAGGATTCAGTCCAGAACTTTTAGGCATTCACCTCTAATATTAGGTTGAATTTATATGCCCCTACTATCACAGATGAAGAGCCTCTATCTTCCCTGGCGAGGGGCGACGCCCAGATACCAGTCCTCAAAACACTTATCATAACGTTGGATCAGCCATCTAATCTGATTAATGAACATAAGATATGATAAATCAACTCCTCATAATGGGTATTCACCTGGTTTAAATTTTGGTGATTTAAAACAATCACAACCTTGCCCATTTAATTATAACTCTGATAATAAAATTTCTTAAGCTAGTGCATCCACAACAAGTGATGAAATTTTATCAATTCATTGATAAGCAAGATAACTTGCCCAGGGGACCCCAAAACAATACTTAATATTAATTTGTAATTAAGGATTGGCTTAACAAATAATTCAACCCTCCTCAAAATTAGCTGGATATGAACCCGTTCTAAATGGGCATCTTCAATAATCTGTGGCTCAACATTTGTCCTCAACGCCAGCCAGAGCCAGTGGCCGCTGGAACGCGCCAGAAGTGTGGGAACCCATAAACTCAGACAAGATACCAATTAACATAACACCCATAGTTGCTGCCAAAGCAATCATAAGCAAGTTTAAAGAGCTACTGGCAAATGGCAGAACCCTTTAGCGCCCACTATGCCAAAATCAGCCCAATTGAAGCAGTGTAAATTGCTGATGTTGTTAATAGATAGGAGAAATTTGTTTCTTAAAAAGCTCTTCCCTACTCAACCCTAACTCATGAGATTATCTTCTACTATGGGAACAAGCCAGTGAAATTATATACAGAATATCATTACTCTTATTTTCAGCAATTGCAGCTACATTCAACCCTTTTAAAATCACTATTCATGAGTTGGTTTAGGACTACTATTTTGATGTGGGCTTCACTGAAGCAGCACTAGCATATCACGCTACCATCCTCCAGGTATTAATCTTATGTGGAACCCTTTAAATATCCCGAACATGCTCTCAAATGTAGAAAATCTCATGGGTAACAGTTTTTAATCTTCTAACAATGGTAGATCTTAAGTTACTAAGCTTGGTGCTTTATTGCAGTTTATATAAAATTTAGATCTATGCTCTAAGTGGACTTTAGCGTCTCATCCTACTATGCTTTACACAGAGGGCGCACATTGAAATAGCATTTTTATGCCCTCACCCTCTGTGGCTGCAATATTGAGGTCATACCTCGCGTGGTAGTCATTGAGCATGCCTTAAGATCTTCTTTATAGACTCTGGTCAGGAGCGCCCCTGCTGCTCCTGGTGTAATGCTCTATGTCACTTGTTAGTGGATGTACATCTCCAAACAGATACTCTCAACCACAGCCCAGAGGCCAAAGCCATGATAGAAACGCTTGCATGTGAGTCAGCAGCAAATTTGCAGCCCATGCAATGGGTTCCTGTTCAAGATCTGTCCCCAGAGGCATTACGCCAAGAAGTTGAGACTTCTCACTTAACCGTTATCATGGGCAACCTTTTCTACTTAATCCCCCTTCCAGTGGGCACGCCATCCGTTTTTTGGAGTCAACACCTTCACCTGGCAAGCATAAGACAATGCTCACAAGGCGATTATCATTGGCCACCCAGAATTCCAATGCACCCCCACCAGTCTCCACTAGAACTCATTAATTAAACAGGAGCTCCTAATTAAGCTCAACCCACCAACAATGACTGGCAACCTACACTGTTTGTAGATGAAATGTCTCAAAGAGCCCTACCTTTGCACCCCACATCTCACAAGGGTTCTTTGCAGTGTTAAAGGATGAAAGTATGGACTCAGACTTGTCCAATGGGGTACTGCAAAGGTAATCAATGAGCATCCTCAGGAATTTTCCATGCAACGTGCGAAGGCAGTAACCTAGACTAGTTCTCAGTATTATCCACCCCACCTCCCCTAGCCACCCCAGCCATCCTGGCGCTCTGCTCAAATTTATGAAAACAATAGTCAAGCTTATGGCTAATATTAGCCGCCTTACAGCTGTAGAGTTAGGCGTTGTCAACCCCCTGGGATGCAGAGGGAAGCAGCTATAAGTTCCTGCAGAAGTACTCTGACCCTGCAATTTAAGAACTTAAACAGTTTGCAGGATTTTAAGTGGAGAGCCCGCCTCCTCTGCAACTTCTTGTCAGTGTGGATTGACATTCTTCTATTCAGGAGCCCCACCTTCATCCAATAAACACAACACATGGAATGATCAGTTCAAAAAACTCCTTTTGTTCATAACATGCTGTTTTTATAATTTTAAATTCACAGGTCAAAACCCAATCCTTCTTGAAATACCTAGGCGGCTGTCTTATACTGCCCAAGATTACCACACCTGCCTTCTTCTTCTTCGTCGCCAGTATATACCTGCCTCAAGCAGAGGCTGATCAGTGCTAGCTTCGAGAGAAGCTAGTTTACCTGAATCTTCCACTAAGTACAATCCTAAAGGACGATTTTAACACTACCATAAGCTGCATTTTTGACTCTTAGCCCCCTGCAACAAATGAACGTCCTGTATCCAGTAGACTCCAGGACTACCTTAAAACTATGGGCTTCACAGATTTGATGCCACCCTCCGCAAGTAGAAATCCAGCTAAGTTCTCACTCACTGGTGCTTCACACCTCTGGATTCCTCAACGGCTATTTAAATTAAAATAACTAAATACTAATAAGAACAGGGTTTTTAAGGTTTTTATTAGAAGTGCAGGAAAAGAAAAAAAACCAAACCCTCTCAATATCTGATTAATCAGTATTTAAACTGTGTCATGGTCAAAGGGATTTAATAATAAGTTCAGAATGGCTTGTTGCAGTCCAAATAAGGAAAATGAGCATTCAGCCTATCAAAGCTCAAAAAACTCGCTTCACTTAGGCTGAACAATGGATGGGGAATTATTTTTTGGCAAGATGTACTCATTGAGTAATAACTTATTATTTTAGCCAATCCCCAGTATCAAAAAATAATGCACCTTGGGGACCTCTGCCACGCCTATATAAGGGGGTGGTCCCCGCATAAGTGCTTGAATGGAACTAGATTCAGCTGGGGGAGTACCATATGATGGACCCCCAAGGTCCGCTGCATGGTTGGAGTAATCTGACTATCAATCTTGTTTTTATTGCCCATGGAGTATTTAAAATTGTGTTACCCCGATTTGCAGGGTTCCACTGAGAATCTGCCAGGGTCTTTTGGCCGATATAATCATTAGTCTCATATAAATCCTTGGTACTTGTATCACAAACTTGCAAATGGCTGACATTTCCCCTTTTCAGAAGATTTTAACCCAGAAATTCTTATATTTCAGCTGGGAGGGAAAATATCTGACACCGCATCTGGCCTTAGTTGTATGACTAAGACTTAGTACAATGGAGGGAACTTCCAGTCATCATCACGCATTGACTCGAAACTGGTAGGCTCACTTCTGGTTGGCCGCTTCTCATCTCCAATTTTCCACAAAAACTAACTGATTGATTACAGGTCACTCACTGTCATCCTAACCACCACGCTCAGACCTTTTCACATGTTCTGGCCAAGGGTTGCACAGCTTCTATACCCCTTTTGGCAAGGATAATTATCTACAATCTTACAGGACAACTTTTCCTCTACACTATCATATGTGAACAACTTTAGCATGAGTTTGGTAGCGACCAAGGTGGTAATCAACCATGTTGCCTTTATATGCACTAAAGTTCAGTTGACTGCAGCTCATGCTAGAATCATAAAAAGTTTAATGTAGAATTAGGCACTTATAAAAGAGCTGCAGTCTTCTCCAACAACAAGTTGGCTGGTTAACTGGGAAGCCGTTAAAGAAACTCTCCATATAGAATTTGCACTGCAGGAAAAGCAGGAAGCCAACTTCACATCCTCCTGCTACTATTTCCAGTGGGAAATCCTAACCACTTTTTCTATAGGAATCAAAAATCTAGATCCACAGCTTAGGAAATCACGCCACTGAAGATTAGAACCGCCTCTATAATGGATAAAGAAGCTATAATTAAGAAATTACATTTTTTTACTCCAACTTGTTCTGTGCTGTCCAGGCAGATCCATTCAATATCCAAGACTTCAGATAGAATACTTCAGCGCATCTCACTGACCCACGAGCAGATGAAGCTCTTCTGCCCCTATTACCTGTCTAGGGGGTATGAAGATACTCCTTGATTATCCGCGGCCTAAAGCCCCTGTCCTTGATGGCATACCCTTCAAGGTGCAACTTCTAAAACCCACAGTGATAGCCAAAATTCCTCTGTGACCTATTCAGCTCACTTTTGGCGCAAGGTGAGATCATCCCTGATTACAAAGGTTCAATCACAACCCACATAAATAGTAAGACCGTGAGAACCTGTCCAACTGGCGCCCTACAGTCTTGATAAACGTGAACCACAAGTTTTTACAAAGCTTCTGGACAAATGCTTTATACCATGGATGTCGTTCCACCTGAAATATCTGACCTTTTTTTATTCAGTGGAGGTCACTATGAGATAGCTATAATGATCTCCATGTGACTTTGATCACTGACTAATGAAGGGAAAATAGCTTTATGGCTCTCCTGGATATATAAAAGGCTTAATATCAAGTTTCCTAGAAAAACATATATTCTTCATTAGCCTGCTTCAACTTCCCTCTACAGCATAAATTGGATTTTCATGAGATATGACCAACTATATATCATAGTCCATGCACCAATGGGCTTCACAGCGGTAGTTACTGGCAGGAGGGTCTCTGTCAAGTGATCTTCTGAGCCCTGTCCTTTGTTATATCTCACTCAATCCCCTTATGGGCTCCCTTGCAGGAGAGGCTGATGGCGATCAATGTACCAGGTAAGGCCCTTACCTACACTATGTCACTTGCAGATGACACTTCCATCGCGTTTGGATGCTCTGAAGACATAAGACTTTCTTCTGTGAACCTTGAGAGGTACCTTAAGGCCTCCAACGCCAAGTTAAATACCTTTAAAAAACAGTAATATAGGTTGACTCACCTACATTCCCCCCACCATTTGATCTGGAGCCTATGCATGGCATCTTCCATAACCTGGGGTCCTGATCAACTCATAAGGAATATCACTCAAATCAATGAGGATTTGATCCTAAAAGTGGTAAACTCCATGATTTCCAGCGGAACAGACAGAAAACAACCTCAGGGTTGGGCCCTAATGGTTACGTATTTCTCATATCTTAAGGTTGGTTTCTCTCACATGTCTGTCCACTCTCAGACACATTCTATATGTGGCTCAACGTTATCCACTGCTGTTGGATCTGGATTTTAACATCCCATCTACAACACTGTCAACAAAAGCCCACCCTGAAATGAATGGAACCTAGGGCTTTTCAAACACCTGCTCTCATGCACCTCCATTTACTGAAGCTCCGTTGACCAATATCTACTGGGAAGCGTCCCCTATGCCACAATGGGTACCTGCCTTCCGCCAAGCTGCATTGGCATCTCTGGGCCTTCCCAGAGCATTGTTGAAACCTTTAAGGGAGTGGCTTACAAACAACCTAGGTCATCTCCTTATAACATCCTCATCCAAATATTGGAATCAATTTTACTTTCCCTAAGATGTATAGCGCACAGTTGTCCTATACATTTCCATACAAAAGAATGACCCAGGCCTCAGCCAATGTCACCATGTGATAGTACATGATGAATAGGTGGTCATAAATTACCTCAACCTCCAGAACATATTTCTAATCTGCAGCGCCTTTTTAAATTCCTCCCTCCCTCAGTGATTATTAACCTTCAGAGTTTCTGGTAGGATGTTCATCACCAATACTTTCTGTGAAGAGGTCTAGCTACTTATGGCAGGTACTAACCTTTCTTACAGGACATTGGTCAAAAATGGCCCCACCTTTCAACACTACAGCTACCCTGATTTTTGGAGCCTATTGAATACCATCTCTATCGCTTTTTCACCTGCCCAGTAGTCACTGAGTTTTGACGCAAGGTCCTCATACTCATCCACACCCTCCCTTTTAGTAGTTTTTGATTTGAAGTATGGATCCTACAGCACATGATTGCCTTTTCCAGGTGCACTTTATGAAGGCCCTAAAGGTCTCAACTATGTCGCCAACCCTCCCCCTCACAGTATTTACTGCAGTAAGGCTCTGGAACACCTCCCTCCCTCCCTTTATCCATGTCTTCTCCCCCTTTCCCTTACATCAGGATCTTAGAAGCCCAGGTATAAAAATATGAATGCACCCCCTCAGGTTGTGACCTTATAAGACTAAAAATAAATTCTTTCTGCAAAGCTAAAGGTAGTGTCTTTCAAAGATATATGTCTTAAAATACTCTATAAGCTGAAATTAAGCTGGATGTGAGTATATACTTTTATAGGCATATTTATAATATATATATGATAGTATTTGGTAGATTACCAGAAACAGATATAATAAAATTATGCTCAAATTATTTTATAATTCACTTGATTACACTATGAAAATTAAACTGAAAATTTAGGTTTTTGAAAAAGTGAGTTATAATGCTATTCTGAGGCAAAGTACAGAAAGCCTGTTAATGTAAAATGTCTTTTAGACCTGCACTAAAAATAGTACTAGAAGGGTGTAAAGCCTGGCGGAGTAATTCCTGATATACTCTAGTGCAGGTTTTATTCAAAAAATGTTTAAAACCTGTACTGGATATAAAATGAACTCAGTGTGGTATATTTATCCCAAGGTCAACCCACCTCAATTACTTTTACAAATAGTACTAGAACTTATTTGGGAAGACTCTTTACCAATTGTGCAATTTATTATCTAACATCACTAATAATGGTCTCAAGGTCCTATTGATTCAATTAACTTATATCAAAATAAAAGAAATATATGAGTACAAAAAATTAATTTAATCAATTACAATTTCAGTGCAATAGGAAAAGTTTTATAGTTTTAATAAAAAAAGAATGGAGTGAGATATGAACTCACGCCTCAGAAGAGATCATGGCCTTAAAGTGGCGCCTTAGACCAAGTCAGCCATCTGTCATCCATTTTTTATATATTTTAATTTCTTATAAAAAGTTTAATAACAGGAACCCCCTGAATGACAACCATTAAAAGCTTCATTTAACTCCTTATCATTAATTAAATAATGATAAGAGGGATGGAGGAAATTATATTTGTTTAGCCAGTACAGGTTTTAGACTTGTGTTGAAAAGACCTGCACTAGAGTGGAAGGGGAATAACCCTGCCAGGATAACCACCCTTCAGGCATTATGTCCTGGATGAAAGAAATATATTAGAACAAATACAAGTACAATAAAGTTGATCATTTGTGAATTCTAATGAAAATACCCCTATTTAAGTATCTATATTTAAATTAAAATTTAAATTTATTGCGGGGAAGGCTGACCATGGGATGGACACTTCCGAATATGTCTCAGGAAAGATAAACTTAGTACCAGGAGGGGCACCCCAGAGAAGCGATGCTATCTCTTGTTGCCAGCGGGAACGCCACTTATGGGGAGGGGGAGGGAACGTGTAAAGGGGCCGTAGCCACTATTGAGCACATGTGAAGGAAGGGGTCTGATTTGATGAACCAGACTGGGAACCAGGAGGAGACCAGCTGTCGGCGACGCGGTGGGAGATATCCAAACATCCACGCTTGAAAGTGGTCTACCAAATTAGACCAGAATCTGTGGACAGCTTCTGGGAGGGTGGGGATGGAGCCAGCGATGGCATCCAAGACAATCGTGTGGATAGTCCACATGGCGATTGCAACCACCAGAGCACAGTGGGAGGGTGGAAGGGGGAGGCCATTGGTGAAGCAAACATATCTCTTGACAGACTGAAGGGATGCGTTTGATCCTGGCCTAGGAGACGTTGGACTTCGCGCCATATCACTTTAGAGGTGGGGAACTTCTCCAGGCGGTGGAACAGCGTTCCATACTGGCCACACACGACACAGGATGAGTGTAAAGCGTTAGAGCGCTCAGCTGTACAATACACCCGCCTCAGGCAGCGCCACACATGGGAGCGGACTTGAGGCTGCAACAGAGGATGGTGTGCGTATTTCCAGATAGTCTTTTGCGTCTCAGTGGAATAAGGGATGTCCATCATATCCAGGTAGTCCACCCTGGATAGGACTTGGGGTCAAATGGGGATCACGCCATCATGGATGGTTAGCCCCTGTACCTCTTGTGTGAACTGAGGAGAGGGGCAGCCTCTTCAGGTTGTATGTCCACAAATATTAATTCTCCACTCTACGCTTCGCATGGAGAGTAGGATTCGTTTGTAGTGGGTTTTAGTCCCGTGAGGACCTGTGGCCGATGTGTGTGATGCGAGGTATTTCATCAGGGAGTGGGGTTTGATGGATTGTTGAGGCCCAAGGCTTGGGAGAAGTTGGAGTGGGCTGCGCGGGACCAGTGTTGGGATGGGAGTGTAGGAGCGGTGATGGCCGCGATCCAGGTGCCCAGGATCTTGGCAGCATGGGCTTTGAAGTCAAGCAGGCCCATGCCACCTTGATGATGAGGGCCAAACATGACCTCTAGCCATACTGGTGGAGGGCGGCCTGACCAAAGCCATCCTTGCAGCAAAGCATACTGGGATTTGAAGAAGCTTAAGGAGAAGGGGATGGTGTGGGCTCCGAACCAGACTTTGGATAGAAGCATAGAGTTGGCAAAAACTCTGCCAGTGAGGGTCGTAGGGTGGGCTCTGAGAGAGGCAATTCGTTTCATTACTTTGTCCAGTATACGGCACTCCATTACTGCTGACGCATATCCGCCTGCCTCCATCCACACGCCCAGATGGCGCACCGGTCCTATGGTAGGACGTGGCACAAAGGGGAGCACCAGTGGAGCGGTGTGTGTTGAGTTAGTAAGGCATGGACTTGGCGAGCAGATGGGCAAGGTTGGGAACTACTTGCTGGGGCCCAGCAGTTCTGAAACCGACCAAGGAGGATGATTTCGGTTTTATAGCGTTCAGTGTCGCATTGCTTACCCAGGAATATTCCTGGATGAGGGCTTCAAGCGCGCGTGCATCTTTGTTATTAGACACCCTTACCACGCAATCATCTGCAAATGCCATCATCTTGACTGGGGTTTAGCCTGGCACATGGACCCCAGTGAGGTGGGCATTCACATTTCGCAGTAGCTGTCAAGGCTGAAGTTGTATAAGAGTGGGCTGAGAGGGTCCCCTTGTCGCAGGCCCCTTTGAGGGCGGACTACTTCCGTTAGGAAGCCTGGGCCACGCACTGCCATTGTCACAGATTCTGTGAGCAGCATCACCCAGTTTATGAAGCGTGGGGGTAGGCGGAATTGATGGAGGCAGGCCCTAAGGTATTCCCATTTTACTCTATCATAGGCCTTTTGTTGGTCCAAGAATACAAGTGCCCTAGAGGCTGTGGACTGACACACATTAGCCACAGAGTGCACGTTATCCCAAATCGACATTCTAGGGATGAAACCGAATTGTTCTGGGGAGATGGTGGCAGATGCTACAGTCCCTAAACGGTTAGCCATGATTTTTGTTAAAATTTTGGTGTCTGTGTATGTTAGAGAAATGGGGTGCCAGTTGGCTAAGTCAAGCTTATCCCCTTTCTTGAAGAGTGTAACAGTAAAGGCCTCATGTCCTCCTGGTAGGAGGCGCATTTCCAATAGGCTTTGGTTGAGTGAGCTAGCAGCAATGGGGATATATATTTGAAATATTTTTTGTAGAACTCATATGGAATAACATCTGGGCCTGGGCATTTTTGGTTTGGCGCACTGTGAATGGCTGTCCATAATTCATTTGGAGTAATTAAATTCATTATTTCCGGGTATCAGAAAATGGTGCGGATATGAGCTCAGTTGAGAAATTCCGCCATTCCAGATGGCTGAATTGGTTCAGCTTGGTATAACTCGGAGTAATATCTTTGCATTTCGATTGCCACTTCAGCTAGTATGTCCGCAATGGAATTATCCGATCTTCACACCTGTGTGCAGGCCACGCTCTGGCATGGTGCAAAATTTTTTTAAAGAAGTATGCGGTGCACTTGTCGCCTTTAGTGATACATGTGGCCCTATATTGAACACAAACCTGATGTTTGTGTTGCCTTTCTAGTGCGTTGAGGTGGGCAACTGCCTCCGCCCACTTCCAGCCCCATGCAGGGCTGTATCCTGTGGCTGGAATATTGGACTCCAAGTGGGCCAATTCTGCCAGTGTGCGCGAGATAACTGCCAATGTGGCTCGTGAGCATCTGGAGGAGAGATGGTGATAGTGAAAGATGGTGTCCTCTTTGAAAGTTGCCCATGTGGAAATGGGGTCCGCACATAATGGTGCAACAAATGATTTCGCCAAAGTTGCCTCTTCCACCCACATGGAAAATCCTGGTGATATGAGCTCGGGGGGCAGATTTTGCACCAATGTGGGGCCTTTGCAACTGTGACAGGTAAGTAGTATGTTATTGAGACCAGTCGGTGGTCGGAGAATTCCATTTTAATTGTTTTGAAGTGGGAGATGTGGGGTTGAGATTTCGCCGGCATTAGAATAAGGACAATGCGGGTCATGGACCTTAATTGGCTGTTGTGGACGTGGGGATGCATCATGTTTTTGAGCAGTGGGGCATGTCATGGCAGCGTATCCATTAACCCAAGGGTGGCTTTTAGAACACATAGTTCTACATGACCCTGTGGGGCATGAGGTGAGGGCAGCTACCAGTCCGTTGGTGAGGTTAGCCAACAGTTCATGTCACCAACTAGGAAAGAATTGGGGGGTAGTGGGAGGGATTTGACCGATGAGAAAAATTCCCAACGCTCATGTGCACCATTTGGGGCGTAGATGTTGACGATTGTGTGCACAACGTTGGCCCACAAGAAGGTGACAATGTGCACTCAGACATTTAGGAATGTTTCTGTGGATGTGAATTTGAAAAAATTATTTTTCTGAATTAGCACCCCACAGTGCTTTGACCAAAATGATAGGGATGGTAGGAGCATTGTTTTCCAAGCTTCCTCAGAACCTCATGGACAGTGGGACTCCTGGATGGCCAGGATATCCACAGGTAAATTGTGTTGTAAAAAACTCGGTTTCCTAGCCCAGGATGGGGAGGCCTTGAGTCCAGTGATATTCAGCATCCCTAGAGTGAAGGTTTCCCCCATCACACCTTAGGTGTGAGGGGTGGGCCCCAGGCCCACCAGCCTCTTCCAGGTCCCCACAGGCTTTCACAGCAGTGCGGGTGTTAGCAGCAACGCTATCAGGGTTCTTGTTAATTTTTGCAGAAAGAGTTGCGTTGGCTTTGGCCTTCACTTTTTGTTTTCCCGACGTCGGACAAATTTTTTGCGGTGCGGATAAGTTCAGTGCACCGTCAAGTGGGGCAAAAAAATTTTTCGGTTGGGATAGATCCCAAGTCAGTTTTGACCGGAGCTTGGGTGCAGCGATTGGGTGAGATTGAATCTCCCATCAGATCCTCAGATTGAGTAGCCTGCTCAGCATGGGCCTCCCAATCTGATTGGGTGATAGATTCCCGAGTCACTTCCACCGCGAAGGTCTCCATGTCCTCCTGGCGTTGTGAGTGTGGGATGGTGGTGGTGGCCTTGGCCGTTTCTTGGCCGCGGCCCTATGGGCCTGCTTGGCCTTCTTCCACTCCTGCAGGGATATGGGCTTTACCAATAGGTAGCAGCCTTGTGCTCCCCACGGGAAGGCCTCCTTGGTGCTTGCGGTTGGTTCATAGTGCGCCTCCTACTGGCCATGGCTGCCGAGGGGTGCTCTTGGAATGTGACGCCCTCCTTGATGGGGCATGCATGCCCCTATTGGCTGAACGCATCACAGTGGGTGCAAATGGGGGGCGCGCTGTTCACGGTTACCTGAAATGGGTGGGTGGTATGCCCTGCAATGTCAATAAAGGTGGAGTGCGGGATCTGGGTTAGGTCCTTCACAATCTCTCAGTTGGGGTCAGAACTGCGATGGCTTTGCCAGTACACAGGTGTGGCATCAGTGTGAAACATTGCATTTCGAAAGATTGTATTTTGCCATATATGGCGAGACCATCTTTCAGGTGTTGCTCCAAAATGTCACGTTTTACCATAGTAGGCAAAAAGTCAAATGTGAGGAAAATTTGGTTTGATTTTGTCCATCTGGTGCATTTGGTTATAATGACCCGTTGCCCTTTGGGGAGATTGACCACTATATGCACCGCTGCAGCCTCATCTGCTGCTATTTTGCTTTCAAAACCTAGGTCCAGCCAACTGTGTGACATGGAGTGAGGTGCAACGTACACCGCGGTCAGGAAAATTTTGTGTACATCTTCACAAAATTTTTCCCATAAGGCCATTTTTTGGATGTCCAGATACACACGGACTCTGAATTCCACCAACAAATGTGGCTGGGAGTGTGGCGTGTTGAAGTACTGGTTGCATCGTGCTTGCCACGCGAGTATCTCCAGGGAAATTGTGACCACCAGTTTTTTTAGAATTTTTTTCTATTCTGTCAGATTCTCCGGGGCGTTTTCAAATTTTAGAGGCCGTAGGCCTTCCGCCTGCTCCTCTTGCCTTGCTTGCCCAACTGCTCCCAGACATGGGCGCAGACTAATATCCTCTGTGAGATTATCAAACTAGATTTAGTATTGAATTAAATAGGTTGCAAAAGTGTTTGCAACAAGAAAGAAAAGCTATTTAAGTATCTATATTAAATTACCAAGAATTGTTCTCAATTATTTATGCTATTATAAGGTCTAGTAATTTAACAGCTTAAAAAAAGCATATTTAAAATTGCTAAGTTAAACTTAATAATTTTACTAAGTCTTATTTTTCAATCTTTATTTATTTGTGGAATGTCAACCAGGGGACAAGCACTTATGATATAGTGAGATAGCTCATGAAATTTGATGATTAAAGACACCCCAGAGGGATCAAGGCCCCTCTTGTTGTCTCCAGGATCACCAAGTTTAGGATGGTAGGGAAGGGGTGTTGTTCTGGCTTATTCTTAGATGCAGCATGTGTGAAGGAGAGGATCAACTTTTAGGAACCATCTGAGGAACCATGTGTTGATTGTCCTTCTGTTATGGGGGTCATGTGCCCAAACAGCCATGCTTGGAAGTGTTCCAATATATGGCTGTGGAAGCGATGGATGTCTTCTTGGATTGTGGGCGCTGCTCCTGTGAACAATTCCAGTACCATTGTGTGTATCATCCATAGTGCTATTGCTACTATTAATGCCCCAAGAGATGGGTGGATAGGAGAGTACATGTTTATGGTGAACATGTTCTTTGCTAGGCTGAATGGTTGTCCGTTTTCAAGGTGGAATAGGCGCATGGCCTCTTTCCATACAGCCACTGATTTTGGGCATTGTTCTAAACGGTGGGCTAGGCTTCCATTATGACCACATATTGTACATGAGGTGTGAGTGGCATTTTACCGATCATCTGTGCGGTATACTCTCCTCATGCACCTCCATACATGTTCTCTTATCCTAGGTTGTAGTATAGGGTGATTTGTGTATCTCCATAAACTTCTTTGAGTCTCCAGGTTGTAGGGTATGCCCATATGGTCCAGGTAATCTATCCTGGCTATGGTACTTGGGCTTTTGCTAATTATATTGTCTTTGACTATTTGGGCATTGATTTCCTGTCTATGGGATAGCCTTGGGCGTCCTTGGTGACTGGTTTGGCCATTTATGTGGATCCACCATGTTGCTCTTCTCATGGCTAGAATTATTTATTTGTAATGTGCAGGAGTTCCGTGTGGTCCTGCAGCTGTAGGATTGGATGACAAATACTTGATTAATGTGTTTGGGTGATCTGGGTTTCTTAATTGGAGTGCACATGTGAAATTATATCTTGCTATTCTGGCCCAGTGTGTATCTGGAAGATCTGGACTAGTCACTTAAGCTATCCAGGATCATAGTATATGGGTCGCTTGCTCTACGTAATTAGTAAGCCCCATACCTCTATTCCTTCTAGAGCCAAATAGGATTTTGAGACGTACAGGTGGGTTGTGGTTGGACCATAGCCATCCTTTTAGTATGGCGTGAATTGTAATGAAGAAGGATGGTGAGAAAGAAATTACATGGGCCATGAACCATATGATTGATAGAATCATAGAGTTGGCTACCGTGACCCTTCCTGATAGACCTGTTTGGTGTCCTTGTAAGGAGGCAATGCGTTTTTCATTTTTGTCTAGAAGTTGATTTTTCATCATAGAGTTGGCGTAACCTCCTGCTTCCAACCATTCTCTCAAGTGACGAACAGGACCAGCTATTGTTTTGGTGATGAATGGAAGTTTCAGTGAGGTCATTACTAATTTTCGCCTCCTATGTCTGGTCAGAATGTCTTGATGTTGTATTAGCTTGTTGGCCCTGGGTAGATGGCATCCACTGGGTCTGATAATTCCCCAGAGTATGATTTCCGTTTTCTCAGTGTTAAGTGATGCATTACTTATGGCTGAATAGTCTTGTATTATCTTCTCAATTATGCAAGCGTCCTGATTATTGGATATGCCCACCACACAATCATCATTGAAGGCCATCATATTGACTGTTGGTTGGCCCTTGACGTTGATTCCCTTGAGAAGTGTGTTAGTATTTTGGATTAGGGTGTCTAAGCTAAAATTGTAGAGTAGAAGGCTTAAGGGTCTCCTTGTTTGAGTCCTATCTGTGGGATGACTGGGTTGATTAAGAAGCCTGCTCCACGCACAGCCATGGAAGCAGACTCTGTGAACAACATTATCCAGTTTATAAATCTATTTGGGAGCTTAAATTTTTAAAGGCAGGCCCTAAGATAGGTTCAGTTCACCCTGTTGTATGCCTTTTGTTGGTCTAAAAAACAATTACTTTAGAGGTTTTGGATTGGCGGACATTTGCAACTGTGTGTATGTTGTCCCATATGATCTTCTTGGAACAGATCCATATTGTGATGGGGATTTAGCATCAGTTGCAAATTCTCCTAGTCCTTTGGCTGTAATTTTTGTGAAAATTTTTGTATCTGTGTTGGTTAGGGAAATCGGGCACCAGTTGGAGAGGTCTAATCTGTCTCCTTTTTTCAATAAAGTAATCGTATAGGCTTCTTTGCCTCCAGGTAGGAGGCATGTTTCCATAATACACTTGTTCATTGAAGCTAGAAGAATGTTAGAGATGTTAGTAAAATATTTCATATAAAATTCATAGGGAATCCCATCAGGCCCAGGGCATTTCCATCTTGGTGCACCACATACTACTTCCCATAGTTCCTCACAAGAATTAAGTTTATTAAATTGTTATTTTGGGTCACAGTTTCAATATGTGTGCTTCTAAGGAATTTTTTGATTTTTTCTGGTTTGACTGGCTTGCATTTATACAATTTTGTATAAAACCAGTGTACTTTGGTCATGACTTCTTTGGGTGTTTCTGCTATGAATTTGTCTGGCCAATGGACCTGTGTGCAAGCTATCATATTTTTCTGGGCATGGAATCAGTGGAAAAAGTAGCTCAAGCAAGTTTCTCCATCTCTTATGTTTTTGCCTTTATATTGAACTCCAACTCAGTTGTTGGTGTTCATGGATCAAGGTGTTTAGCTAGGCAGAAACCTCCACCAATTTGTGACCCCACCCAGGGCTGTATCCTGTTGAATGGTTGACTGAATCTAAATAGTCGCTTATTATAAACCAAAGATATCCTAAGTATATCTGAACTTGAATTTTTGGCCTAGCAGTTTCACTTAATTATATTTGACTATGACGACATGGGCTTGAGGGCTTTATTGGTTAGGTCAAACTTAAATTTAAGTTTTGTTTTAATGACTCAGGCACATGGGCTTTGTTGGTCTATATCAAAATTAGTTCTTGATGTCATTCAAGTTTTCAATCAAATTAAATTATTAATTAGTGATATGAATCGCCTTGGTATGTGCTGCTGATTACATGTGAAAGCAAATCAGTTCAGCTATTTTGAAGACATGATGAAACACCATCTCAAGGATGATGATGGTGTTTACACTGACCCTGAGGCTGAGCATGACGCCCTGAGTCGAAGTATTGAAGACATTCTTACAAACTTTTACGTGGCCAAATGCCACTATAAGTAAGACGTCATGGGTAAGATGTGGCTAACATCGAACCCTATAAATACCCTTAAGTTGACACTATTAAAAATAGATTCAACTACTGGATTAAGTTTATAATTTAGCTTGTAAACAGTTTTGCGTTTATTTTTACTTTGTACTAGTTGGTATTTACTTGGGATCAGTAAGGTCATGGCGGTGTGCCATCATCCAAGTAAACTACAGGATATATGATATAAGTGCTACCAAAAAGTTATATTTTAAATTCTAAATCACCATCATGTCTATTGTCCTCACACAATAGACACACAACACTGCATTGCACACCTGACGAAGAACCAGCCATCATAACAAAGCCTAAAATTCAACAAATGGCGCTCATGGCTGGGACCGCAGATGGTGACCAGTATCAACGTTTGAGACCAAATTTCGCAGATGAAGAATGAATAAACCAGAAAAATTAATAATCTCAATGATGATATTAATTCTATTAATGAGTCAAACAAATATCTCCATGGAGGATTGAACCAGTGCAAGAAGGCAATGAAAGAAAAGGACCAAGTGATTTCCACCTTGCAACTACAAGCTACTAGCCTGAATAAGGAAATAGCAAAAATAAAATTAAAAACCTGAAATCATGTTAGTTGGAAAAATGAAATCAACGAGCAAATTTGAACTCTGGCTGATGGGCATTGGAAGTGTGCTACAACCCACTCAACTGAAAATCTTCCAAATATTATGAGGATGAAGCTTTAGAAATAGCTACCAAAATGGACGCTGAGCCACGTCGACAACTGCCTAGCAATATGATTGCTTTGGTCAACACTAACACCTCAAACCGGGATATGATGCCCCAACGCCCTAGTACGCCTGGTTCTGGTCAACAAAATAGTAATTATGATAACCAGGAATGGGGAAGCGATAATTTCAAACTAGCAAACCTGCCAGCATTTGACAAGAATGGAAGTATTACCACCTTTGTCAAACGCTTTGAAATGGCCATTCATGGGGCCAGCGACCATAACAAAGCAGCCACCATGATTAATTGCTTGGATGAGTGGAGCATTGAGTTTATTATGCCTCACATTAATGAAAATCCAACATATGCTGAAGTCAAGGAGGCCGTGCTTCATTAATTTGGAGGTCCAGAACGGATGTTGAACAGAAAATCCAAGTTTATGAACATCAGCTTTAAGAAAGATGAAGCAATTAACAAATTTGCGGATCAAATCTATCATGAAGCTCAAGTTCTCTTAGGCGCGCAGGCTATGGTCAATTTTGATGCCAAGATAGAACTAGAGCATGCAGTATAACCTTACCATAATCTATCAAACACTCTATTGCCTGTTTTTGTGCAATACCTTGTGACATCTGAATTGGTTGACTATTTATGCAGATGCTCAAAAAATTATGGCCCTCCTAATACTGGGTATAGATTGGGAACCGCTGCCTTTGCTGGAAAGTCCTTTAAAACCAATATGAAGATTAACACCTCATGGCCAGTGAGTGAAATTACTTGCTTTAATTGCAATCGTAAAGGTCACTATGCTTCCTGATGTCAACAGAAAAATGTCAATATAGTCCTTCCCAATACTGTGCAGGAGGAGGGAAAATAACAAGCACAATAGATGCGGGATGCTCTATTGTGCCTGCAACACCAGTCCCACCTGATTGACAAGAAAATGATGGCCACGAGGCCTTGCTTAACAAAGAAAATGATTCTATTTTAGTATCAAATGATGATTTCTCAAATGTACATGCAGAAACTCGCTCCCAAAGTAAGGTTGTCACACCTGAAGCCTCTGAAGAAGTCGCTAAACCCTATGTGCAACAAATACTTGAAAATATTCCAGCCATCAGGCATGAGGGAATGACTAAGTTCAAAAAAAAGAGATTTAGTAGTATATTGTGACACTCATAGCGCAGGCCGCGTGCACAATTTAGCCTCTCTTTGGAAGTGTCCATTTATTATACTGGAGAAATTGTCTGAAGATGTATATACCATTAAGGATCAAGGCGGCTGGGTTGTGAATTGAGTACACGCTTAGTTCCTTCATCCATATCATAAAGAGTAATAATATAAAAAAATAATAAAAAAGAAAAAGAAAAAATAAAAAATAAAATAAAAAATAAAAAATAAAAAAGTAAAAAAGAAGCAAACAATAATAACTGCAAGCAAAAGAGTTTATTTCATAGATTTGATGCCTTGCTGACATTAGAACTAGGTATCTCCTCTTTGGTAGGGGAGGAGAGCGCAACAAAAACTGGAAAAGCCTGCAACGGAATTGGAGATGCGCCAAACCCAAGGAAGCTCGGCACCAGGCACGCTGGCCCTGTCAGCTTAGGAAAGGCTATCAAGATAAGGTTTAAACTTTAAGGAAAGTGAAGAGTTAGACAATGTGACCCAGGAAGAAGAGTATCCACCGCTTGTATCCAGTCAAGGAGGGGTAAGTGTTGAATGGTTGACTGGATCTAAATCATCGCTTATTATAAACCAAAGATATCCTAAGTATATCCAAACTTGAATATGTAGCCTGCAATTTCACTTAATTATATTTGACTATGATGACATGGGATCGAAGCCTTTGTTGGTTAGGTCAAACTTAAATTAAAGTTTTCATTCAATGACTCAGGCTCATGGGCTTTGTAGGTCTATTTCAAAATTAGTTTTTAATGTCAGTCAAGTTTTTGATTGAATTAATTACTAATTAGTGATACTAATTGCCTTGGTATGTGCTGCTGATTACATGTGAAAGTGAATCAGTTCAGCTATTTTGAAGTCATGATGAAACACCATCTCAAGGATGATGATGGTGTTTACACCAACCCTGAGGCTGAGCATGACGCCCTGAGTCGAAGTATTGAAGACATTCTTACAAACTTTTTACGTGGCCAAATGCCACTATAAGTAAGACGTCATGGGTAAGATGTGGTTAACATCAAACCCTATAAATAACCTTAAGTTGACACTATTAAAAATAGATTCAACTAC
Source organism: Massospora cicadina (assembly GCA_022478985.1). Taxonomy (NCBI): domain Eukaryota; kingdom Fungi; phylum Entomophthoromycota; class Entomophthoromycetes; order Entomophthorales; family Entomophthoraceae; genus Massospora; species Massospora cicadina. Next base: position 207,121 of record JAKSZP010011874.1, read on the forward strand.
TGGATTAAGTTTATAATTTAGCTTGTAAACAGTTTTGCGTTTATTTTACTTTGTACTAGTTGGTATTTACTTGAGATCAGTAAGGTCAGAGTGGCGTGCCATCGTCCAAGTAAACTACAGGATATATGATATAAGTGCTACCAAAAAGTTATATTTTAAATTCTAAATCACCATCATGTCTATTGTCCTCACACAATAGATGCACGACACTGCATTGCACACCTGAAGAAGAACCAGCCATCATAACAAAGCCCAAAATTCAACATATTCCATGCTTGGTACGTTGTTTTCTAGATGGTCAATTTAAGCCAAGGTATGTTTGATAATGGCTGAAACTGCCCTGTGTCTTCTGGAAGATGTATGTTTAATTTGTTGGGTTGTTGATTTTTTGAAGTTTTCCCGGGTGGTTAGTGGGTCCAAGCAAAAAGGTGTTTAAAAACACAAGTTGATAATATTTCCTCCATCCATAATTGAAATTCTGAGTCGACTAAACTTTCTGAGCGTATTCTGCACCATCTGGATGCTTGGGTACTTAGTTCCACCAGTTTGTAATACACAAAAACAAGCTGATGGTCAGAAAATTTGATTTTTGTAGTTTTAAATCTTTTAATTGGTGATGGAAAATTATTGGTGTGAGTATTAGGTCTATCCTTGACATAGAGACAAGTGTACCATTGTGTACATGTGGGCGTGTCATGTTTTGTAGCAGGGGTAGCCTTTTTGGTAGCGGATCATATAGTCCCAGGGTGGCCTTTAGTACGCAAAGTTCCACTTGCCCTTGTGGTATCTCTGTTGTGTATGACCATCAGTCCATATCTGGGTTAATAAAGCAGTTCATGTCTCCCATTATGAAAGTATATGCTGGTAAATTTAGTTGTGTTAGGGCTGTTAGAAATTCTCTTTGGTCATGTGCACTGTTTGGGGTGTACACACTGGCTATTGTGTGCACTTCAGTGTGCCATGAGAAGGTTACAGAGAGTACATGGCCATCCAGGAACAAATTTTTATTGATAAATTTAAAGTTTTGGTTCTCGCATACATCACCCCACAGTGTTGCAACCAAAATGACATTGTTGGGAGGAGCATTTTTTACCATGCCTCCTCCTCTCCCTGTGGACAGTGGGTTTCCTGCACTGCCAGGATATCCACAGGTGGGTTTCATAGGAGACTCAACTTCTTGGCCCAAGATGTTAAGGCCTTGAGTCCCACTATGTTCAGAATCCCTAACTCTACTAAGACGCCTGATGCGCCTCAGGAGAGGTTAGCAGGGCCTCCTGGCCCTACTCCCTCGTTCACATTACTCTCCAATGCACCTCTGCTGCTGAGAGCATAGCCATGAGCAGGAGTTGGGGTGTATTCTGCCCCTTTCATCGCCGCTGTTTTTGCTCCTCTCTTGGCTTTGCTTGGTTTCAATTTATCATTACATTGCACTTGTGTGCTTTTATTAACCGCATTATTTTCTTGCGCATTCCAATGTTAATTTATTTTCCTGATTGGGTTAAATTTTGCAATTTCAGGGTGTGCACTGAACCCCTCTTTTGCTGCATTCATTTCCAAATTGAGTTCCGCCAAATTCAATCTGGTCAGATTGGGTGTTTGGTTTTCTGTGGGATCTGATTGGTTCATTGACTCTAATTCATCCATGTCTTCCTGGATCTGCTCCAGTGATATGGATGACCCCACCAAGGCCTTTGCCTTGGCCGCGGCCAGCTTATGAGCTTGTTTGGTCATTTCTCATTTTTTTTCAAGGAAATATGGTCAATTGTTTTATATTGCCCATGTTCTCCCCAGTTGAAGGTTTGTGTAGTATTCATGATTTTGGCGTACTCTGAGTCATCTTCACCCATTTCCTCCTCACAGAATTCCATTTTCTCTCATGTCTTCTTTTATGGGGCAAGCATGAATCTTGTGCCCAAAGGCCTGGCAGTGGTTGCATATGGGGGGTGCGCTTTCCACTGTTGTGAAAAACAGCTGGGATTTTTTCCCATCAATGGTGAAGGATGCTATGTGAGGGATTTTTGTAATATCCTCTACTACATATTGGTTTGGGGGAAATAATTGCTATTGCCTTCCCAGTGCTAAGGGTCAGCATCAGTTGGAATCTTTGCATTTTTAATTGTTTAATTTCTCCATAGGCTTCCAAGCCTTCTCAGAGATGTCTTTCAACTACTGTGCACACCAGTGTGGTCGGAAGTTAGTTGAAGATTATAAAAATGTCTTTTGATTCAGTCCAACGGGTGCATTTGGTCAGTACCAAATGCTGTTTGTTAGGAAGGTCAAGTACTACTCTGACCTTCACTGCTTTGTTTGCTTCTTCCGCAGTTTTGAACCCCAAGATCTATCCAACCTCTGCGGATAGTATAGGTTGTTAAGTACACCGCGTGCAGGAAAAGTTTCTGTTGGGCTTCGCCAAACTTTTCCCACATTGTCAGTGTTTCTACGCCTAGGATAACACATACCCCATGTTCCACCGACAACAGTGGTTGCAATTGGGATAATTACATATAGCTGCAGTATTTTACCAAAAAATAACAAAACCCACGGGGGTGCAACCTCAGGTTTTTTTATTCTTACTGAAATTTTTGTTTGTACCTGTGCGCTTGGTACTTTTGGATGGTGCAGGTCTGGGTCCGCTGCCCTTTACCACGTTCACCCAGCTCTTTGCTTGATTATTCATACTCATCTCACCTGGTATTGATTATCAAATTGTGATGTTTGAATCAAATGTTATTACTAAAAGTGATACTAATCTGAAAGAAAAGTCTTGTTTCTCAATATTAAATCAAGTATTTGAAGAAAAACCTGCATTTTAGTATTAGTAGGGACCAACCTAGGGAAATTGATTATCCATGCATCTTTATCTGTAAGTGCTAATTAAAAATATAAAACCTAATATGCAGCTATGGTGGTGAGTCTAAGTAGCCATGTCAGAAGGGGAACGATGTTCAGGGTTGTGCCTATCAGGATTAAAGTGCTTCAGATATCTTAACAGTGAATACAATATGGGTAAAGGGGCACTGGTAATATAGAATAAAGGTTAAAGAGTATAAGATAAGACTCTAAATATATGATGCATGTCATGTGTATCACTTTAAATTATAAGGTAATTTGATCCTTAGCAAAAGTAGACAATTTAAAAATTTAAGCAAAAAATCTAGTAGCTTGGAAAGTGGTTTTGAGGGAAGGGAAAAACAATGCTGCACTAGTGGCATGATGAACTGCATAATAAGGTAAAAATGTAAAGCTGTCATTTTTTTCATTGCTTCCCTTAGGGAAATCATCCAGAAGTACAGTATTAGGAAGAGTTGAGCACAAGGGTTTAGTTTTTTGCTAAGTGCTTAACAAAGGTTGGTGTTTCTGTGGTTGGATGCTGCTTTGGTGACCATTTGATGGAGGTTATAATATTTGGGAAGCCTTTATACTATATAATTGGCGTTGAAGTAATGATTAGTTAGTTTTTTAAGTATCTGGGACAGTCAAAATTAGGTCAACAATTGTAAAGATGGTTTCTGTCATAAAACACGTGTGCAACTCGAGTAGATTTGATTTAGGCAATAGTGAGCTTTATTGACCCATTTAAGACCAAAAACTTAATGAAAGGTTCAGAGCCATAGTCAGAAAATCCTCTGGAAGCTTCCATTGGAGTACCTCAGTGAAGGTAGGTGATTAAATCAGCAAACTGGATCACAAGGGTCACGCCTTAAGGAAACTGAGTGTGAATGGTGGGAATCATGGGTGTCTTTATAAACTTAGAGCACAGCTACTGCAACTGCAGCATCATCTTAACATGAGAAGCCTAAGTTAAAGTACTCTTATATGGGCGGGAATCTATAAAATGGTGTTAAGTACACTACATGGGTCATTTCGATAATGATAATGGACCTGTAGGGTAAGAAGATCTCATACTTGGCCCAAAGTCCAAAAAACCTTTTTCTAGTGGGGAGCACCAGGAGGTACAAGGCACTTCCTGGTCTTGCACAAGGTGGAGGTCTTGTCCTAAGGCAGGATGAAATGACCTTTAGAACTAAATGGCTGGCATTACCTTCCAGGGCACACTTTGGCAGTGGAATAAAGATAATTATAAGAGGCGCACCACAGCCCCACATGTATGCACCAGGAGTCAAACTCATATTCATGAAAATGGAGTGGTGTGAAAGAAAAGTTTTTAGTTTAATAAACTAATACTATTGCTTGAACAAATTAAATAGTTATAGCAAAAGATTTTTTTTATTATAAAAAAAGTGAACATTTCTTAAAAATATATATGTTATAAAGATTAAATTTTTATAGTAGATTACAAGATAGATCTATTATAATATATCTATTAAATCCAAATACAGTAAAAATAGTCTTTTAAATGAGATAATAAATTATAGAATTTATTTATATCACATTTATATGATCTATATTGTTATTCATATAGATTATGTTTTAAGTTAGCCATGTTGAACTAGATTTAATGATATATTTAATTTATTTATTGTGGGACGGCTTTTGTTTAGTAAGGCCAGATGAAGCTTTTATACTAACTGTAAGTATAATCTGATGAAATTTCACTCTTATAGTTATATATATTGTAGAATAAAAAATTAGATAAAGAGCCAATATACATTAAAAAATTAGTTTAACAGAAAGTTCCCATGAATTTTTACTTACAAATAATAGTATAATTCTAGTTTTCAAAAAATAACTATTAGATATACTAGCTATAGCGTTGACAAATATTGTAAGGCTTTTTACAAAGGGTAAGCGGACAGATGGTGCCTAAAATCTCTTTTCAGATAGAAAATGCAATGTTTGTTTAAGAAATATCCTATATTTGTTCCCACTTCAATCCCCATCCTGCCTAGCACTTGGTATCTTGAAAAACAAAATTTCTATGTAAAGAAATCCCTTAACTCTACCAAAATTTTAGAAGTAACTCATGTAAGTCCAACAATACTGCCACTCATTTCCCCAAAAATCTAGATTTTTTATAAATAATGATGGCTTTATGACTGTGATAAAACAATTTAAGCCATTCATCACATTTTGACTTAAATTCAGATTACAAGTCCCAAGTTTAAACGCCTGGTGGGATTTTCATATAAGGGTTGGCTCAGCACCAGGATTGTGCCCTCTCTGAGCACACCTTTAGGTTAAAAAAGCTTAAAGTATGGCCTGTATAGGGTTCTCTGAAGGGCGACCTTAAAGGTTGAGGCTGCACCATTTTAAACCTTAGTTTGAACTTTTGAAGCTTTTATTTAGGTAGGCCCATGCCTTACATGCATTGTTTGGGCATGATAAGGTTTTGTAACAAGAACAAAGCCTTGAGAATCCCGGCATTAGCCCTCCCCAGTTGCTCTGTCTTTTTCTTATTACACTCACAATGCCTACGAAATGCCATGATTCACCTAACTAAATTTTTCAATACGTTAAATAAAAATAAAGGTTACTTCAGGGGTTTGCATCCTTGCTTACAATTCATTCTTTTTTAACATTCAAATTTTCCTAAAATTTCGAGGTTAAGACGGTTTGGTATTATCCAACACTAACAGCTACCCTCAGTGGTCCATCTTGGCTGTCGGACCTTATTTTGGCATCAATTTTGTCAGTGAATTGGCTAAGAAAAGTTAGACTGGGATGCAGACTCAGGTTCTCAATTAACCATGACAGCACCTAGATTGCCATTGGCACAGCCATTTGAATGACTTTGTTAATTGAGGATATAGATGAAAGGTGAGAATAAAACACACCCAAAAATATAATAAAAACCCCCACAAACATACTAGAAAGTAGTTGCAAGGGCAACCTCAGGTTTGGCTTGAGCATTCTTAGGTGAAAGAGGGGGCTAAGAGGTTGACAACGTCTCTAGTATTAGCAGTTTCAGGAATTTGGCAGTATTAGCAGAGAGAGCAGAAAAATTAGGAAGGAGGGTAGTATGCATGGCGCAAAAGGCTTGATAACCCCAAGTGGTGGTTGATATCAGAGAACCAGACAAGGGTAGGGCTTGGGCCTAGGAGTAAATCAGTAGGCCGTCAGGAGGGGAGGCCAAGTTAGGGGAGCCCAATGTAGTAGATATTTTTGGAAAGCAAGGAATGAATAAAATTCTAATTTTGGTTGGAAGATAAATTCTGATTAATTTTTGGTAAGCTTTAAAAATTAACCAGCACTGGCCCCACCAGCTGGCAAACCCTTTATGTATGTTTTTTAGCACTAGTGGTGCCAAACCCAAAAGGGGGAGCCGCCACACATCCCATTTTGTATGCTTAAAATTATTTGAGGTGGGTCGACCTTGGGACAAATATACCACACTGAGAATGTTTTCTAGCCAGTACAGGTTTTGGACTCAAAAACTCCATTTTATATGTTTGAAGCAGTGAAATTATATTTTTTTCCTGTACCTAAATTAGGGTTAAGTGCCTTCTGAAAAGGCCGTGATAGTTATTTCAACTCCAGGTTTTAAATTTAAAATTAATTTTCTAGGAAAATTAGGACTGAGTGACTGGAATTTTGATTAAATCAAATGGCCCCAAAAACGTAAACATGTTGGGGTGGAGGCCTGACTTTTTTGAAGATGACAGGGTCAATCTCAAAATGGAGCTGATCCACAAAAAAGTGAGGATTGACTCTGAGGACAGGCTTGGAGGTGGGCCCCAAGCTGCAACTAGTCAGTTTGATTGGCTGCAGCTTGGGATGGGTGGCAGTTGGGAGAGGTGAGTCTAGGAGTGGCGGTCAATGTTTGGTACTTATCTTATCCTTTCTTTAACAGCCAAACCTGCCTTGGGACCATTTCAGGGTCAGGGTGCTATGGATAAATAAGGTTAGAGTTGGTGGATGATGACTCCTCAGCTGGTGGCAACCTGGGGCTGGGTGGACATGGGGGTTTGGTGGCCTGGGACCAGCATCCCTGCTCCCCAAGTGGAGAAATCTTTTGACACATGAGAGAAATTTTCTCAAGGTAAGTCTGACTTGGGAGCAGGGCTGGTGTGGAGCATGGCAAAGTTGCCCCCTTTGTGGGAAGGTTGCAGACTCAGCGCTCATCTACAATATGAGCGAGATCCTCCTCAGAGTGAAGTGGGAGGGCTCAAGGTTGCTGATTCCCTTTTTTCAAAAGAGAAAACCTTCTGATCTAGCTGTAGGGGCGCCACCTTGAGACTTAAAAATTTACTCTTCTGAGCAAAAGGCATCTGGCGAATAGGAATCTGGGTGATTCTATTTATCAAATTGTTATAATTTCAGACAGTATCATAAGGTCCACCATATTGTTTGCACAGGTTGAACCTACTGAACAACAGACAGATGATGTGGGGATCGTCAGTCCTTTTGACGCACTTGAAAATATACTAAAAATAGGAGCAATTGCCCTGATGACTCTTTATTTAATTTTAATAAATACAGCGACTTTTTCTGTTCCGTTCTCTCTCTAATAACAACTTCTTTCTCTCAATCGCCCATCTAGCTTATATATAGTGGCTTTGGATGATACCACTCTCATAGCATGGACTATTCTATTCCGCTGATTCTCCTTGATTTTGGCTTGTTATTCTTTAGCTATCTATTGCCCTAATTGGAGTTAATTTAATTCATATTTGTGAGTATCAAATACCTTATCACCTTATTGCCTTATTTAGAGGCGATCCATTTATAACCCATTATGTCCCAATATTGCCTCATCTTGATGCACTCAGATAATAATAACTGATATCATGATTGGCGGATTATTTCCAATCCACCCTAGCTGTTCCAAGCTTATTGTCCAGTCATATTGAAATAACAACATTACCCGCTCATTGACTGAACAGTAAAGGCTCCAATTGCTTATATGGTCAGAGGAACTTTGTGTGCGCTTGGTTAATGATCTGACCACTTGTGGGGTCCTTAATGGTATAAGTGTCGACCCCACTTTTCTCTATAACTTTGAATGGACCAATCCAAATACTGCCAGCTTGTGTTTCCACATGAACCCATGCTGGTCATGGAAGAGAACCATATTGCCCTCTTTGAACTGCGCCAACCCACTATGATGTACCTTATTGGAAGCCTGATTCTTGATCATCTTGGCTAAGCTGAAGGAATAACTTAATTTTGCAATTTGATCAAAGTGTTCGCAAGGTTAGTCAAATAGTGGTGGGGTTCCATTCCGCTGGTGTCTTCTACACATTAATAAAATAATGCTGGAAGAGCTGGGTGTCAGCTGTATAGTAGTTGGAAGGGGCTCTTCTCTGTGGCGGAATGGTAACTAATATTATAGGAAAACATGGCAGTGGAAAGGAGGGAGCTCCAATCAGAAGGTAAATTTGTTACTAATTTTTGTAGTATGTTCACCAAAGTCCCATTCACCCAATTGACCATTCCATTGGACTTGGGGTGATATGGAGTCATCAAACCCCACGGATACCCATAAGCTCATTCAGTTTGGGGAGGATGTGCAAGGTGAAGTTGGTTCCATTATCAATGAGAATGAACTGAGGGCAGCCATGTTGCTGAATAATGCATTCCATTATGAACTTGGCCACTGTGACCACCCCCAAATCCTGTATACCCGGGCTTTAAACTACTGGGTCAAGTGGTCAATAGCCACAAGAATGTACTTACACCAGTTAGCTCCTTTTGGCAAGGGACTGACGACATCAAGGGAAATCATATGACAAGCAAAATGTGGTTTCACTACCCAGTAAAAAGTCTCATAATGGAATGGCTTCTCATTTGGCACTGATGGCAACAGGAAATGGTTTCAAGCACATTGAAGCTCATACTTTTCCTAATAGTACCAAGGGCGCAACAACACCATTGTCTTGCGCATATCACCATGTCTGACTGCCTTGTAGCGCTCATAATAATTTCCAGCTTTGCTGAGGGTCATGGAAAATTCACCGTAGAATAACAATACACTTGTACAGTTCCCCATTCCATTGAAAGGTATTCGTTTGCATCTCATTCAATGCTTTGGCTACATGTGGTGGTTCATCATCATATTTTCCGCTGAGCATCTTATTGTTCATCACATCACTGAGGTCCGCCATCATGGCAACAGTCAGCAATTGAGATAAACAGTCAGCATTCTGATGCTTTACTCCTGGGAGGTGAAGGATCTTGAAGTCATAATCCTGAAGCTTAAGAGCCCATCGAGCCAAACGCCCTTCAGGCTCTTTGAGGTTCTGTAACCAGCGTAATGACGCGTGATCTGTTATGACTTTAAGCTTTACCCCATGCAAGTAGACTCTAAATTGATTATATGCGTAGATCACCACTAAGCATTCCCGCTCAGTCACAGTATAATTATGCTCATGGCAGTTCAGACTTCAGCTGAAATATGCTACAGGATGCTCCTCTCCCTCACCATCTTTCTGAGAAAGTACTGCCCCAACATCGGAAAGTGACGCACCCATCTGAACAATAAACTCCCTATCAAAGTTCAGATAGCATAACACTGTTGCACTGATCAGCGCCATATGAAGTGTATTAAAGGCGTGTTGATGACGTTCCATCCATTTTGAACACAGCATCCTTTTTAACAGCTCAAATATAGGCCCTAATACAGCTAAAGTTAGGGATGAAGCACTGGTAGTAACTGACCATTCAAAAAATACCTGTATTTCACGTTTACTATTAGGTGTAGTCATTTTATGGATGGCCTCCACCTTATCTGGCTGTGGTTTCAGCCCCTTAGAGTCTACCACAAACCCCAGGTATTCCAACTAATATTTGAAGAAGTTACATTTTTGAGGTTTAATTTTGATGTTCACCTCAACAAGCCGGTGGAATAACGCTTCTAGATGATTGAGGTGCTTTGAAAAGGTTTTAGAGAAAACAATATTATCATTGAGGTCTACAAGGACACATGACAGCTTCAGGTCACCAATAATAGTGTCCATGGCTTGATGAAACATAGCTGAGGCGTTACACAGCCCTTGAGGCATCTGAATAAGTTGAAAGAGGTCTTTGGATGTGATTACAGAGCATTTTTCCTGTTCTGCTGTGGGTAGCTCAATTTATTAGTAACCTGATATCAAGTCCATCGCTGAAAAATAATGGGCTCCCACTAACCAATCCAAAGCATCATCAATCCTTGGCAAGGGGTACAAGTCCTTTTTTGTAACACTATTGAGATTCCAGTAGTATATTACTACGTGGTTGGTGCCATCCTTCTTTTTTACAATTAGAATGGGCGAAGCCTATGGACCCTTGGATATTTCGAGCATCCCTTGCTCCAGAAACTTGTCAATTTGCTCAGTGACAATGTCTTTTGTTGCCCTCAATTGGCAGATTAGCTGAGACCTTATGGGGGATTGATCTCCTGTGTCCACTTGATGGACCACCCCCAGAGCACACCCTAAGTCATGATTGTCAACACCATAAATCCCCTTGTAATTCTGAAATGAAGCTATTTCTTGGTCTTTTTGTACTTTCAATAGCCCTATTAAATTACTCCGAGGTACTACTGTCATTACACTAGCTGGTGTCTTGACTAATAGACCAAATTCCTCTAATGACCCAAAATCATGAACCTGAAGGACCTCTTCTATTGGAGTTAAATGTAAGTATGCTACTATTTGGTGTTGGCGGATTTTCATTGATTTTTTCTGGAGGTTTGCTAACAAAACCTTAATCTCCTCATGGCCTGGAAGTATAATCCCTGGAGCCACATGAGGCTCATACTGTGTTTGATTATAGAGCCCAATGTCTTCCACATATAGCCTGACAGGAACTTCCGCCTCTAACTCAGTGTTCACTAAAACTTGATGTCCAAAAGGATTAGATTTGGGCCCTGCAGCTCAGAGAGGTATCCCTTGATATTCATATATCTGCTGGGGAAGGGGCCGAGTCTTGTTTTTTAGTTGATGATAGCGAATTGGCATCACCCCATCACTATATGCAAGGTTGATGTGGCTCATGTGCACTGGATCCTTCAGCACCCCGCTAGAGGTGAAGTAAATTGGGATCCGCTGTAACAAAATGGCAAGGGTCTCTTTATCATATTACAACAGCCCTAAAATATCACAGGAAAGTGGTTCCATTTAGCAAGTAATAGTTTTTGTTTGGTAGCACAATTGCCAGAGCTATGAGAACAATGGACCCAAAACGCAAAAGTAGTGCGATGTAAGCTCCCTCAGAGATGGTGCTTTCTGCTCCAGCAGTTCCATATACCATTCTATGGTCCACATCAGGTTTTAAAGTCAACTTCGCCATCAACTTTCTGAAAACTATGTTGACTAGAGCACCAGTATCTATTATATTGCAAACTCTATTTTTGCTACAAAAATATCACAGTACGTACACTTGGAATATGAAGAATAACGACTGTTTAATATGTGGACATTTACAGGATCTCTCTTTTCAAGAAAACTCATTATCCCCTCACCAACTTGGGGATATCTTTTGACAATAGCGTCTAATGGAAGGGCAATGATTACTCCTTTCAGAGTTGGTGCATCTGCGGCAGAATTCAGATTGTCTGAGGAACTTGATCAAGCATTTGACAGGAATACAGCTTCAGTTGTTCTGGGCATCCTTCATCCACCGCGGCCTTGGCTTGAGCTCGTGTCACTACGTTCACTCCTATAACTGGCTGCTGGTATAAAAATTTGTCATTGTACTGAGGGACTTCCGCGAGATATACTGAAATTGATTCAAGGACGTTTTGGGACAGGATTATGGAGGTAGAGAGTCGTCTCTACTACAGTCCATCTTTACCTGGTGGGATTGATCTTGGTGTATGTAGTGCACACGGCGGTTATGGCAGAATTTTGCCAAGTGACCAGGGCGGCCGCATTCATAGCAGCTAACCCAATATGAGCCACATCATTGATTTTCATAAGAGGGTCCAGGTCAGAAAGTTTGGGGTCATTTGGCATAACCAGAGCCATGTTGGTAAAACAATTGCTGACGTTCAGCATAAACTAGGTCCTGGTTAGTAGCTAGGTTGCTGAAGGTTTTGTAACCAGACCCTGGACAATGATCAAACTGTTGAGTATAATTCAGCTGAGGATGAGGTGCAGAGTTATAGTAAGGTTGAGGGTTTCTAGGCGGAACATGAGTTGGATGAGAGTATTCTCCTGAATAAGAGGGTACAGTAGAGGCGGTAGTCTTCCATTCCATATTTGGTGGCAGAAAGTTAGGGGATATGTGACGCAAAAACTGTACAATTTTGAGCAGGGGAACGTCGTCATCCAGAAGTGGCGAAATGTCATGGAAGCTCTCAGTATGGTTTCACTACGGAGGTCATGGCGATTTACATGTCAGCTTCCACTAAGTATCCTGCCCCAATCAGCAAATGAGCTTCCATCGTAAATTGATCAAAAAACTCCAGGAAGAGTCTTGTTTTGGCGGAATCAAATCATTAAGAATTCCACTTTCCACTGTGACATCTTTGAAGAGCCCCCAAACAGGCTAAGCACATTATCTTTTACATCCTTATAAGTAACAAAGCTACTTTGGAGATAACAGGTGGCTTGATTAGCACTCCCAACATCCGAGGCAGATATCAACTGTTTAGCCTTCCATCTATTGGATGCGCCTTCCACTGCAAATTTAAACCATTTAAAGAAGCCATGGATATTCCCATTTCAATCAAACGGAGGTAGTTGCTCAATGTTAATCTCCTTAGCTCATTCATGGCTTTTTGGGCCATACTGAGGAATGGGTCAAGATCCAAAAAGCAGTTTCCCAATGAGAAGCTGGACCAGCGGAAGTTGGATCTCCGCTGCTTCAGGGGTAGCATGGTTTTATGCTGTGGGCAGCACTGCCATTACTTGAGGGAATTAGCACTCTGACTCATCTTCATATCCAGTGCTACCATCCTTGGTGTAGTAGTTCTGACCAGCGTCATATTCCTCCTCATATGGTGCCCCCCTTGTTGTTCATCCTCTTCCCAGTGAGAAGACCGAGAGGCACTGGTCAATTTCTGCTTTGCGCACTGCAGCTATCTGGTAGTATCATCCAACCAATTAGCAAGTTCCTTGTTTTGTTGTCCCAGAATTTGCATTTGGCTAAACGTGCTATCAAGATGGTGCATGCCAGAATTCCGTTCTTGAAGATATTCACCCTGCTTTTTGAGCACTGCATCTAAGGTGAGTTTGAATTCCTCATACTCAGCTGGTGTGGTGTTATATGAAGATTCCTCAGCAACGCAGGCTGTGTAATGTAACGGATTAAAACATCCCAGTTTTTGACCCCATCTTGCCTTTGGATTGGCAGATCAAAAATTTATGCTGACAGATTTCCCAATATAATTTCCCTTGAGGTAAGAGTTTTGACTTCTCATACTCACTAATGTAACCTTTGATGTAGGGCAATTTGTGAAACGTGGAAAGATGACATAGGTAAGTGAGGGTTTCGCCCCAAAATTAACTTTTTTTATTTATTAATGAAATAAACATGCAGATGGATTTATACTGATGACATAGGGCACCGCGAATGACACAAGAAAAAAACCCAGAGTATTTGGCAGATCAGTTTGCTGCCCATTCTCAATTGTTTGATATGGTTATAAAAACTAGGTTCGCTGCAGGATGCCAGGTAAGACAAGGCAAGAGCGGCCCCAAGGCCACTAGAGAGACCCACACAAGGGTGGTAAATGAGAAAGAATTCTGAGCTGAGTTCAGAATTGCGTGGGACTGACCTTTTAAGGTCGCTCTTCTGGGGAGCGCCTCCGCACTTTTCTTTGTTCCCCAGGGAGCATAAAGAATAGCTTGGGAGGGGCACAGCCCAGTGCTGAGCCCGCATGAACCTCAAATCCTCCTAATGACATTTTGACTCTAAATTTGGAAATCCAAATTTTGAGTCAAAATGTAACGATCAGTTCAACCCAACTGTTACATCACCCCCCACTAAGAGGGAGTCCACTCACAAGAGGGTGGCCCATAGCTGGAGGTAACCACCATGAGGGCTTCAGCAATAATATGGAGCCAGAGCTGGACTGCAAAACCCAGTCCACCTGGTGAGGTGAAACATGCCCAATGTGGGGCGGGGTGGTTATCCCACACAGTGTGGGCAGACCGTGGGGTGAGGGCCCCTGCTGAGCCAAGTCCCTCAGTGCCAACCAGATCCCTGGTGAGGGGAAAGCCCCACTATGATTTTAGACTGACGATCTCTTCAGATCCAGAGTTTGCCCTCAGTTACCAGCTCCCCCTGGTGCTGGTTACTTGACAACTGGGATCTGAAACAACCACTGATGTTGGACCAAACTGGGGATCTGGTGGCGTGCTAAATGCACACAGAGTTCAGAATAATGTAATGGATGAAAAAATTCCAATTTTTGACCACCATCTTGCCTTTGAATTGGCAGATTAAAAATTTATGCTGAGAGATTTCCTGATATAATTTCCCTCGAGGTAAGAGTTTTTGACTTCTCATACTCACTAATTTAACCTCAGATATAGGGCAATTCAGAAATGCGGAAAGATGACATAGGTAAGTGAGGGTTTTGACCCCAAAATTAACCTTGTTTTAATTATTAATGAAAATAAACAGACACTTAAAAATTTATCCTGATGACATAGGGCACCGCGAATGACATGAGAAAAAAAACTCAGAGTATTTGGCAGATCAGTTTGCTGCCAAATCTCAATTTTTTGTTATGGTTACAAAAACTAGGTTCACCGCGGGATACCAGATAAAACAAAAAAAGAGCGGCCCCAAGGCCACTAGAGAGACCCATGCGAGGGTGGGAAATGAGAAAGAATTTCGAACTGAGTTCAGACTTGTGCAGGCCTGACCTTTTAAGGTCGCTCTTCTGGGGAGCCCCTCTGAACTTTTCTTTGTGCCCCAGGGAGCATAAAAAATAGCTCAGGAGGGGCACAGCCCAGCGCTGAGCCCACATGAACCTCAAATCCTCATAATGGCATTTTGACTCAAAATTTGGAAATCTGAATTCTGAGTCAAAATGTAACAATTGGTTTGACCTGACCATTACATATAAGACATAGCTGATGACTATAGATTTGGATACTTAGTGGTTGATCAATGAGCCCCCTTTAGTGAGCACCACTGTTATAATCTCAGATGGTTAAATTAGGATCCACCATATTGTTTGCTCAGGTTGAACTCACTGAACAACAGACAGACAATGTGGGGATTGTCAGTCTTTTTGATGCACTTGAAAATATACTAAAAATAGAAGCAATCGCCCCAACAACTCTTTATTTACTTTTTAATAAATAAAGCGACCTTTTGCTGTTCCATTATCTCTACTAATAATAACTTCTTTCTCTTAATCGCCCATCTTGCTTATATATAGTGGCTTCAGACATTAATGCTTTCAAAGCTTGGACTATTCTATTCCACTAATTCTCCTCAATTACAGCTTGTTAATCTTTAGCTCTCTATCGCCTTAATTGGAGGCGATTTAACTTGTATTCATCAAATGTTAACATCACCTTATTGCCTTATTGCCTTATTTAGAGGCAAAACAATAATAACCCATTATATCCTAATATTGCCTAATCTCGAGGCACTCAAATAATTGTAACTGATATCATGTTTAGCAGATTCTTTCCAAACTGCCTTAGATGTTCCAAGCTTATCATCCAGTCATATTGGAATTGTGACATACATAATTATGAAGTAATTTTTTGCCCAATTTTGATCTCCAATTACCTAAACTCTTTGTTGCATTGGGTCCCAGTTGTGAGTAACCAGAACCAGTGGGATCTGGTAAAAGATAGCCAACCCTGAAACCAAGGTGATGGTGGGCATTTAGTATTATAAGGCGCCCCCTAATCAGAGATCATAGGGCACTGAGGTAATCTGGGTTAGATTTTTAACCAGGTGATATTCCTCATATATTAACTAAATTAGTATAAAAATAATTGAGGATGATTACCAATTAGGTTGCTAATTTCGATTTATTATATAATAATAATACCCTAATTTGTGCTCCCCGTTTTGTTGGGTTGAGCTGTTTTGATCTGCAGGATCAAGAAAGTATCAGGTATCATCCCCAAAATGAAATTGGTGGGTCTTGACACTGGCAAATGAGGCCAAGGATGTCAAGGTAATTAATATTATCAATTAAGATGACGAATTGCTTAAATTTGACATCAAAAAGTATTGGCAATGATCCTGATAGAGTTTTCAGCCAATTTTTACACTGACAACTTATGCTAAGGATGTCAAACTAATTAACTCTAATCATTTAAGCTTGGCAGGCTCTTATCTCAGTGCCAACTCCATGTGAAGATGTTTGTAGGATTTTCTGGCGGAAAGTCAAATCTAATTTTAAGTACCAATGTCTTATGATGGTGAACCATTTAATATTAATTAAATAAAGTCAAATTGCATTTTGACTTTGTGAGAGTATTAATAACAATCCCTGACAGCATTTTGGTTAAATTTGACACCAGCGACTTATGTCAAGGAATTCAATATATTTAATTAATTCAGATTATGATAAACCAAGGATCAACGTAATCATGGACATTTGAGGATGATGACTATTGTCAGTCAGAGTGCTGATGAATACTAAGCAGGGAGAATCGCCAGTGAATGCTGAAGATGCTGGCAATAAATGCCAATGATGTGGATAGGCAAGAAATGCCTATGAATAGTTTATTCTCCCTCTTAATAAAAATATCTTCAAAGTTTCAAACATAATATTCGCTTGCCCATCTTTATTAGGTTTTAAGTTAACAGTTGTTAGCTTAGTTTGTAGAGTTGGGACACAAGATCCTAGGTGTTAGGTGCTGGGTTAAAATCACTTGGAGTGGTCGGCACAACCAACTCTTAACCTTGAACTAGATAAACCCTGCGGGAACTTGGGCAACTAACAGCAACAATGAAGGGCTGGAAGATTGAAGGGGAGAAACCCTGAAGGGGTCAATAGAGGCTGCTGAACCACAATCGTTGGACAAGTACAAGTGGACCTCTGAGCTATAATGAGTGGTCAAGCCTAAGAAGGAGAAGTTGTTGGTCTGCTGGGTTAGTGGGTTGCCCTGCAAATTTGTAGAGAAAGGTCACCAACGATTGTGAAAAAGCAAGGGCCAGCAGTCTTCATATTATTTTGCCTGGCACACAAATGGAGTAGCCTATTATTGAGAAGAAAAATTTTCAACACCTGGCCCACCAGGTTCCCTCACTATCAGATAGTCCACTTTGTGTGGGGATAGCCACCTAGATGTGCTAGACTGCGCACCCTCTTTAGGGAGCACATCCCAACCAAGTGCCAGGCATGCTCCCCCATGTTAGGTGGGCTAATTCAGCAACCCAGTTCTAATTTACCCTCGTCAGGCTTTCCTAACCACAAGGGATATAGGATTTATCTATGGATGAATTTCTTAGGACTTGAGGGAACTCATCCTAAGATCCCACATGGCGGCGGCTTCTTGGTAGGGTGCGCTTTTTGGGGGCTAACCTTTAGTGGAGGGTGATGTGCAAAACCAGTTAAAAACATTTGTCTTGTTTTGCTCAAAATTAGGATTTTAAATCCTGATTTGAAATTCCTGGAAAGATTTCTGGCTGAGATCAGCTCAGCACCAGGGTTGTGCCCTCCCTGAGTCATTATTTAGGCTTAAAAAGAGTTTAAAGTAGACTTTTCTTTCTCGTTGCAAACACTTTTGCAACCCATTCAATTCAAGACTAAATCTAGTTTGATAATCTCATAGAGGGGATTAGTCTGCGCCCATGTCTGGGAGCAGTTGAGCAAGCAAGGCAAGAGGAGCAGGCGGAAGGCCTGCGGCCTCTAACATTCGAAAACGCCCCAGAGAATCTGGCGGAATAGAAAAAAATCTAAAAAAACCGGCGGTCACAATTTCCCCAGAGATACTCGCATGGCAAGCACGATGCAACCAGTACATCAACACGCCACATTCCCAGCCACTTTTGTCGGTGGAATTTGGAGTCCGTGTGTATCTGGACATCCAAAAAACGGCCCTATGGGAAAACTTTTTGTGAAGATGTACACAAAATTTTCCCGACTGCGGTGTACGTGGCACCTCACTCCATGTCATGCGGTTGGCTGGACCTAGGTTTCGAAAACAAAAAAGCAGCAGATGAGGCTGCAGCGGTGTGCATAGTGGTCGACCTCCCCGAAGGGCAACAGGTCATCAAAACTAAACGCACCAGATGGACAAAATCAAACCAAATTTTCCTCACGTTTGACTTTTTGCTTACTACAGTAAAACGTGACATTTTGGAGCAACACCTGAAAGATGGTCTCGCCATATATGGCGAAATACAATTTTTCAAAATGCAACGTTTCATGCTGATGCCACACCTGTGCACTGGCAAAGCCATCGCAGTTCTGACCCCAACTGAGGAGATTGTGAAGGACCTAACCCAGATCCCGCACTCCACCTTTATTGATATCGCAGGGCACACCACCCACCCATTTTGGGTAACTGTGGACAGCGTGCCCCCCATTTGCACCCACTGTGATGCATTCAGCCATAAGGCGCACGCATGCCCCATCAAAGAGGGCGTCACATTCCAAGAGCACCCCTCGGCGGCCATGGCCAGTGGAGAGGCGCACTATGAACCAACCGCAAGCACCAAGGAGGCCTTCCTGTGGGGAGCACAAGGCTGCTACCTATTGGTAAAGCCCATCTCCCCACAGGAGTGGAAGAAGGCCAAGCAGGCCTATAGGACCGCGACCAAGGAAGCGGCCAAGGCCACCACCACCATCCCACACTCACAACACCAGGAGGACATGGAGACCTTCGCGCGGCAGAAGCGACTTGGGAATCCATCACCCAATCAGATTGGGAGACCCATGCCGAACGGGCCACTCAATCTGAGGATCTGATGGGAGATTTGATCTCACCCAATCGCTGTACCCAAGCCCCAGTTGAAACTGACTTGGGACTATCCCAACCAAAAATTTTTTTGCCCCACTCAACGGTGCACTGAACCTATCCACACCGCAAAAAATTCGTCCGATGTCAGGAAAACAAAAAGCGAAGGCCAAAGCCAATGCAATTCTTTCTGCAAATTAACAAAAACCCCGATAGCGTTGCTGCTAATACCCGCACTGCTGTGAAAGCCCGTGGAGACTGGGAAGAGGCTGGTGGGACTGGGGGCCCACCCCCTCGCACCTAAGGTGCGAAGGGGGAAACCTTCACTCTAGGGATGCTGAATATCGCTGGACTCAAGGCCTCCCCATTCTGGGCTAGGAAACTGAGTTTTTTATAAAACAATTTACCCATGGATATTCTGGTTATCCAGGAGTCCCACTGTCCACGAGGTTCTGAGGAAGCTTGGAAAACAATGCTCCTACCATCCCTATCCTTTTAGTCAAAGCACTGTGGGGTGCTAATTTGGAAAAACAATTTTTTCAAATTTATATCTTCAGAAACATTCCTAAATGGCCGAGTGCTCATTGTCACCTTCTCGTGGGCTGATGTTGCACACATAATCGTCAACACTTACGCCCCAAACGGTGCACAAGAGCGTCGGGAATTTTTCTTGTCAGTTAAATCCCTCCTGCTACCCCCCGATTCTTTCCTAATTGGCGACATGAACTGTTGGCTAACCTCACCTACGGACCGGTGGCCGCCCTCACCCCACGCCCCACAGGGTCATGTAGAACTACGCGTTCTAAAAGCCACCTTGGGTTAATGGATGCACTGCTGCGACATGCCCCACTGCTTGAAAACATGACGCGTCCCCACATCCACAATGGCCAATTAAGGTCCATGACCCGCATTGACCTTATTCTAGCACCGGCGAAATTCCAACCCCACATCTCCCACTTCAAAACAATGAAAATGGAAATCTCCGACCACCGACTGGTCTCAATAACATACCACTTACCCATCACAGTTGCAAAGGCCCCACATTGGTGCAAAATCCGCCCCCCAGAGCTCGCGTCACCAGGATTTTCCACGTGGGTGGAAGAGGCAACTTTGGAAAAATCATTTGTTGCACCATTTTGCGCGGACCCTATTTCCACATGGGCAACCTTCAAAGATGACACCATCCGCCACTATTGCCATCTCTCATCCAGACGCTCATGGGCCACATCAGCGGTTATATCACATGCGCTGGCAGAATTGGCCCACTTGGGGTCCAACATTCCAGCCTCAGGATATAGCTCTGCATGGGGCCAGAAGTGGGCGGAGGCAGCCGCCCACCTCAACGCACTTGAAAGGCAACACAAACATCGGGTTTGTGTCCAATATAGGGCAACATGCATCACTAAAGGCGACAAGTGCACCGCATACTTCTTCAAAAAAATTTTGCACCATGCCAGAGCGTGGCCTGCACACAGGAGCAAAGATCGGACAATTCTATTGTGGACACACCGGCTGAAGTGGCAATTGAAATGCAAAGATATTACTCTGAGTTATACCAAGCTGAACTAATTCAGCCAGCCGAAATGACAGAATTTCTTGACAGAGCTCATATCTGCACCATTTTCTGATACCCAGAAATTTTGAATTTAATTACTCCAAATGAATTATGGACTACCATTCGCAGTGCGCCAAACCAAAAATGCCCAGGCCCAGATGGAATTCCATATGAGTTCTACAAAAAATATTTTAAATATATATCCCCATTGCTGCTAGCCTCACTCAACCAAAGCCTGTTGGAAACGCGCCTCCTACCAGGAGGACATGAGGCCTTTACGGTCACACTCTTCATGAAAGGGGATAAGCTTGACTTAGATAACTGGCGCCCCATTTCTCTGACAAACACAGACACCAAAATTTTAACAAAAATCATGGCTAACCGTTTAGGGACTGTAGCATCTGCCACCATCTCCCCAGAACAATTCAGTTTCATCCCCAGAAGGTCGATTTGGGATAATGTGCACTCTGTGGCTAATGTGTGTCAGTCCACAGCCTCTGGGGCACTTGTATTCTTGGACCAACAGAAGGCCTATGATAGAGTAAACTGGGAGTACCTTAGGGCCTGCCTCCAAAAATTCCGCCTACCTCCCCGCTTCATTAACTGGGTGATGCTGCTCACGGAATCTGCAACAATGGCAGTGCGCGGCCCAGGTTTCCTAACGGAAGTAGTCCGTCCTCAAAGGGGCCTGCGACAAGGGGACCCCCTGAGCCCACTCTTATACAACTTCAGCCTTGACCCACTACTGCGAAATGTGAATGCCCAACTCACTGGGGTCCATGTGCCAGGCCAAACCCCAGTCAAGATGATGGCATTTGCAGATGATTGCGTGGTGGGGGTGTCTAATAACAAAGATGCACGCGCGCTTGAAGCCCTCATCCAGGAATATTCCCGGTTAAGCAACGCGGTTCTGAACGCCTCCAAAACCAAAATCATCCTCCTTGGTCGGTTTCAGAACTGCTGGGCCCCAGCAAGTAGTTCCCAACCCGGCCCATCTGCTCGCCCACGTCCACGCCTTACTAACTCAAAACACACCGCTCCACTGGTGCTCCCCTTTGTGCCACGACCTACCATAGGACCGGTACGCCATCTGGGCGTGTGGTTGGAGGCAGGTGGATATGCGTCAGCAGTAATGGAGTGCCATATACTGGACAACGTGACGAAGCGAATAGCCTCTCTCAGAGCCCACCCTACTACCCTCACTGGCAGGGTTGTTCTTGCCAACTCTATGCTCCTATCCAAAGTCTGGTTCGGAGCCCACGCCATCCCCTTCTCCCCAGGCTTCTTCATATCCCTGTATGCTTTGCTACAAGGCTGGCTTTGGTCAGGCCGCCCTCCACCTGTATGGCTAGAGGTCATGTTTGGCCCTCATCATCATGGTGGAATGGGCCTACTTGACTTCAAAGCCCATGCCGCCAAGATCCTGGGCACCTGGATTGCGGCCGTCACTGCTCCTACACTCCCATCCCAACACTGGTCCCGCGCGGCCCACTCCAACTTCTCCTGAGCCTTGGGCCTCAACAATCCATCAAACCCCCACTCCCTGATAAAATACCTCGCATCACACACATCAGCCACAGGTCCTCACGGGACCAAAACCCACTACAAACGAATCCTACTCTCCATGCGGAGCGCAGAGTGGAGAATTCATATTATTGGATATACAACCCAAAGAGGCCGCCCCTCTCCTCAGTTCACACAAGAGGTACAGGGTCTACCCATCCATGATGGCGTGATCCCCATTCGACCCCAAGTCCTATCCAGGGTGGACTACCTGGACATGATGGACATCCCTTATTCTACTGAGACCCAAAAGACTATCTGGAAATACGCACACCATTCTCTGTTGCAGCCTCAAGTCCGCTCCCATGTGTGGCGCTGCCTGAGGCAGGTGTACCGTACAGCTGAGCGCTCTAACGCTTTACACTCATCCTGTGTCGTGTGTGGCCAGTATGGAACGCTGTTTCACCACCTGGAGAAGTGCCCCACCTCTAAAGTAATATGGCGCGAAGTCCAACGTCTGCTAAGCCAGGATCAAACACATCCCTTCAGTCTGTCAAGAGATATGTTTGCTTCATCAATGGCCTCCCCCTCCCACCCTCCCTCCGTGCTCTGGTGGTTGCAATCGCCATGTGGACTATCAACACGATTGTCTTGGAAGCCATCGCTGGATCCATCCTCACCCTCCCTGAAGCTGTCCACAGATTCCGGTCTCATTTGGTGGATCACTTTCAAGCGTGGATGTTTGGATATCTTCCACCGCGTCGCCGACAGCTGGTCTCCTCCTGGTTCCCAGTCTGGTTCATCAAATCAGACCCCTTCCTCCACACGTGCTCAATAGTGGCTACGTCCCCTACACACGTTCCCTCCCCCTTCCCATAGGTGCCGTTCCCGCTGGCAACAAGAGATAGCATCGCTTCTCTGGGGTGCCTCCCCTGGTACTAATTTTTGCCTCGTCTGAGTCATATTCAGAAGTGTCCGTCCCATGGTCGGCCTTCCCCACAATAAATTTAAAAAAGAGCTTAAAGTAGGGCCTGGGGAGGGCTTCATGAATGGAGACCTTAAAAGTCAAGCCTGCGATATTCCAAACCTCAGTCCAGAATCCTGAAGCTTTTAGCCATTTAGGCTCATGCCTTACCTGTTCTAGATCACAACAAGATTTTTTCATTATCATAAAAATTGACTTTTCTGGCGACAGTAGGCTCTACTGGTAAGCAGGCCAACCATTATGAAGACTGTTCAACACTTGCTGTTTTACCTTAGGCGACAGAGTCAGCACCGCCAGCTGACCCCTTGACATGTCACCCAAGCCATTTGGAGATCCCTTAGCTAAACCTCAACCAACGAGAATAAACATATACTTTTGATAAAGGGAAATTAGGCATAAACATGTTTATTGAAAGGGAAGTACCAGGAATTTATATGTACTTTGGGATACTGCGCCCATCACTAACCTATCAACTCATTGCTGATTCTTCCAGACAACCACTCTCTCTTCCTACTGCTGCACTTTCTCATTTCCCTGGTGTAGACCCTCTCAACCCCTCCTTCACAATGTCTAAATATTAGTTTCAGCTCATCCTTAGAATTCAATCACTGGTGAGTTGTATAAATTATTATATAAAATATAATCAAATTTTAAGTTCAGCTTAGTAATAATATGCTGAAAACACCTTTGTCTGCTTGGTAACTTGGAATATCTTGGCTTCTCACTAAAAACTTGTTTTATCTCCTAGTCAATCATTTGTGGAATTGCTTCCTCAAGCAATAGTTGATTATACGAGGGTAAGTCAAAAAGTAAAGGCAAATTTTTAAAAATGAACTTTTTATTGTGAAAACAAGATGACAAGTAACATCGTTTCTCTACATAATCTCCCTCATTTTCTATGCACTTGGTCCATCTCTTGACAAGCTTTGTAATTCCGTCCTGGAAGAAGATTTGTGGCATTGTGCACAGCCACTCATGCACCGCCTCCACAACCTTATCAATCAACATAAATTTGGATTCACGCAGGTGCTCCTTCATCAGACCAAAGAGGTGAAAATCACCTAGAGCTAGGTCAGAACTGTACGGCGGATGCTCCAGCAGCTCAAAACCAGGATCTTGAATGCACTGGATCGTTTTCTCCACAGTATGAGGACGGGCATTGTCCTGAAGCAAAAGCACACCTTTTGAAAGTTTTCCTCGCCTCTTTGTTTTGATTTTGGGTTTCAGAACTCGCAGTAGCTCACAGTAGCTGTCACTATTCACTTTTTGACCTTTAGGAGTGCAATGAATTAGAAGTGGACCTTTCATATCCCAAAACACTGTCATCATCAACTTTCCTGCAGAAACTTGTCTTTTGAACTTTTTTGCTGTAGGCGAGGATTTATACACGACCATTTTTAAAGCAATAAATCCACTAATAAATTTTGCGTTCACTAAGACAGCTCTCACTGTACTGCTGCTGCATTCTGCAAATAATCTCCGCAGGTTTAGTCCCTTCAGAGTGCAGAAAACTTACTACTCCCCTCATTTCTTCCTTGGTGCACATGGACAACGGGGCACTCATAATAAAATGCCCTGAAATCACTACAAATAGAGTTGAGCACTGAAACAACACAGCTAAAGAACAAAAAACTTTGATGTTATGATATGTCATTGCTCAGTCAGTGCTGCCATCCATTGCAGCAGGGAAAATAAAATTTGCCTTTACTTTTTGACTTACCCTTGTATATTAGGCGCCAGAAACAACCTTGGCCGCCTCAAACTCAGAATCATTAGTTTTTACCAACATTATTTTAAATATATAAGTGGATTATACTCAGAAACTAGTTGACAGTGATCTGAATACCAATTTGGGGCCATTGATTGACTCCGCTCAATCCTAACATCTCAACTCAGTGGAATACTGGAATTTGGCTTAACCCACATTGTGGAGCAACTACCAAGCAATCATCTAAATAACCACGAATTTTGGTTAATGAGCCATTCCACCAAAATTGGCCATTTCATCCCAAATACTGATAAATCATTGGAGGAATCCATCTTGTTAATTTTCTGCCAGTCATAAAAAAAACCTTGAAATTCTGGGGCATTGACCCTCTCCAGTTAATCTGTCTTTTTCTTGTTGTGCTCATGATACCAGTGAAGTGCTGGGACTCACCTCACTGTAACGGACAAAAACGTCCCAGTTTTCACCCGCCATATTGACTTTGTATTGGCAAATGAACGCCAAAAGATTGTCTTTTATGAGGCTCCCTCAAGTAAGCGTTTTGACTCATCATATTCACCATGTCACCTTGATTTAGGGAAATTTGAAAACGAGAAAAGATGACACAGGTAAGCGAGGATTTCAACCCTAAAATTAGCCTTGTTTTATTTATTAATGAAAATAAACATTCTGATGAATTCAATACTGATAACATAGGGCACCACAAATGACACAGGAAAAAACCAGAGCATTTGGCAGATCAGTTCCCCGCCAAATCTCAACTTTTTTTGTTAAGGATACAAAATCAGGATTGCCACAGGGTTCCAGGTAAGACAAGGCAAGAGCGGCCCCAAGGCCAGTAGAGAGACCCACGTAAGGGTAGGAAATGAGAAAGAGGAATTCTGAACTGAGTTCAGAATTTCACTGGCTTGACCTTTTAAGGTAGCTCTTCCAGGGATCTCTCTGCACTTTTCTTTGTGCTTCAAGGAGGATGAAGAATAGCTCAGGAGGGGCACAGCCCAGCGCTAAGCCCGCAGAACCTCAAAACCCCAAAATAGTGTTTTGACTCAATTATTCAGAAATCTGGTTCTTGAGTCAAATGTAACGATTACTTCAACCTGACCATTACATCACCCCCGTTAAGAAGGAGCCCCCCACAAGAGGGTGGCTCATAGCTGGAGGTAACCTCCACAAGGTCTTCCGCGGTAAGCATGGAGCTGGAACCAGACTGCAAAGCCAGTCCACTTGGTGAGGGGAAACACACCCAACGTGGGACTATATGGTTATCCCACACAGGGTGGGCTGACCGTGGGGTGAGGGGCCCTGCTGGGCCAGTTCCCTCAGTGCCAAACAGATCACTGGTGAGGGGAAAGCCCCACTGGGATTTCAGACTAATGATCGCTTTAGATCCAGGTTTGGCCATCAGTTACCAGCTCCCCCCAGTGCTGGTTACTTGACAACCGGGAATTAAAGCAACCACTGAGGTCAGGCCAAACTGGGGATCAGGTGGCGTGCTAAAAGCACACTTTTTCAGAATTCTCTCTCCTCTCGTTCCCACCTTTTCATGGGTCTCTCTAGTGGCCTTGGGCCACTCTTGACTTGTCTTACTTGGAATCCCACAGCGATCCTAATTTTATATCCTTAACAAAAAAGTTGAGATTTGGTGACAAACTGATCTACCAAATGCTCTGGTTTTTCCTGTGTCATTTGTGGTGCCCTAAGTTATTGGGATTGAATTTGTCAGCGTGTTTATTTAGAAATAAATAAAACAAGGCTGATTTCAGTGTTGAATCCTTGATTACCTGTGTTGTCTTTTCTCGTTTTCAAATTTCACTAAATCTAAGGTTGATTTGGCGAGTATGATGAGATAAAAAGCTTACCTCGAGGGAACCTCATATCAGACAATCTTTTGGCATCAATCCTACAATCTGAAGGCAAGATGGCAGTCAAAAACTGGGACGTTTTTGTCCATTACATTATTCTGAACTCTGTGTGCTTTTAGCACCACTAGATCCCCAGTTTGGTCCAAACTCAGTGGTTATTTCAGGTCCCAATTGTCAAGTAACTAGCACCAAGGGACCTGGCGACTGATAGCCAACCCTGAATCTGAAGAGATTGTCAGCCTGAATCCTGGTGGGGCTTCCCCCTCACCAGGGATCTAATTGGCACCAAGGGACCTGGCCCAGCTGGGCCCCTCACCCCACAGTCAGCCTACTCTGAGTGGGATAACCGTCCAGCCCCGCGTTGGGTGTGTTTCCCCTTACCAGTTGGACTGGCTTTTGCAGTCTGGTTCCAGCTCCATGCTTACCGTGGAAGCGCTTGTGGAGGTTACCTCCAGCTATAGGCCACCCTTTTGTGGGGGGCTCCTTCTTAGAGGGGGTGATGTAATGGTCAAGTTGAACAAATCAATACATTTCAACTCAAGATTTGGAATCTGAAAATCGAGTCAAAACGCTATATTGGGGTTTTGAGGTTGATGTGGGCTCAGCGCTGGGCTGTGCCCCTCCCAAGCTATTTTTCATGCCCCTTGGGGCACAAAGAAAAGTGCGGAGAGCTCCCTGTATGAGCGACCTTAAAAGGTCAGGCCTGCGCAATTCTGAACTCAGTTCAGAATTCTTCTTTCTCATTTCCTGCCCTTGCGTGGGTCTCTCTAGTGGCCTCAGGGCCGCTATTGCCTTGTCTTACCTGAAATCCCATGGCAATCATAATTTTATATCCTTAACAAAAAAGTTGAGATTTGGTGGCGAACTGATTTGCCAAATGCTCTAGTTTTTTCTTGTGTGGTGTTTGCGGTGCCCTATTTTATTAGGATTGAATTCATCAGCTTGTTTATTTCAGAAATTAATAAAATCAGGGCTAATTTTGGGGTCAAATCCTCTTTTACCTGTGTTGTCTTTTTGCATTATCAAATTTCCCTAAATCCGAGGTTGAATTGGTGAGTATGATGAGTCAAAACGCTTACCTTAAGGGAACCTCATTTCAGACAATCTTTTGGCGTCCATTCGCTAATCCAAAGGCAAGATGGCGGTTGAAAACTGGGATGGTTTCCTCCATTACATAACTTGATTTTTATTACAATAAGTAAAAAAGGTTACTTCAGGGTTTGCATCCTGACTTACCTGTAATTCTTTTTTATGTTTGATATTCCCTAAATTTTTGGGTTTGACAAGTTAGCATTATCCAACTATAACAGCTACCCTCAGTGGTCCATCATGGCTGTTGGACCTTTTTCAGCATTGATTTAGTCTGCCAAACATAAGGCATCTGGAAAATGGGAATCTGGGTGATTCATTGCATTACAAGAACGCTCAAGTTATGATAATGCGATTTCACCAAATAAGTTTAAAAATTAAAGCCCTGATTTTACCCTCACTTCTGTTATTTCCCCAAAATCTCTTTATGATAGATTTTTAGAACCTACTTTCAATTAAGCGCTGGACCTCCAAAGATGGAACAATACTTAATTTGAGAATTAAAGAGTTTCAAAAAAATTTATTGTGGAGTAGCCAATCATGGCGTGCCCCATCACTTCTCCCACCCTCAGTTCTCACACCAACTTTCAAACTGACTCTCCCCCAAAGAGTGAACCCAGGACCTTGAAGCTATAGAATATGCCAACCCAAGAGCTGCAAAACCCAAGAACAGCGCTACAACCCATAATACCCCTTCTCCTTAAAGGCAAGTGCCCTTTAATTGTGAGGGTACTCGCCTGTTTTGTTCTCTAGAATTTGTTTAATTTTATAATAAATTTTTTAACCTCCCACTGTTTCCATTTTCTATCTTATAAGGATTTTTGTGCACCATGACGCCTGATAATGCCATTTTAGTGCATCCATGAAGACGGATCTCCCCTCATCATTTAGAGACTTGATGGCCACACTCACAGAAGTTGCTTGGTTACTCTAATGGCTTATTAGAACCCACCAGTGTGTAATCAGAGCCAACTTGGGCTCCTCAAATCCTTATTGATTTAAATCAGAATTTGCTAATGGTTGATTAACTTTGTACTTTAGAGAATTAAACAAAAATTTTAGACGTATAAATTGATATATTAAAACTTGTATTATATTAAAAAGCCAATAAATTACTAAAAAGCTAATATACTATCAAAGAGTTACTTAAAGTGTTTATACTATTAGCGATGAATCTATAAATCTAATCTAGTAGATCAAAAGCTTTAAAGATATAGGAAGATAGATAATGAGTTAATTAGAAGTTTAATTACTGCTATTGGAAGCTAAACAAATTTTTCTTAGGTTAAAGATAACTAAAGGATATAAAAATCAAAGCAAAATAGAACTTTTAAAATATAGGATAAATACAATCACAAGGAGGCAGAATAACGGGGTGATTTCTGCTCCACTCTGGGTTAGTTTTGATTGATGGGTTTGAAACCAGCATAAGCTAAAAAACTCAGCGTAGTATATTTATCACAAGGTTGAACTGTTTTTTTTACATTAGATAAATACAATCATGTAAAATTCAATTTTTTAGTTCAGACCTTTAGTTTTTAATCAATACTTGTGGTATCCCATGCTTTTCTATAGTGTTTTTAACTTACCAGATGATTCTATATTATTTTACTTTTTTATTTTAGTAGATAGCTATCAATAACTTTAGAGACCATTATACATATCAAATATTCCAACCTACAACCACTTAGCCAAAATAAATTAAGCCTACAAAATCAGTTAAACCATCAATCACTTACTTGAAATTATTGATCCCATGGAATCAACCAAAAAACCACCAATCATCAAAAATAAATTGTTGAACTTACAAAACATCAAAAACTACCAACCACTTATAAAAAACTATGAAGATATATATAATTAAATGGATATCAAAACATTTAAACAAATGATTAATAATCACCATTAGAAAACATATACTTTATAGCCCACCAAATCCCACCCCGCGCTAGTGTGGCTGCAGCGCCTGATCATTTCTTTTGGGCTCAGGTCAATAATGGTAGGCAGATTTGTTCCCTCTGCTTTGGCCTCGGCCATGCAAAAAGAGCATGCCCTCAGGCCAAGTCTGCTGCTGCGGCTTCTGAGCCTCCCTCTGGAGGTTCAGTATGGGGCGCTTTGCTGCCCCCTCCCACCCTCCAATCTCGTTCAGTGGGCCCACATGGAAAATCAGCCCCCCCAAAACCTCCAGCCTCACTCTCCCACCTAAATCTACACCAGCCAATCAGAGCAATGCTTTGACCACCATTGGCACCCAAGCAGCTGCCCATTTGCCCAATCCCACCCACCCTAATTTGAATGCCACTATTCCAGTGAACCAAAATCCATGGGATCTATTGGCTGAAACTGATGAATCAGGTAATGTCCTCATTAGTAAGCATACAGGTCAACCTCTCTGCCAAGGCAATTATGGTTGGGCGGAATTTTTCCTTTCTGACTTTGATGAAACCCCTACCCCTCGCCATTTCGCTCCTCTGCCCAATACAGCCCCCTTCCAAAGTGATCACCAGCTCGCCTTAGCTGCGGTGGCCTCTCCTCATTGCCTGAAACTATGCACCGCGGTGGCCCAGTCAATGGCTCAGCTCCAGCATGGCCTGCCCACCCTCTTCCTCCCCCCCAACTTCCCTGAATCTCCCTGCAGTGACATCTTGAAACTATTCAATGATGCTGAAGTTGCTGTTATTAATGTCACAACAATTGCTTCATTCAACCCCTCAGCCAAAATCACCTGCCACAGTATCTCCCTTTTCACCCAACTTCCTGAAGCCTGCAAAGAAGCTGAAGTTCTCCTCGCAGCTTTTGTTGAAACACTTTCCCATCATTATCTTGATGTGGAAGAGGAAAACTCCTACTACGCTGACCTCAACCCCCACTATGTGGATGCCCCAACGCCCTGGCTCTCTGCTCTGATCTGGTAAAGTAGCCCACATCCCTTGATTGAGGTGGTTTTTGAAAACTAACCCCTGACCCCTCCTCACCCTCTGCCATGGTGGGTTAGCAGTTTCTGCTTCCCACCTGGTTAGTAGTTTTGTTTTGTCATTTTGAGTGTTGTGTTCAGTACTGTCCATCCCCTGGTCAGCATACCTCGAATAAATTAAGAAAATATATATGTTAGATCTTATATAGTACTGACATTAAAATTCAATTATATCATATAAAGATAGCCTAATACCATTCCCAAAATACTATAAAGTACTTGCGCTAAGTTTGGTGATTTTTGGTTTGTTTTTATGAGTAAATGTATCCTATATATAAAAAATAAACAAATGATAGTTTTGTAAAGAAAAATTTATGTTAATTAAAACTTTTCTTTCTCGTTGCAAACACTTTTGCAACCCATTCAATTCAGGACTAAATCTAGTTTAATAATCTCATAGAGGGGATTAGTCTGCGCCCATGTCTGGGAGTAGTTGGGCAAGCAAGGCAAGAGGAGCAGGTGGAAGGCCCGCGGCCTCTAACATTCGAAAACGCCCCGGAGAATCCGGCGGAATAGAAAAAAATCTAAAAAAATGGCGGTCTTAATTTCCCCAGAGATACTCACATGGCAAGCACAATGCAACCAGTACATCAACACGCCACATTCCCAGCCACTTTTGTTGGTGGAATTCGGAGTCCGTGTGTATCTGGACATCCAAAAAATGGCCCTATGGGAAAAATTTTGTGAAGATGTACACAAAATTTTCCTGACCGCGGTGTATGTGGCACCTCACTCCATGTCATGCAGTTGGCTGGACCTAGGTTTCGAAAACAAAAAAGCAGCAGATGAGGCTGCAGTGGTGTGCATAGTGGTTGACCTCCCCAAAGGGCAACGGGTCATCGAAACTAAATGCACCAGATGGACAAAATCAAACCAAATTTTCCTCACGTTTGACTTTTTGCCTACTATGGTAAAACGTGACATTTTGGAGCAACACCTGAAAGATGGTCTCGCCATATACGGCGAAATACAATCTTTCAAAATGCAATGTTTCACGCTGATGCCACACCTGTGCACTGGCAAAGCCATCGCAGTTCTGACCCCAACTGAGGAGATTGTGAAGGACCTAACCCAGATCCCGCACTCCACCTTTATTGATATCACAGGGCACACCACCCACCCATTCCAGGTAATCGTGGACAGCGCGCCCCCCATTTGCACCCCTGTGACATGTTTGGCCATAAGGCACACGCATGCCCCATCAAAGAGGGCGTCACATTCCAAGAGCACCCCTCGGCAGCCATGGCCAGCGGGGAGGCGCACTATGAACCAACCACAAGCACCAAGGAGGCTTTCCCGTGGGGAGCACAAGGCTGCTACCTATTGGTAAAGCCCATCTCCCCACAGGAGTGGAAGAAGGCCAAGCAGGCCTATAGGACCGCGGCCAAGGAAGCGGCCAAGGCCACCACCACCATCCCACACTCACAACGCCAGGAGGACATGGAGACCTTCGCGGTGGAAGCGAGTTGGGGATCCATCAACTAATCAGATTGGGAGACCCATGCCAAATGGGCCACTCAATCTGAGGATCCGATGGGAGATTTGATCTCACCCAATCGCTGCATCCAAGCCCTGGTTGAAACTGACTTGGGACCCATCCCAACTGAAATTTTTTTACCTGCTCAACGGTGCACCAAACTCACCCGCACCACAAAAAATTCATCCGACGTCAGGAAAACAAAAAGTGAAGGCCAAAGCCAACGCGACTCTTTCCGCAAAAATTAACAAAAACCCTGATAGCGTTGCTGCTAATACCCGCACTGCTGTGAAAGCCCGTGGAGACCGGGAAGAGGCTGGTGGGCCTGGGGGCCCACCCCCTCGCACCTAAGGTGCGATGGGGGAAACCTTCACTCTAGGGATGCTGAATATCGCCGGACTCAAGGCCTCCCCATCCTGGGCTAGGAAACAGAGTTTTTTACAAAACAATTTACCCGGGGATATCCTGGCCATCCAGGAGTCCCACTGTCCACGAGGTTCTGAGGAAGCTTGGAAAACAATGCTCCTACCATCCCTATCCTTTTAGTCAAAGCACTGTGGGGTGCTAATTTGGAAAAACAATTTTTTCAAATTTATATCTTCAGAAACATTCCTAAATGGCCGAGTGCTCATTGTCACCTTCTCGTGGGCTGATGTTGCACACATAATCGTCAACATTTACGCCCCAAACGGTGCACAAGAGCGTCGGGAATTTTTCTTGTCAGTTAAATCCCTCCTGCTACCCCCCGATTCTTTCCTAATTGGCGACATGAACTGTTGGCTAACCTCACCTACGGACCGGTGGCCGCCCTCACCCCACGCCCCACAGGGTCATGTAGAACTACGCGTTCTAAAAGCCACCCTTGGGTTAATGGATATGCTGCTGCGACATGCCCCACTGCTCAAAAACATGACGCATCCCCACATCCACAACGGCCAATTAAGGTCCATGACCCGCATCAACCTTATTCTAGCGCCAGCGAAATTCCAACCCCACATCTCCCACTTCAAAACAACAAAAATGGAATTCTCCAACCACTGACTGGTCTCAATAACATACCACTTACCCATCACAGTTGCAAAGGCCCCACATTGGTGCAAAATCCGCCCCCCAGAGCTCGCGTCACCAGGATTTTCCACGTGGGTGGAAGAGGCAACTTTGGAAAAATCATTTGTTGCACCATTTTGCGCGGACCCTATTTCCACATGGGCAACCTTCAAAGATGACACCATCCGCCACTATTGCCATCTTTTATCCAGATGCTCACGAGCCACATTGGTGGTTATATCGCGTGCACTGGCAGAATTGGCCCACTTGGAGTCCAACATTCCAGCCTCAGGATATAGCTCTGCATGGGGCCAGAAGTGGGCGGAGGCAGCCGCCCACCTCAACGCACTTGAAAGGCAACACAAACATCGGGTTTGTGTCCAATATAGGGCAACATGCATCACTAAAGGCGACAAGTGCACCGCATACTTCTTCAAAAAAAATTTTGCACCATGCCAGAGCGTGGCCTGCACACAGGAGCAAAGATCGGACAATTCTATTGTGGACACACCGGCTGAAGTGGCAATTGAAATGCAAAGATATTACTCTGAGTTATACCAAGCTGAACTAATTCAGCCAGCCGAAATGGCAGAATTTCTTGACAGAGCTCATATCTGCACCATTTTCTGATACCCAGAAATTTTGAATTTAATTACTCCGAATGAATTATGGACTACCATTCGCAGTGCGCCAAACCAAAAATGCCCAGGCCCAGATGGAATTCCATATGAGTTCTACAAAAAATATTTTAAATATATATCCCCATTGCTGCTAGCCTCACTCAACCAAAGCCTGTTGGAAACGCGCCTCCTACCAGGAGGACATGAGGCCTTTACGGTCACACTCTTCAAGAAAGGGGACAGGATAGACTTAGCCAACTGGCGCCCCATTTCTCTGACAAACACAGACACCAAAATTTTAACAAAAATCATGGCTAACCGTTTAGGGACTGTAGCATCTGCCACCATCTCCCCAGAACAATTCAGTTTCATCCCCAGAAGGTCGATTTGGGATAACGTGCACTCTGTGGCTAATGTGTGTCAGTCCACAGCCTCTGGGGCACTTGTATTCTTGGACCAACAAAAGGCCTATGATAGAGTAAACTGGGAATACCTTAAGGCCTGCCTCAAAAATTCCGCCTACCTCCCCGCTTCATTAACTGGGTGATGCTGCTCACGGAATCTGCAACAATGGCAGTGCGCGGCCCAGGTTTCCTAACGGAAGTAGTCCATCCTCAAAGGGGCCTGCGACAAGGGGACCCCCTGAGCCCACTCTTATACAACTTCAGCCTTGACCCACTACTGCGAAATGTGAATGCCCAACTCACTGGGGTCCATGTGCCAGGCCAAACCCCAGTCAAGATGATGGCATTTGCGGATGTATGCGTGGTGGGGGTGTCTAATAACAAAGATGCACGCGTGCTTGAAGCCCTCATCCAGGAA
Organism: Massospora cicadina; assembly: GCA_022478985.1. Taxonomy (NCBI): domain Eukaryota; kingdom Fungi; phylum Entomophthoromycota; class Entomophthoromycetes; order Entomophthorales; family Entomophthoraceae; genus Massospora; species Massospora cicadina. The sequence goes on from JAKSZP010011874.1 coordinate 241,491, forward strand.
TATTCCCGGGTAAGCAACGCGGCACTGAACGCCTCCAAAACCAAAATCATCCTCCTTGGTCGGTTTCAGAACTGCTGGGCCCCAGCAAGTAGTTCCCAACCTGGCCCATCTGCTCGCCCACGTCCACGCCTTACTAACTCAAAACACACCGCTCCACTGGTGCTCCCCTTTTTGCCACGACCTACCATAGGACTGGTACGCCATCTGGGCGTGTGGTTGGAGGCAGGTGGATACGCGTCAGAAGTAATGGAGTGCCATATACTGGACAACGTGACGAAGCGAATAGCCTCTCTCAGAGCCCACCCTACTACCCTCACTGGCAGGGTTGTTCTTGCCAACTCTATGCTCCTATCCAAAGTCTGGTCGGAGCCCACGCCATCCCCTTCTCCCCAAGCTTCTTCAAATCCCTGTATGCTTTGCTACAAGGCTGGCTTTGGTCAGGCCGCCCTCCACCAGTATGGCTAGAGGTCATGTTTGGCCCTCATCATCATGGTGGCATGGGCCTGCTTGACTTTAAAGCCCATGCCGCCAAGATCCTGGGCACCTGGATTGCGGCCGTCACTGCTCCTACACTCCCATCCCAACACTGGTCCCGCGCGGCCCGCTCCAACTTCTCCCAAGCCTTGGGCCTCAACAATCCATCAAACCCCCACTCCCTGATGAAATACCTCGCATCACACACATCAGCCACAGGTCCTTACGGGACCAAAACCCACTACAAATGAGTCCTACTCTCCATGCGAAGTGCAGAGTGAAGAATTCATATTAGTGGACATACAACCCAAAGAGGCCGCCCCTCTCCTCAGTTCACACAAGAGGTACAGGGGCTACCCATCCATGATGGCGTGATCCCCATTCGACCCCAAGTCCTATCCAGGGTGGACTACCTGGACATGATGGACATCCCTTACTCTACTGAGACCCAAAAGACTATCTGGAAATACGCACACCATCCTCTGTTGCAGCCTCAAGTCCGCTCCCATGTGTGGCGCTGCCTGAGGCGGGTGTACCGTACAGCTGAGCGCTCTAATGCTTTACACTCATCCTGTGTCGTGTGTGGCCAGTATGGAACGCTGTTTCACCGCCTGGAGAAGTGCCCCACCTCTAAAGTAATATGGCGCGATTTTCAACGTCTTCTGGGCCAGGATCAAACGCATCCCTTTAGTCTGTCAAGAGATATGTTTGCTTCATCAATGGCCTCCCCCTCCCACCCTCCCTCCGTGCTCTGGTGGTGGCAATCGCCATGTGGACTATCCACACGATTGTCTTGGATGCCATCGCTGGATCCATCCCCACCCTCCCTGAAGCTGTCCACAGATTCCGGTCTCATTTGGTGGATCACTTTCAAGTGTGGATGTTTGGATATCTTCCACCGCGTCGCTGACAGCTGGTCTCCTCCTGGTTCCCAGTCTGGTTCATAAAATCAGACCCCTTCCTCCACACGTGCTCAATAGTGGCTACGTCCCTTACACACGTTCCCTCCCCTTCCCATAGGTGCCGTTCCTGCTGGCAACAAGAGATAGCATCGCTTCTCTGGGGTGCCTCCCCTGGTACTAAGTTTTGCCTCGTCTGTGTCATATTCGGAAGTGTCCATCCCATGGTCAGCCTTCCCCACAATAAATTTAAAATTTAAAATTTAAAATTTAAAAGTTTACGTTAATTCATGTTGATATTTACTTTTAAAAAATATTTGTTTTTAGGTTTAAAGGTTACCAAATGATCCTAATTGAATATTATTTTTTATATTGGTAGATGGCTATTGATGAAATTAAGAAATCAAACTCTATTAAATTAATATAAAATTACCAACTACTCAGCCAAAACTAACTTAAGCCATTCAAAAAAACAAACTATTAATCATTAAACAGAAACAATTTTGCCATTGAATCAAACTAGATACATCAACTATTCATCAAAAAATAATTGTTGAACTTTTAAATCAACCATCAACCAAAACCACCAACAACTTATTAAAGCCAATTAACTTAAAGAAGCAATTAATCACTAACTGCTAACTAGACCCAACAAGATTATTAATCAACCCAAGCCTAAACAACTACTTGCCAAAACCATTTAAACTTCCAAATCACCTGGATAACAAATTTCTCAGCCATAACAATATATCAATTTCCATCAAATACATATAAGAATTTCACTTGTTACATATAAAACTTTTTATTTTACTATAAGAATTATAAATCTGGCTTCAAGGTGCACATGGACCCCTCCCACCCGCCTATATTCTAGAATTTTAAAACTCTACATGCCATAGTTTTGGCTGGGCATCATTCACACACAAACACACACTTGCTTTTATTAATATAGACTAGTGGAGTTACCCAGCGTTGGTTGGGTTTAATTATTTCCAGACAATTTGAACTGATTAATTTAGGTTTTATATTATATATTAAAACTTACCCTGATTATATTAGTAAACCCAGAAAATACAGTAATTTATGATGAAATCAAAATTCATTTATTTAATTGAGGCAAGCTGACCAGGGGATGGACATTACCAAAATAGAGAAAGAAAGTATCGACATAAAACCTGAGCAGGGTCAACTCTGTTGTAGAAAGTTTTTTTCACCTCTGGATTGGGACTCATATTTTTCTGGTTACATCATGGGTAAGGTTTTCGTGTTATTAGACCTAATAACTGCCAATAGCTTCCTTTGGCTGGCACCCCAATCAATGTGCAAAGGGTGGGAATTGAACCCGCAACCTTCAGGTTGGTAGCCATACACCCTACCAACTCACCTTCCACCCCCCATGAAATCAAAATTAATAAAAATCTAAAAACATCACCAAGTAAGAGAAAAAACACCTTAAAGATATTTGCAAACATCTCAGATGGCTATAGATCATCATAGTAGAAACAAACATTTAGTAAAAATAAGTATAGCCATATAGAAAAAGCTTATTTTGAAAAGATACTGATTAGATCAAATCACATAAGATCATATTGGAAATAAACTTGTATAAACTTTAATGAATTATAAGCTACAGAAAGTAAAAAATAAACTAAACACTAAAAAGCTTACCTTATAATGATCTTAATAACACACTTTGTAATGGTTATTGATCATACATGGATCTCATAAGGTTGGGAACTACAAGATTTGGGTATGTTGATGGTTGCAATTCCGTTATTCTGATGCAGCTTTCTTGATAGGGTCAATAGCAGGAAAATTATTTAAATATTCATTTTAAGTCATTTTCCATTTTGAGGTTTTCCTGTTAGCCAACGAGTTGCCAGGATGTCATTAATTCTGTAGGCTTTTATGTGCCTCATGATTGACAATGCATTTAGCCTTTTTAGTTAATATTTTAAAGTAAGGTTGCCACTAATGGACCTCACTTTATAATTCTAGTCCAAACTTTGAGTTTACTCCAAATAAAGGCCACTAATTAAAATATGTTATATTTAATATAAATTTATTATTATAATTTATTTGTTTGGCAGGTTGGTTTGGCATGAATGGCAGTGCAATAGGAAGTGAGGAAGGGGTAGACATGCTGAGATCCTTTGAGGTAGCAATTCCCTGGAAGAGCAGAATACTCCAGCCTAGTGGAGGTTGGCTGGGGGAGCTTGTCAAAAGCCACAGCGCATGTAACCAGAGACCAGCAGGACATCATTGTCTGCTGTACCTTGGCCCACACCCATCCCTTCAGGATGGCAGTTGCCAGAGTGGCCCTGTGGCAATAGAGGCCAGTGACCGCACCTTGGCCTGGTGTGCCCAGTGAGGCCACCCACCCAGATAGGATTCTTGGGGGTTTGGTACAGCTATTGCCCTTTCCATCATGAGAGTGACCCCATCCAGGGGTTTGGGTTCACAGCTGATGGTGGGCTGGGCCTTTGGAGCCCTGTCTGTTACATTTTTAAAGTTGTTCTTACTTTGGTGGGCTGTGGTTCAAGCCAGCCTTCAAGATGGCCGTGGTCAATGACCAAAGCATCACCGTGGGTCATTGATCCTTTTCATTGGTTTTTTGGGGCCTTCCAATGAAGGGGATGGGGAGCTTGGGGGGTGGTCAGACTGCTGGTGGTTTATGGCCTCTTGCGCCCATCAGGAGACCTCCAGGGAACCTGTTGATTTGATCTGGGGGCTCTGGACTTCCATCTGATTTCTTCTGGATGCTCATGGAAAAAGGTCCCCTGTCAGAAAAGTCATTGGTCACTGCATGCCTACCTTAACAATCTCTGTTTGGATCCACCAGGATTCTCATTTCAAGGGGGTGATGTAATGGTTACTGATTGTACATGGATCTCGTAAGGTTGGTAATTACAAGATTTGGGTATGTTGATAATTGCAATTCCGTTATTCTAATTTAGATTTCCTAATCAGGTCAATAGTGGAATAATTATTAAAAAAAATTTACATGTGTGGTTGTCTATTTTGAGGTTTCCCCATTTGCCAACAAGTTGACAGGATGCCGTTAATTTTGGAGGCTTTTATGTGCCTCATGACTGACAATGCATTTTTTTTAATTAATATTTTATAGTAAGGTTGTCACCAATGGACCTCACTTTTTAATTCTATTACAAACTTTGAGTTAACTCCAAATAAAGGCCACTAATTAAAAGTTGTTATATTTAATATAATTTATTATATTTTATTTGTTTTGCATGTTGGTTTGTCATGAATGGTAGTCCAATAGAAAGTGAGGAAGGGGGTGGACGTCCTGAGTTCCTTTGGGGTAGCGAAGCCCTGGTGGAGCGGAATACCCCAACTCAGTGGAGGTTGGCTGGGGGATCTTGTCAAAAGCTGTGGCGCGGGTGACCAGAGGCCAGCAGGACATCATTGTATGCCACACCTCGTCCCACATCCATCCCTTTGAGATGGCAGTTGCCAGAGTGGCCCTGTGGCAATAGAGACCAGTGACCGCACCTTGGCCTGATGTGCCCAGTGAGGCCACCTGCACGGATAGGAGTCTTTGAAGTTAGGTATGGGTATTTCCCTTTCCATCACAGGAGTGACTCCTATCCAAGGGTTTGGGTTCATGGCTAGTGGCGGTCTGGGCCTTGGGAGCCCCATTTGTTACACACTTCAAAGATAAAATTTTGTGCTAGGAAAAAATATCTAATAAGACTATTAACTAAAATCACTTTTTTTGTTAAACTAAAAACAAATATTTAATGAATTTTTTCAAAATAACTAAAGATAATTAGAGTGTATAATAAACGTTGAAATTATAGTTTGTAATTTAAGTGAGGGTGAAAACAACTATTTAGTGATTGTTTTTACTAAATAGCCAAGAACTATTAAATTGCTTACATTTGTACTGAAACTATAATGTATGCAGTTTTTCTGCTGTTTATCTGGGAGTATAATCATTAAAATAATTAGTACTATGAAATCTTTATATCTAATATGATACCTAGGTCTATATCAAATGTTATATATAACTTAAAACTACAATATCTAATTAATTACTGGCGTTGATAAAAGCACCAAATAGATAATCTATAGTATTAAAACTCTTTAATCTTATTATTGGAGCTAAAGTAAATAATTTGATTGGTTAAAATTTATGGCGAATTTTTCATGTCTATAACTATTGAAGCAACCAAATAAAACTCTCAGCCATATTAATCTTTTCTTTCCCATAACTATCACTATTAGTAACATGATTCTATTCAAATTATCCAAGTTTTACAATCAACCAGGAAAATGAGCATATTTGTCTGTACCAACACCAGTTGGGTGAAAGTGGCCAGCGTAAAAGGCCCTAAGCCCACCCAACCCATCGGGGAAAAACGCCCCAGCAGTACATTGGGACAACTTCCCCCAAAAAAGGGTGAGCATAGCGCACACACGGTGTTTTGCAATTTCTGCAAAATTGAGCGCTTTATCAAAGACTGAACACTCCCAACCATTGTCCTCCCTCAGGCATGGCCTTATAATTATGGTCAGTGATACTTCCCTCGAGTCATAGGAAAAAATGGGGGAGGCCTTCTCTGCAACTTTTCAAACACCATTTTGGTAAATTTAAAAAATTACATAGAGGATGGGTGGATGTCAGGTTCATGACCGTGGAGGAAGCGGCGGATGCAGAAAAAACCAAATTTTCTGTTAAAATTAACACCAAAGATCACATTATCCGCATGGTGCACACATGATGGAATGAGGCAAATGACCTATTCATTGTATTTGATTAACTCCTGAGCACCATGCACCATAAAATCCTCAAGGATGAGCTCCATGTGGGCCTTGAAAGTTACAGTGAAATCAAATAATTTTTAATTTCAAAAAATTCCCCCTCCTGACTCTCCTGTGTACAGGGAAGGCAATAGCCATTATTGAACCTGACCAGGACATGGTAGAGAATATTATTCTCATTACACACATGGTGATCATCAACCTTCCTAATGGCAGTGTACCTCGCCCCTTCCACATCACACTGGAACACACCCCGCCTATCTATGGCTTCTGCTCAGCTCTAGGCCACAAAGACCACACATGCCCCATCAAGTGCAAGATTGAAGCACTGAAATTTTGTGAGGACAATATGGACAAAATGAGCCCAACCTTTGGCAAAATTGAAGGATGCCACTTACGCCTTCTATTGGGGCAAAAGAGCTGAAATCACTTTGGTTGAACCCATTTTGTGCAAGGATCGTTATTGCACACAGGCTGCCCGCAAGCAGGCTGTGAGTTCTCTGAGACCCAAGATCACACCATGATTTCCTCAGACCAGATTCAGTCAGATGCAATAGCAGCGCAGCAAAATACTGATCAGAACCCTAGCATAAAACCCAACAAAATCAAAGTGATGAATTTTTCAAACACAAACAATCATACGCCTCCAACCACACTGAAACAGAACCACCATGCACCACTGTGGATCCTCCTAGCCAATCACATGTGACCAGCAACAATGTGGTTCATGATTACAATATGGAAGATCATCCCAGTCAATCACAATGTGACAACGCTCCTGCACAAAATTTAATTACCCCGACACCTAGTTTCTGCACATCTATCCCACAGAACTGAACTCCACGGAGTAATCTGAGCCTAAAGAAACCAAACAAAACCAATACTATGACCGCTGATCAACATGCTGGAACCAATCTGGCTGATAATCCCTAAACTCATAGTATAACCTGCACTGCTAGGGAATGAGGTGACCCCAGTGGGTCGCCCCAACGTTCCTGATGTGCAGATTACCGCAATCACCATAGGGATGCTCAACATTGCAGGAGCCAAGGCCCCACGTCCTGGGCCAAAAAAATGGCCTTCCTGCATGATATCCCCGTGGACATCTTGGCCATCTAAGAACCCCACTGTCCACCAGGGGAGTGGAGTCATGGTCAACCAAGCTCTTTCCAGCTTAATCCTTTTGGACGTACTACTGTAGGGTGGTAATTTGATCTAACTGTAATCCTCCAGTAAAAATCCAAAGCACATCCTCCCACCTGGAGGGACGGCTGCTTCTAACATATTTTGAGTGGAATGGAGAAACTTACACAGTGGCATGTGTGTATACCCCAAATGATCCAAACAACTGCCAAAAGTTTTTCTCTGATATTCTTTCGATTCCTTTCAATGAGGCACCGTTTTTTGTGGGAGATTTCAATTTCTGGTTTAACGCCAAAAACTGACCTATGGCCTAAATCAAAGGCTATACCCCGCGACCACATGGAACTACGCATACTAAAGGCAATTCTGGGCCTGTTTGACACTATCCCCAAACAAGCCACCACGTTGGCCAACATGACAAGACCCCACTACAACAATAACCAGCTGCTCTCAATGACCTGGATTGTCCTGATGCTCGCCCCTGTAGACTTCCATCACAGTGTATCAAACTTTACAACAACAATTATCCCTTTATCCGACCACTGAATGGTTTCAATAACATTTATATTTGCGGCAAAATACCAAAAGCCACCGACCTGGCACAAAGTTCACCCAAGCACCATCCATCTTCTGGAGCTTAAACTTTGTATTTAATGGTGCTAACAACACAGACAAAAAACGACCAACCAATGGGAACTCTATCTCTGAGTGAGAAATTTTTAAGGCCAGAGTAACCAATAAAGCCTGTCACTTGAACTCCAGAAAGCTGGCCGTGATGTCCATGACAATCAACAAGGCTGTCAGACAGCTCCAACACTTAGAAAACAACACACCTAGCAAGGGATACAGTCCTCAATGGGGACGCCTGTGGTCCCAACTGTCTGCACAGGTCAACTCCCTCTTTAGAAAATACCAGCACTACATCGAAGTATGTTACAAGTCAAAATACATTCTATCCGGTGAAGCTCACATGACCCAATTCTTCCGCCATTTTAAAACAATTTCAATTTTGGTGACTTGCACACAGGTCAATCAAGCAGATGACATACTGGTGCTTACACCATCAGAAATATTGGCCAAATTACACCAATCTTACACTGACCTGTACATGGCGGATTTCGCAGCACCTAACGAAATTGGAAAATTTTTATCATCTGGTAACATTGACAATATAGCTGATTAATCAGACCTTGTCAAACCCATCACTAGAGATGAACTATGGGAGTTGATAAAATCAACTCCGCGCCACAAGTGCCTTAGGCCTGATGGCCTTCCATATGAATTTTACAAAAAGTACTTTGATTACATTGCACCAGTACTACTGGCAATTATGAACAAGTGCCTGGAGGACACATCCCTTCTACCTGGCGGCCAAGATGCATATGTGGTCACACTCTAAAAAAAGGAGACCAAGCAGACCTAAACAAATGACGACCAATTGCTCTCACCAATACTGATACTAAAATACTAACAAACATTTTAACTAAGTGTCTGGGTTGCATTGAGCAGACAGCCCTCTCCCCCATCAGTTTGGCTTTATCCCCAATCGCTCAATTTGAATTACATTCACACCATAGCCAACATCTGCCAAGCTAACTTCACAGGCGCCCTTGCTTTCCCGGACCAAAAGAAAGCATATGACCGAGTGCAATGGGACTACTTGGAACAATGTCTAAAGGCCTCCAACCTATCACACCGTTTTATAAACTGGGCGCTTCTCCTAACGCGCTCAGCCAGGTTTGCAATCAGAGGCCCAGGTTTCCTAACCGACACCATCACCCCACAAAGGGGCCTCAAACAAGGCGAACCGCTTAGCCTCCTACTATACAATTTCAGCTTTGACCCTCTCCTCCACATAGTAAACTCAAAGCTCTATGGAATCAGGTTGGAGGGACAACTACCAACCAAAATGCTTGCCTTTGCTGATGACTGCGTAGTCAGAGTCTCAGGAAATAGGGATGCCAGAGCAATTGAGCGCATTATTCACCAGTATGAGTCAGTGAGTAACGCCATGCTGAACAAACAGAAAACAGAGGTAATTATAATGGGCAAATTTAGTTCAAATTGGACCTCACCCTCCCACCACCGACCAAACCAACCAACCGCACATCCTACCACAAGACAAAGATCTAAGCCAATAAAACCACTGTGTTTACCCTTCGCACCCCACCCCACCACCAGCCCAGTCCGTCATCTGGGAATATGTCTTGATGCTAGTGGATATGCACTTGACACAATCGAAACCAAAATATTGGACAACATCACAAAAAGAATGACAAGTATGCAGAGGAATAAAGCTAGTTTAGTTGGAAGGGTTGTGTTAGCCAACTCCCTGATTTCGTCAAAGTTATGGTTTGCTGCTCACACAGTTCCCCTTCTCCGCCAACTTTACCAACGCAGTCTACAAGCTCCTGCAGAACAGGCTTTGGTCTGGATACCGCGCACCAGTCAGGATGGTTAACATGTACAGCCCACGGAAGGAAGGCGGGATGGGGCTGATCAACTTCACAGAATGAGCAACGCAAATCCTTGGCTCATGGATAGCTCTGACAACGTCACCCAACCCACCATCTCCCCACTGGGATAAGGCAGCCCAAACTAACTTTGCAAGGGCACTACATCTGAGGTGCCCCTCCAACCCCGCAACACTGATGAAGTACCTAACAACACATCCAACAGCCACAGGACTGCACAACACCAAACCGCTACTTCAAAAGCGTCCTGTACACCCTAAGACAAGGGTATTGAAGTTTCTCCTATGCACAGCAAACCGAAGATACTAACCCTCCAATAGGTTATATGAGACTCCACAGAGGAAAAACTGTGACCAAAGCACCTGCCCCACTACCACCCTTTCCTTTATCCTGGATTGACTATCTAGATTACCAAGATGTCCCATATGACTTGCGCACCCAAAGGAAGATGTGGGACCTCATCACTTGTCCCATCTTATCCCCACAAGTGAGCTCCACAGTGTGACGCTACATGCGCCGTACATTTAGGACAGCTGACTACACATTCTCAATGTTCCAATCATGCGCCATCTGCGGCAGACCCAACACGCTAGCCCACCTCCTGGAAGAGTGCCCGCCATCCAAGCATATCTGGGCCAGTGTGATGTACTTATTTCAGCAATCACCATCAGCTGAATTCCGACTATCCCGCGATATCCTGGCACTCAACATGATCTTACTTATCCCCCAGACGCTAAGGACTTTAATTGTGAGTATTTCATTATAGTACATTCACACAATTACCCTTGATGCTTTCAACGGGATCTTCCACAACATCAAGCAAGCTAAAGTCAGGTTCCACAGACATTTGGCTGACCACTTACAAGCCTGGTTATTTGGATCGCTACAATACAAATGGAAGAAACAGATGTGTAAATGGCTACCAATCTGGTTCCTTCGTTGTGACACTGAAAACCTCACAATCTTTATAGGCGGTACACCCTAATAGCCCTTGAGCTGTCATGTCACTTAAGGTCATAGTCATCCACCACCCGTGGCTCCTAGCCACATCCAAATGTACCACGTCTTATCTTTCAGGTTCTATTGTTTAGTGTTCTATCCCCTCTTTTAAAATCCTTTTCCCTACATATTGGATGTGTCAGTCCCCTGGTCAACCATTTTAAAATAAATAAAAAATTCTCAGCCACAACAATATAGCTAATACCATCAAAAACATATAGGATACTCTCTTGATATATATTAAACTTTTTTATTTTGATTTAAATTTTTAAAAATCCTATCTTAATGTTCACCTAAATCACTTAAGGAACCTAGATACCAAATTTCAAGTTTCTAAGTTGATATTTTTTGGAGATTTTGTGATAAGTCAGTAAGTCAGTCAGTGGTATTTCACTTTTATACTTATAGATAAGATAGATTTAAATCTCTTTTACTTTCTACCTGGGCCCACACATTGCTAAGTTTTGAAGCCAAGGAGCCCCCTGACCCCACTTCCCCCTCCACCTTGGTCATCTAACAGTTTGCCATTGACAGCCTATTTAGTTGGTTTAGGTTAGTATCAGTGACATTTTGGTCATTTGAGTGTTTTGGACCATTTTTTTATTAACTTTTCAGCAATATCTGTTTACTAGGCAGCTTATCTTGAATAAGTATCATATAAATTTAAATTAACTAATAAAATGTAAAATAAAACTAATTGCGCTAAGATTCAAACAACAAAACTATTTTTTAGTACTAGATGGTCCCAACCTGAACAACAACAAAACTATTCAAAATTAATTATAGAGCCAAAAGCTAAGCAAATAAAGCTAGAGGAGGTATTTGTAAAATTAATTGAGTTTTTGATTCAAAGGTTTGATTTAGATTAATTTTTTAATTAGCCTAATGACCACTAACCACTTAATAAAACCATTTAAAATATCAAATTAACCAAATACCAAACTGCTCAGCTGTAACAAAATAGCAAATACCATTGAGAACATATAGGGGTTTCACTTATTGCATATAAAACTTTTTATTTTACTATGAAAATAATAATTTTTAAAATTCAGAAACCTTGGTGGGCATGCACACAACAACTCACTAAATACTTATCAAAATTGGATAAATGGTTTAGGAATGCATATGGGACAAACAAATGAAATACATTCATTTTTATATATAGGATATAGAATCTTTTATAAGCTCTAATATAAACTATTCATTATATGTAGCCATTTATGATATGATATCGTTTATAGATTTTCACACCATAATAAATATAGTATAATTTTATTTACTAATTTGTATGAGGTATACCAACCAAGAAATGGTCCATATCAAAGCTTAAAAGAGCCAAACAAACTATAATAAAATAAATTTAAGTTAAAACAAGGTGGAAAAATCCAATACACTTTTCTTTCTCGTTGCAATCACTGTTGCAACCTATTCAATTCAAGACTGAATCTAGTTTGATAATCTCACAGAGGAGATTAGTCTGCGCCCATTTCAGGGAGCAGTTGGGCAAGCAAGGTAAGAGGAGCAGGTGGAAGACCCGCGGCCTCCAACGTTCAAAAATGCCCCGGAGAATCTGGCAGAATTGACAAAAATACTAAGAAACTGGCACTCACTATTTCCCTGGAGATACTCGCATGGCAAGCATGATGCAACCAGTACATCAACACGCCACACTCCCAGCCACTTTCATCAGTGGAATTCAGAGTCTGCGTGTTTCTGGGTATCCAAAAATGGCCTTATGGAAAAAATTTTGTTAAGATGTACACACAATTTTCCTGACCGCGGTGTACGTTGCACCTCACTCCATGTCACACAGTTGGCTGGACCTAGGTTTCAAAAGCAAAACGGCAGCAGATGAGGCTGCAGCAGTGTGCATAGTGGTCAACCTCCCTGAAGGGCAATGTGTCATCGAAACTAAATGCACCAGATGTGTAAAATTAAACCAAATTTTCCTCATGTTTGACTTTTTGCCTACTACGGTAAAACATGACAATTTGGAACAACATCTGAAAGATGGTCTCGCCATATACAGTGAAATAAAATCTTTCAAAATGCAACGCTTCACGCTGATGCCACACCTGTGCACTGGCAAAGCCATCGCAGTGCTGACCCCAACTGAGGAGATCATGAAGGACCTAACCCAGATCCCACACTCCACTTTTATTGATATTGCAGGGCATACCACCCACCCATTCCGGGTGACCGTGGACAGCGCGCCCCCCATTTGCACCCACTGTGACGCGTTTGGCCATAAGGCACATGCATGCCCCATCAAGGAGGGCATCACATTTCAAGAGCACCCCTCAGCGGCAATGGCCAGCGGAGAGGCGCACTACAAACCAACCGCAAGCACCAAGGAGGCCTTCCCATGGGGAGCACAAGGCTGCTACCTACTGGTAAAGCCCATCTCCCCACAAGAGCGGAAGAAGGCCAAGCAGGCCTGTAGGGCTGCAGCCAAGGAAGCAGCCAAAGCCACCACCGCTATCCCACACTCACAACGCCAGGAGGACATGCAGACCTTTGCAGTGGAAGCAACTTGGGAATCCATCAACCAATCAGATTGGGAAGCCCATGCTGGGCGGGCATTCAATCTGAGGATCTGATGGGAGATTTGATCTCACCCAATCGTTGCACCCAAGCTCCAGTTGAAACTGACTTGGGACCCATCCCAACTGAAATTTTTTTTACCCACTCAACGGTGCACCAAACTCACCCGCACCACAAAAAATTCATCTGACGTCAGGAAAACAAAAAGTGAAGGCTAAAGCCAATGCAACTCTTTCTGCAAAAATCAACAAAAACTCTGATAGCGTTGCTGCTAACACCCGCGCTGCTGTGAAGGCCTGCGGGGATCTAGAAGAGGATGGTGGGCTTGGGTGCCCACCCCCTCACACCTAAGGTGCGATGGGGGAAACCTTCACCATAGGGACGTTGAATATCGCTAAACTCAAGGCCTCCCCGTCCTGGGCTAGGAAACTGAGTTTTTTACAACACAATTTACCTGTGGATATCCTGGCCATCCAGGAGTCCCACTGTCCATGAGGTTTTGAGGAAGCTTGGAAAACAATGCTCCTCCCATCCCTATCCTTTTGGTCAATGCACTGTGGGGTGCTAATTCATAAAAATAATTTTTTAAATTTTTATCCTCAGAAACATTCCTAAATGGATGAGTGCTTGTTGTCACCTTCTCATGGGCTGACGTAGCACATGCAATCGTCAACATTTATGCCCCAAATGGTGCACGCGAGTGTCAGGAATTTTTCTCATCAGTCAAATCCCTCCCACTACCCATAGACTCCTTTGTAGTCAGCAACATGAACTGTTGGCTAAACACACCAACGGACTGGTGGCCTTCCTCACCCCACGCCCCCCAGGGTCACGTAGAACTACGCGTTCTAAAGGCCACCTTTAGGTTAATGGATGCACTGCTATGGCATGCCCCGCTGCTCAAAAACATGACACAGCCCCACGTCCACAACTGCCAATTAAGGTCCATGACCCACATCGATATTATTCTAACGCTAGCAAAATTCCAACCCCACATCTCCCACTTCAAGACAACAAAATTGGAATTCTCTGACCATCGACTGGTCTCGCTAACCTACCACCTACCTGTCACAGCTTCTAAGGCCCCACATTGGTACAAAATCCGCCCCCCCGAGCTCAGGTCGCCAGGATTTTCCACGTGGGTAGAAGAGGTAACTATGGCAAAAAAGTTTGTTACACCATTTTGCGCGGACCCCATTTCCACATGGGCAACTTTCAAAGATGACACCATCTGCCATCCCGCCATCTTTCCTCCAGACGCTCACGAGCCACATCAGCAGTTATCTCGCGCGCTCTGGCAGAATTGGAGCACTTGGAGTCCAACATCCCAGTTACAGGATACTGCCCTGCATGGGGCTGGAAGTGGGCGGAAGCAGCCGCCCACCTTAACGCGCTCAAAAGGCAACACAAACATTGGGTTTGTGTTCAGTACAGGGCACCATGCATCACAAAAGTCGACAAGTGCACCGCACATTTCTTTAAAAAAATTTTGCACCACGCCAGAGCGTGGCCTGCACACAGGTGTGAAGTTCGGATAATTCCATTGCAGATATACTGTCTGAAGTGGCAATCAAAACGCAACAGTATTACTCTAAGTTGTACAACTCTGACCTAATTTAGCCAGCTGAAATAGCAGAATTTCTTGACTGAGCCCACATCCGCTCCATTTTCTGATAACCAAAAATAATGAATTTAATTACTCCGAATGAATTATGGACAGCCATTCGCGGTGCACCAAACTGAAAATGCCCAGGCCCAGATGGCATTCCATATGAGTTCTACAAAAAATATTTCAAATATATATCCCCATTGCTGCTCGCCTCACTTGACCAAAGCCTGATGGAAACGAGCCTCCTACCAAGAGGACATGAGGCCTTCACTGTCACACTCTTCAAGAAAGGGGATAAGCTAGACTTAGCCAACTGGCGCCCCATTTCACTAGCAAACACAGACACCAAAATTTTAACATAATCATGGCTAACCGTTTAGGGACTGTAGCATCTGTCACCATCTCCCCAGAACAATTCAGTTTCATCCCCAGAAGGTCGATTTGGGATAACGTGCACTCTGTGGCTAATGTGTGTCAGTCC
>JAKSZP010011875.1:0-255993 GCA_022478985.1 Massospora cicadina
CCGCCAATTTTATAACACCAGTATACCGCCTGGAATACTTATACCAAGGCATGGTGAAATTGAAGTCTTGCTGGAAATTTAATCAACTGAAATATCAAAGTCAAAAAGCATTGTGTGGTTGCTTTCATGCATTTGGTCCCCTAAGAATGAATTGTACTCATCTGTAGAATTTAGTGATTAATATGAGTTTGGATTACCTAATGTGGCGTGGGGACACACGCTGTAATTCCCTAAGCATCTCTTACCAGATTATTGGAGCAACAAAAAGATGAAGCTTTGAAATTTTTTGAGCTAGACTCCAAATCTTTTGCATAAGATGGTCTTGATCTGGCTGTGCAATAGTAGTACAACATTTTGTGGATACTGAAGATCATGCGCCATTAGGATAAGGCTGATCAGATGTTCCTAAGCTAGAAATGAAGTAGTTAGAGAGGAGCTTGACAAGTTATTAAAGAGCAAACTGATTGTGTCTTTAAAAAGCCCTTGAGTCAGTCCAGTTTAAATTTTGAAGAAGGATGGTAGAATCTACGTTGTAATTAATTGATGCCACCTCAACTCCAGTACAAAAAAGGATTTTTACCCTTTGCCAAGAATTGATGATGCTTTAGACTTTTCTGGGAGGTGCAAAGATTTTTACCATGATAGATCTTAACTCCAAATACTGGAAGAATGATTTGCCTAAGGAGGAGCAAGAGAATCCCATGATCATTGCGGCGCAAGGTCTATTTTAACCAACATGCATGTCACAAGGGTTGTGTAATGCGCCAGTAATCTTTCAGTGAATGATGGATACCATTTTGGGGCCTCAAGTTATACTGTGTACTAATGTACCTGGATGATATTAGTATTTTCTTGAAAACGTTTTCCCATCACCTGGAACACCTGAATAGGTGTAAAGATGATTATTAAAGTCCAACCTAAAGATAAAGCCTTGAAAATGTCATTCATCAAAGAACATTTGGAGTATCTCAGACTCATTAATAATCCTGAAAGCTTGCAGCCTCAACCTCAATAGGTGGATGCAATATGTAACATGCAATCTCAGAAGAGTATGAAAGATGTTAAGTGTTTCTAGGTATGATGGGATATTATCAAAGATTTATTGAGGGATTTGCAAAGTTTGCAACCCCTATTTCACCTAATACAAGTTAAAGTTTGATTTGGTTGAGCAACTAAATGTCAGTAGGCCTTTGGACTATTAAAAACCATGCGAGTTTAGGCATGTCCTCTGATACCCAGATTTATTTAAAAGCTTTATTATATAAATTGACTCCTCACTGACCGCAATTGGAGGTGTGTTATTGCATAATAGGGATGATGGGGAGGATCACCCAGTTTCTTATTGCATCAGAACGCTGAATAATCATGAGCGTAACTATACATGACCAAACGTTTATGTTTGGCTGTGATCTACGCTTGTAACCAATTTTGAGTGTACATCAATGGTACCAAGTTTCAAGTAGTAATATATCACAGCTCATTATGTTTCCATCACAATCTGAAGGAGCTTGAGTTTTTTTATCCCGCTAGGCTTAAAATTTACAGTCATACAATTGTGAGATTATTCATAGAGCTGGAGCTGATTATCAGAATGCAGATGGATTATTGAAACTCCCAATTGTGGCCATATTGTGCAACTTGGCTGATGAGTTCTATGAAGAAATTAATACATTACAAGTATGTGGACGAGCTTATGAAGTGTGAAAGCCCTTTGAGAAAGCATTAAAGGACACTGAATATTTGTATGTCTTATACAAACTTAATCCTGATGAACATAATAGAGTTTTTAAAGCCTTTTGAATGGATGGATATTATTATTTAGGCCCATAAGGCAGTTGGACATGGAGAAATTTCAAGACGCCGGAATTAATTTTATCCAAATACTACTGGGATTATGAGATTTGATATTCATGATGTTATCAAAAAATGCATATATGCTGTCAAAATTTTAACCAGATGAAATCCTCCAATGATTAATTGTTATTTGGGATGATATGGCCAATCCCAGTGGAATGGCTTATTGGCTAAATTTTGTATGGTTTGATGTGATTGATAGGAAGTTGCTTCCCAAAATGGGTTGATCCAAATCCAAGTATTCCGCTGAGTTTGGAAGATAGTATTCAGAGGAGCCAATTGCTAACCTGAATTGGTATAAGAATCGATGGTGAATAATAGCCAAGGATGATCCACTTGAATTGACTATTCGATTTCAGCAGATCTGACAATTATGAAATTGAGGTGGCTGAGGTTGTTTCCAGCATCTCATTTATTATAATTAATTATCACCTAAAAAAGGGTGATATCTAAATCAATTGAATGAGATGAGTCAAAATTGAGATATTGGTGAGATGCTGAGATTTTCTGAGTCAAATCAAGATACCAAAGCTTTTTCCAGTGTATTTTTATAAACTCAAAGGTCAAATCCAAATTTGACATTTATTTATATTAATCAATTATACAGCTCAATGGTGACTTAAGGCTGAGGATGAGTCAAAGCTATTAATTCAGACATTGGGAAGGATGGAATGAGAGGGTTGACGCCAGGGAAGAGAATAGAGTAGAAGAAGTAGTGTAAGAAGAAGAGAAGTGGTTGGCTGGAAGAACCAGTGGAAGAGCTGATAGGTCAGTGATGGGTGCAGTAGCCCTTTTGTAAATAGTATAGATACCTGGCGCTTCCCTTTCATAAACACCTCCCTTTGTTTAATCTACCTTTTGTTATAAGTTTATATCTATTTGTTAGTTAGGGATTAGGCTGGGGGATCCCCAAAGGGCACAGGTGACACACAAAGGGGTCAGCCAGCGCTGCTGGTCCCATGCCTAAGGTAAAATGGCAAGGGCCAACCAGTCTTCATACTGATTGGCCTTCCAACTAGCAGAGCTCACAGTCAATTTTCTGACATATGCCAAGTTCCAAAGCCTTTGAAGTCTAATGTGATATACCAATTAATCAAACTAGAATATCCTTTCATATGGTACAATTGATGTTGTTAGCTCATTGCCAGTGAGTAGCCTGGGCAACAATTATACTATTGTTCCTATTGATTATCTGACAAAATGGTTGTAAGTGAAAGCACTATGAGACGTCAGGGCCTTTAAAACTGCTAAATTCATTATGTATTACATTATCTACAAGCATGGATGTCCTCAGAAGATCCTGAAGGACAATGGAATGAATTTCACTGCAAAGTTGGTGCTTCACTTGAACAAACTAATGTCTACCGAAGGAGTATTCCTGACAACATACCACCCTGGACTAATGGAATGGTAGAATGAGTGAACGATAACCTTTTTTATAATATTGTGCAAAAACGCAGCCATGGCACCATCACTATAGGCTATTTTCATTAGTGCTACAGTGGTTGCGTACAACATTGAACATCATAGTAGCAAAGAATATTCTCTGTTTCAACTATTGTATGGTAGAAAGCCAGCTATACCTCCATTGGTATATATGCAACTAATCCACCTGAGCCAGTCAGCCCTACAAGCTATGTCAAACAACTAATAAAACATTGATAAAGTTGCAGTCTGAGGCTTATCATAATATGGACAGTCAAAAAAACAAGTCGCAGAGTTATGATAACTCTAATTGAGTTGTAACGTTCAAGTTCAAAGAAAGAGACTTTGTAATATACTGTGACACCTATGCTGCAGGATGTGCGCACAAGTTGGCATTTCTTTGGAAAGGTCCTTTTATCATATTTTAGGAAATTTTCTTATGATGTATCCACTATTAAGGATAAATGCAGTTGATCCTGAATCAAATCCAAGCTAAGTTCCTTCTTCCATATCATAAGTAATAAAATAAGAAAAAAGAGAAGAAAAAGAATAAAATTATATGATAAATATATATATATGAAAAAGAAATTATAATTAAGGAAAAGAAGAATAACTAATAAAAAGAAAATTTTTAAATTATATCTTTAGAAGCCTTGTTGTTGTAGGGGATGAAGCTTTCTTTGGGAGGGGACGTAAGTGATTTTGAATGAGTGTAACCCAAGAGTGGTCGGAGGGGAAATGCAAATTTTTTACAAGTTCTGACTGTCAAGACCTTGCCAAAGATGTTCTAAACCTAGGAAAGCTCGGCACCAGGAGCATTAGCCTGGCTGACTAAGTAAGCGCCATCAAATCAAGAGAAATTGCCATTGGAATGACTTTGAAATAGTTGAGAAATATTCCACTTGGGAGTAAAAGCTGCAGAAAGTAAGATGTAATCAGCAAGGAGACTTTTAAGACAGGGATAACTATAGGGAGAAATGGTTTGGCTTCAAACATTTGAGAGTGGGCTTTGTCCAACACTCTGCGCATTCAGGCATGGTATCAGTGGTAAAGGCAGCCAGGGGAAGTGAATGCAGTGCTAAGTGGAGCCATTTGGGATAGTATTTTTCTGGTAGCTCCCTCTTTCATGGAACTGGCAGATAAAATTAATACTGGCCTTCTATTAGTGGTGCGTGAGCACACAGAAGTCAAACCATGATGCCAAGGGCATTGCCACCTGAGCAACTTAATAAATAGGTGGGAGGGAAGTGAACAGAGTATGACGGCTGGTTGTCACTGTAACTACCAACCTGAAAAGCAACCATTTAAGAGCTCCTGGGGCCCCAAAGTTTTAGAAACAGGAGACTCATCAGGTAGAACGGAGGGGCCAGGATTTTCTATGGGTCCACTAGTGATAGATTGGGCGGCGAGGTCATGAAATCTCACCCAGAGGGGAGATAAGATCACCAACATCATTGAGGCATCTTTCCGCCAGAGAGCGCTGGAAAAAGTGATTATCCTCAATAAGTCATGCATATGATATCCCCATTCAATAAGGTAAGAGCTGTTAGTCCCGTGGAATGTCGCCTGTGTGTCAACTGGGCCCTATTCCCATTTCTGAGTAAAAAGGTTCCAAAGTGGGTGGCTGTACCCTTGTTACCTAGGGTGACCTCGCCCACATGGTAGATGGACGCTGGGTAACAGCCCTCCCTCTTGAGATCCCTTCCCCAATGCCCATGCTCACCTTGGCTGAACTTGTATGCCTGATCAGGGAAATCTATGCCGAGATCGCCAAACTGAAGTTGATGAATCTGAAAATGATTAGAAACAAGCCTGATGATTGGAATCCACATAGTCAAAAAAGGATGAAGATTGATTCATTGTCCAGAATCACTGATGGTTTTGATTTGGCCAACAGTGCGATTGTCAAAATTAACCCCCTCTCAGAATCGTTGGGGATGATCCCCAACATGCAGTTAGTAGCATTGGACACCATTGACGATAGTTTGAAGCTGCCTTCTGGCAAATTGGAAGTTGCAGCTGATGCAACGCTTTTGACTGAATGAACAGCCCAGTGACCAGGCATGGGAGGGTTGGGCATCCTGAATCCATGCCCAACCAATTGGGACCCCCCTACGTGGGGTAGCCCTGGGGGATTCCTGCTGCTCATCAGGCCAGATGCTGTCACACCAACCATCAGAAATGCAGTTGAGCCTCATTTTGGGCGTTCGAGGTAAAACTGACAGCAACTCAGCATGCTGCCATATTCTTTGATGTCAGTTCCCATTGAGCTTATCTACCCTCATCCCTGAATAATTCGCTGGTTAGGTCAAAATTGAGGGACTTGATCCCTACTAGTTCCCGCATCAATTTGACCACTATTTAATCAGTTGCATCGCACTGAAAAAATTGTTGGTCAATTTTCTTCATTTCCTTTAAATAAAACTTGCACTAAAAACTATTAATTTTTGATTTTATTGATATCCTTCTGGCCGCATACATTATGGCTTTACTCTGGTGGCCTGTCAGTCCCTATACTGGATGGGATTTACCAGTACTGATGGTCACTATGGCCCCCACCATTGTCAACTGGATTCAGCGAGATAGATGCTTCTGGAAATTCAACCCCATTATCTCAAATATCCGCCAACAATATACTGGGATCTTGTGGCCTTACATCCACCATTTCCAAGCAAGTATCAGCCCCCTTGTCTCCTCAGTTGAACTGAACCCACCCACCGGTGACCTTGTAAAAAATATACCTGTGGTATCGCCCCCTGCATCAAGACCCATAGTGTCTGAGGTAGTCTCCATTTGGTTCGTTCTCAGGTTGCTGTTCACAATTGCCCTACACCAACGGCTTATTGTTTCCCAAATTCATGGCCCCATACAACGTCATATGTGCAGCAATGCCTCTGGCATTCTGGCTTGCTTTTTGGGTGCTTACGCATCCCAACTGGCAGGATGGTATAAACTTCTTTTGCCGTTTTCATGACAGGAGCAACCTAAGGAACATGGCCATTAGGACCAAGTTATGGTGCAATCTGAATAACATGGTTTTGGGCTGCTGATGTGGCAAAATCTGGAAAAATTTAATGAAAGTGGTTTAAGGTTGACAAAAGGGTATTATAATGTAAAATTAAAATTAAAGAATTGATTGACAACTGTACTTTGAGTGATGGTTGCCTTAAGGCCTTGGGGCTTGGGAATAAGAAAAATTGCATAAATGAAGGAATTATGAGCTCAACCAAGTTTTTTAAAACTAAATCTTGCAACTAACTCAACGCCAAATTGGACTTTTTCTGATCATCTGACTCCCGCTCAAGTTTTGCACTTAATTTGTTCCTCCCACCACAACTTTGCTTAGCTCAATGGCACTTCGTTTGGTGGATGACTGGAATCACCATGGCCAGGGCATGGGGGCCCTGTTACACTGCGTAGAAAATAGATTATCACAATTGATTTTACTGGTTTTAGTTACTTAAAATTATTTAGATTTTTCGC
Organism: Massospora cicadina; assembly: GCA_022478985.1. NCBI lineage: Eukaryota > Fungi > Entomophthoromycota > Entomophthoromycetes > Entomophthorales > Entomophthoraceae > Massospora > Massospora cicadina. The sequence goes on from JAKSZP010011875.1 coordinate 6,763, forward strand.
CATATTGTAGCCCAAATATACTATGAAGATGCTTCTCCTGATTTCTTAAGGTTTTTTTTTCCCCTCAGAAGACCACAACATTGGATCTGGAGCGATGCATTCACCATTAACCTTTAGCTGCACCTCTTCCCACCGCAACCCCCACACTTCCCTGATCTTCTTGATAAGCTCACTTGTGGTCGAATATAGCAGGGAGGGATAAGCCCTCAAAGGTAGACTGTCACCCACCGTTTGTTAACCACATTGGCAAAGTTGCCTTGTTTGACGAGAAGGATGACTGCTATTTAAGCTCTTTTTTTGGGCTAAAAGGGGATGCCTTATGGTTGAGGCTTAGGGGATTCTTCTTCAGACTACATTATCCTTTCCTCTTTGAAGAAGAGGAGTGTTCACACCGGGGAATCTAGGCCAGGGCAACATTTTGTGGGCTTTTAGGAGTATGATTGCCATCAGTATGATTTTCTGAGGGCTGAGGAGCATCAGGATGGGAGACATGGAGGGCCTCAACCAGATCAGAACTGCGGCGCAGTCCCAGGCACTAGCCCAACTATTTTGTAATCTAGGAAACCTTTACACGCCACAAGGTATAAGTCCAAATAAAGTGACCGCTGGGAAGCCAAGATGGCGTCAACCTCAGCCTCCTCCAACCCTTTGATTATGATTGGCTTGGGCTCTAAAAGAAATTCCTTATTGAATAAGGGCAACTGTGATACGTGGAACACTGGGTGTTGCTTCCAGTGGGACGAAAGCTTAGATTTAAACGCCCCATTGCCCAAGTCTGCCTCTACCAGATGGGGCCTGGATCATTTTCTCAAGAATTTGTGGGAAGGCACCTGCATATACAAGTAGCAAATGTCCAGCATGACGTGAAAGCCTACCAAAATATTGTGCGTTGAAAGTTGTTTCCAGTCCATGAAACGCTTATAGTCACTGATAGCCTTGGTTAGGTGTTCCAAAACCAGAGATTGGGTACTGCAAATATCTTGAGCGTGGTCAGCCGTGGCCAGTACCTCAGGAAGAAGACTTGGACCCAATGAGAACAAAGGGTTATACCCCAGTGTTGCATCATAGGGCGAGAACCCTGTTGATGCATCCATTCCATTGTTATACACAAACTGAACAAGCTTAAGATCATCCGCCCAGGTGTCCTAAGCCGCTGTAGTGTAACACCAAAGGTACTTTTCAAGAACTTGATTCACACGCTTCATTTAGCCATCTGACTGAGGATGGTATGCTGTTGACTGACACAGTGTAATTTTCAAAAGTGAGAGGATTTGTCCCATAATTGCGCCATAAACTGGAGCCTGTGATTGCTTAAAATCTCTTACAGCAACCCGAACATTGAGAATACATGGTGTACAAAGAGCTTGGCCATCTCCTTGGAGTAATGCAGAGGAGCAGGGAATAAAAAGAGCTAATTTAGTGAAATGATCCACTACCACTATAAAGGCAGTAAACCTATTGGATCTTGGAATATCAACAATAAAGGTGACAGACACTAAAGCTCATAGTCCCTCCACCTGATTCAGGGGGTAAATCGATTTTCCCCAACCATTCCAACTTGGCCCATGCGTACAGCATGCAATTTGCAATACAGGCTATAATACCCTTAGAAAGTCCTGGCCAGTTTCACGTCCACTTAATTAGATTGAGACACTCTTTGTTGCCAGGGTGCTCTACTGCAGGGGGTCATGGCGCAATCAGATAACTTTGTCGTGGAGGAGGGGCGGCATCTATAAATGTGACCTAAACTAGGTGTGGACCTCCACCAAATTATAAAAAGATTTCTTGTGCATCAGAGGTGCCACTGATCCAATACCTCCAAACTTTCCACACAAGCTGTATAGGTCGGTAGGACCCTCAAACCCAGAGGCGCATCTGGACCCAAATCCGCCACCAAAACTGTATGAGGAGCATTAGCTAAAAATTGGGCCTGAAGGATAACTGTGATTAATTCTTGCCATCTGCCTCTGCCAGACACAGCGAAGGTTTGTGAGTAAGTTAGTAAGCAAGCACATTTTTGCTCCCTATATGAATTCATACTTAAAATTGAAGCTGCAAAGGCTTCATTATGTCCATGTTTGATGGCGCCAACTTCTGCAGCTTACGAAAGTACAAGAGAGCTTGGTGATCTATCTGCACAGTTAACTCGTGCTGAGTGCCTTGCAGAAGTTACCACTAGTGGGTCAGAGCCCACGAAATGGCAGCCAGCTTCTTGTTGTAGATGACACAGGTTTGTTCAGAAGAAAACTTGCAGGAAAAGTAAGCCACCTGGTGTTTCATCTCATCATGATCCTGAAACAGAACCGCCCCCACCATAGCAGATGAAGCGTCACATGATTCAATAAAAATCTTGGCAGGGTCGTCATGCTTCAGAATGGAGGAGACAAAAAAGACCTGCTTTATGGCCTTGAACGCCCGGTGGCACTCCTCCATCCGGCAGTACAGCACATTTTCCCCATCAGGTGATGCAAAAAGACCAAACAGCTGCAAAAGGGCGGGAGAAACTTTCTCAGGAAGATGATGGTGCCCAAGATGCTCCACAACTGCTTCTGGGTTGTGGGGTAGGCCATTTGAGGATGGCCTTGAGCTTGATGAGGGGTATGGCATACCCTTATTTCAATACTAGATTATGAAAGAAGGTAACCTCTTCACGAAAAAACTCACATTTTGACATCTTGACATAGAATACTGCCTTGTGCAGAGTGGCCAGCACCGCCTCCAGGTCGTTCTTGTGTTTCTCAGGAGTGAGGGAATTTACAAGGATATTGTCAGTTTATGCCACCATACAGGTGAGCCTAAGGTCCCTCAGCACGTTATTAATACTACGCTGGAATAAAGCGGATTGTTCTTCAGACCAAATGGCATCAACTGGAACTGGAATATGCCTTCCTAGTCCAAATGGCGGTTAGAAATTCCTGGCCCTCATCAGATTGAATATAGTTAAAGGCATTAATGAGGTCAAGTTTTGAAGCTACCTGAGACTTTACAATCACCTGGCTGATTTCTGCTTGATGGGGAGGGGTAGGGATTGTGTAATGTGATATTATTCAGATGACCATAGTCAACTCAGAGCTGCAGCGTTCTATCATCATTTTGAGCGAAGACAATAGATGAGGCAATAGGGACGTTTCCTTAAACATCTGCCCCATCCTGATCAAGTTTAATCATATTTCCAAAGCCTTAAACTCTTCCGCTGTGTATGGATACAGCAGACAGTTGATATTGATCACAGCTACTGTCAAGCAGGTCACTAAATTGTATTTTGAGTGCAGTGGAAGACAATTGGCTTTTAAATAAAATATATCTTGGTATGCCACCAACGCTAGGGGAAAATTGTAAGAAAAGCCATGAGAGAAGTGTGCGTCATGATGAAGCTATGGCCCTGCACCGTGGTAAGAGTGTCAATAAGTGGAATCTCTCCTCCCAACTGGATATTTCTAAATGACATCATGTTTGAGTCTAAAAAGGATCTTCACTTGCTGGTACTGCACCAGCCCACCCACAGAATTAACAGGAATAGCAGGTCGGGCACCACCAAAAATTGATCACAGAAACTGAACTGATGTACCAAGAAGGCTACCAGCTGTCGCACCATAAAGGAAAACATTGGAGCTGATGGCACGCCAAGCACAAACGCCCTTTCATCCAAGTCCAACTCAAGCTGCTGAACCAGCTTCAAACTCATGAATTTTCTCGCCACACCCATGTCAACCAAGGCCTCAAATGACACTCAGTGCACACCTATCTAGAATTCCATTGATACCAAAAAATAGGAAACTCTTGTTTATTGGCAAGGGCGCGTGATTCCGCTGGCTGGGTGGTAATAATTATTGGGTTGGGCAGGAAAACTGGTGTGCTTGGGGAGCTGGAACCCAGACCAGGATACTGCTTTGTGATCTCCTCACATTGCGCGTCCATCAACTGGAGAACCAATGGATTAATGATTTTTTTCTTATTTGTGGGAGCCTCACCTATGGAAGCCAAAGCAGTTTAAGATCCACCCTTGGGAATGGGTAGCACCTCACCTTCATCAAAACCCATCACTTGGATTCTGAGAGTGTAGGTAGGACCAAAACTTGGGGCGACCCCCCAATATGCTGATAGAGATATATGAGCCCCACTCCAGAGGATACCTGGAGGAGTGTGGCACTGATCAAAGATAGCTTCATGAAAATTTGGTCCACTGTCTCCAATGGTGTGGCCCAAACAGCATAGGTAGCATATGCAGGATCCAAGTCAGCATGGAATACTGCCATAATGGCGTCCAGAAAAAGGTTAAGTGCAGGGACTAGTTCATAAAAAGCTTCAACAAATGAAGCCAGGTTAGACGCATTTGCACCCATGGATTATAATTGAAGCAGATAAGCTGATCTCACCAATGGCACCTGAAATGCTGATGAAACTAATGCGATCAGGGGAATTGTATCCCAGCCTGGTTGGCTGGGTGCAGGATACCCTGCACCAATAGCGGGCTTCACTTTCAACTGCATCCAACAAGGCCACACTCCATTGGGAATCTGTCATGGTAGAGAAACTTGCCAGAAAAATTTAGAATTCATCTGCAACTCAGCAAGGGTGTCGAGAACCTGGTTGCTTATCTTGGCAGTTTGCACAGATGAGCTTACCCCTAAGGTGAGCTGGAACTAAGGTTGGAATTTCTGGAACAATACGGCTGGTGAGAAGCTCCATCACCGTCACATGGGAGCAATGCACAAACATGACATCCAGCCAAATGAACATCATGAGGCAAAGCCCCAACTTCAAGTTCATCTAATAAAAGGAAACCATTGCTTTAACCAACTTAAAAAGAAGGATAGAAATGTGGACACTATTAGTTGGTCAATTAGGTTAAAACTGGCAGATAAAATTGAGAATGGCCTGTCAGTCGTGGTGCATGAGCACACAGAAGTCAAACCAGAATTCCAAGGCATTGCCACCTGAGCAACTTGATAAATAGGTGGGAGGGAAGCGAACAGAGTATGACGGCTGGTTGCCACTGTAACTACCAACCTGACAAGCAACCATATAACGGCCCCTGGGGGCCCCAAAGTTTCAGAAACAGGAGACTCATCAGGTATAACTGTGGGGCCAGGATTTTCCGTGGGTCCACTAGAGATAGATTGGGTGGTAAGGTCACGAAACCTCACCCAGAGGGGAGAAAAGATCTTCAACATCATTGACTCATCTTTCCGCCAGAGAGCGCTGGCAAACGTGGTTATCCACAATTGGTCACGCATATGATATCCCATTCAACAAACGTGGAGAGCAACGTAGTGAGCATAACCACTAGGACCAAATTATGATGCAACATGAGAAACATGTTTTTGGGCTGCTGAGGTGGCAAAATTTGGAAAAATTTAATAAAAGTAAATCTAAGGTTGAGAAAAGGGTATTTTGTTGTAAGATTAAAATCAAAAAAGACTGACAAATGTACCCATGAGGGAAAAATGCCTTAAAGCCTTGGGGATTGGGAATAAGAGAAAATGAAGAAATGAAGGAGTTACAAGCCCAACTGATTTTGGAAGAACAAAATCTCGCGACTAACTTGATGCCAAATCAGCCTTCCGCTGGCTATCTGAATCCCACTAGAGTTTTGCCACTAAACTGTTCCTCTCACTATAACTTCGCTCAGCTCAGTGTTGCTTTATTTGTTGGGCAACTGGAATCACCTATTGCCAGGGAATGGGGCCCCGTCCCACTAATTATCAAATGGATTCTCGCATTTGATTTCACTGAGGGGTGGTTCCCCAAAATTATTTGGATTTTTTGCCTTATTGACGCAACTTGAAATCACTGTATGAGATGGTCCCCACAATTTCTTAGGGTTCTTCGCCCCCTCATTAGACCCCAACATCAGAGCTGTATTGACGCATTCACCCTCGCCCTTTGGCCATCATCTTCTTCCCACCGCAACCTCCACATACACTTCCCTAATACACTTGGGAAGCTCGCTCATGGTCAAATATGGTGAGGAGGGAGGAAACTTTAAAGAGTAGGCCATCACCCACTATTTGTCCATCACATGGGCGAGATTTCCTTGGGTGATGAGGGGATGGCCGCATTTTTGGGCCCTTTTTTGTGCAAAAAGGAACGCCTTATAGTTAGGACGTAGGGGATTCTACCCCAAATGCACTCTCAACAGTTTCTAGCAAAATGCGAAGTGGAGTAAAAGGATATGATGATCTTTGGGAGCATATATCTTGAGGCTCAAAGGAATATGCAAGTTGGTATGGACCGTCGTCAGAGCACTAGAGCCTAGCGACTGAGCTAGTGAAGAATAAAGCCTGGTTGGCTTTAAATGGGTTGATGGAGCAACATTGGGCTAAGCAAACGTGGAAGACATATGTTGCAAATTATACATCCACTACATCAAAAACTTCTTTAGTGTACCAGGACAAACAGTATGATGACTGCTGGCCTTTGCTGTTTCACCTTCATATGCTACCTCTCACCACAGGTCCACAGGCAACCCACCAACCTAGCAAACTAACAACTTCATCTTAGCTCAATTAACTTTTTGGGAGGCACACAGCAAGTCCTACACCATCATGGGTGATTCTCGCCTCTATCTTATCATCCAATAAGTGTTATTACTCATTAGTCCCTCATTGTTGGTACCAGTTAGACAAGTTCCCGTGGTCTTACATGTAGCTATAGGCATTGGGGTTGATGGTGCTGATCACCTTTAGGTGCATTTTTCCAGCACTTAACCTTGGGGATCTTCAGCCTACTCTCCACGCTGGCCATCTTCTGGCTACCAAAAACAATAAAAGAGTAGGCGAGAGAAAGAACTTTAAAAATGAAATTAAGTTATCTATGCTTAGGTGACTTATTGGTAATTTAATACACTCCTATCAACAATCTTTTACATTTATTGCCGGCAAATCAAGCTATTCTCAGTGTTTTAATGGCAACCCTTCCCTTTAAATTCATACCAATTGACGCCATGTATTAGTTTGATTCATCCTTGACATCAGCAGCTGGTTCAATCTTATATAGATTATTATTATAAACTAATCATCAGATATACTAGACATCAGTCACTGGTATTCATAATCCTATGTAGCAGAATCAGCGTTGCTAACCAATATTAGAACCCTTGGCATTCAAATCTAACAATTTGATCATCCTCAGCTTAAGTCGTCAGTAAATCTCTAATATTTTAATTGATTGGATCATCCTTGGCATCAGTTGTCAGTGATCCCAATCCTCAATGAAAAACTAGTAATCTTCTGTACTCTAGATTAATAATATATACATCCTCGGCCTCAGTTGCTGGTGTCAATTACTAATAACCTCAAAAGTATCAGGGATTATCCCAAACACTTTGAGATATCTAAATCAAACCAAATGGGGAGCACAAATCGCTAACTTTTTTATTAATAAAAACATTGAACTAGGCGTATAATCGCAATTACCCTGAATAATCAAAACCCTTAATTCAGATATCGTAGGAGGAATCCATCTGGTTAAAATACCAACATATCCCCCACTTAACCAGATGATATACCTCCAGTGTGACTCCACCTACTAGGTGGGCCAAGATCAACTCAAAGCTCCTTCTCCAAAAGGCGCTGGAGCTAAACCAGTGGCTTTCGCCACCTCCTAACCATTCTCCAACTACTTGAGCAACACACTAATAAAACCATTTGTAGTGAGCATCAATGTTGTGTTTTTACATCCGCTACATCAGGAACTCCATTAGTGTGCCAGGACAAACAATATGACGAATGCTGGCCCTTTCTATTTTTCCTTCATAGGCTACCTTTCACTAAAGGGCCACATGCAACCCACCAACTTAGCAGACTAACAACTTTATCTTAGCGCAATTAACCCTTTGGGAGGCGCAGAGCAAGCCCTACACCATCCTGGGTGATTCTCGCCTCTGTCTTATTATCCCCCTCAGTGCTAATACCCATCAATCCCTCATTGTTGGTGGACAGTTGGTCAAATTCCCATGGGGCTTCCCTGAGCTCTAGGTTTTAGGTTTGATGGTGTTGACAACCACTAGATGCCTTTACCCAGCACTTAATCTTGGGTATCTTTAGCTACTTTCTAACGCTGGTGTCAGGGACTGGTGCATTACTGACCTGGTTGGGGATAACTAACCATGAGCTAGCATAACCAAGGGGTTTTAACCAGTATGACAAGGACACTAGAGATGTCCAGGTATAAGGAATGGTGGGTAATCTGGTATGGGAGTTGCCTAGAGATATGGCTTTAAAAAGGGAAAAGTTGAAAGGGAGTTTTTTATAGGTTGGGGTGGTAGATTGATATTGATAACACTTTAGTAGTAAACTTAATAGTGTTTGCATGATAAAAAAAATTTTTATTGACCTCAAAGTCTAACCAAATGAATGCTTTGGTTTTATGTACCATCCAACTTCCTGGACTTACCTAAAACTTGATTTATTTTTAAAACAGTGTACTATTCTTCTCTGGAGCTTATGGGATTGCAGATTGCATAATTTTTTGAAAGGCAGTGGGAATCGTCTCAGTCTCATTGTAAATTTGGTTTGGCGCGATTAACTGACTCAATTATTATTTCAATTTGGGTAATTTAAATTATTAATCGACCATTTAACTACAATTATTCATTTGATATGCAATTATTCAATCTAACTTCATAAAATATTCTCTTAATCTGATGGATGATGTTTGTAATCTCAGGAATTCCACTAATGTCAGGATTTACCCCGACATCAACCTATACCATGGCTGAAGCTACCTGCGAGGCCTTCTTTTTCCATTTCTTTAACAGCTTGCCTGCATTCTTTAAGTTCTCCTCAGGCTCCCAAATGCTCTCTTCTGCAGGATATCCAGCCCACTTAACCAAGTATTGCACTTTAACATGATGGTTTGTCTCCCATAATAGCCTCCACCTTGTACTCAGGGCATGGACCTTTAATCAGTGGTATTAGCTCTTTGACTTTCTGGTGTGGTAGGAAATTTCCTTCTTTTTTGTGCAAGAGGGAACGATGGAATACATTTTTAACTTCCAACCTTCAGAAAATTTAAGACAGTAAGCCATCTTTCTTATAATCTCTATGACCTTGTATGGCCCTACACGCTAATGAGCAAGTTTCTGACATGGTACATCCAAAGGAATATTGTGAGCATCCAGGTAAACTTTGCTACCTACTTCCAACACCTTTTAAGGCACACGCTTCTTATCCGCAAAGTCTTTGTAAGTATTTACTGCTCAGTTAAGATTTGCCAAGCAAAGTGCATGAGTTTTATGAATATTTTGTAAAAATTCCCTCCCAAGGAGGTTGTCTGCTTCAACAGATGGCAATTATTCCCAGTTCACATCATTTCCAAAAATCGTTAAATGGTGACAAGCCAGTTGAATAAAGATCTAGAGTGTTGTAACAGAACTGGGTCATAGGCAACAACTTAACCCAGTTGTTTTTCTCCGCATTACATAGCATCTCAGGTACTGCTCCAGCACCTGATTAGCTCTCTCATTCTAACCATCAGTCTGCGGATGGTATGCGGCGGATAAAAATCTCTTGATTCCAAAGTCTACAATGAGCTATTTCCAAAAGTATGATGTGAATAGAGGCCCTTTTGTCTGAGATCACCTCCTTTGGAGTACCATTATGCATTAATACATTTCTCAAAAACAGATGAGCTATCTCTTTAGCCATGACATCTGTAGTAGCTAGGATAAAATAAGCCATTTTAGTAGATATATCTACTACTACCAATACTGCATTAAATCCTTGGGAACAGGTTATCTCTACTATAAAATCTATGGATATTGACTCCAATGGCTTTTGTGCGATTGAGAATGGTTGTAACTGTCCTTCAGGAAGTCCTTAACAAACTTTGGTGCGCCCACAGACCTCACATCCTGCCACATATTTTAAGACAACCCCTTCAAGATTAGGCCATCAGTAAGTTCTTTAAATCAGTTGGATCATTTTATTCTTTTCAGGGTGTCCTGTTATGCCTACATCATGGTGCTCATGCATGACATCCCATCTTAAAGGTCCTTCTGGTACTTAAAAACAACTTTTAAAATACTTACTGACACTTTAATGGGTAACCCTTTTTGTACCACACGCTGTCTAAGTTTTGATTAAAATTCGTTATTCACATTCTGATAGAAAGCATCATCATTTTGAACATTTAAATTCTCATCTTCATGGACCACTAGCACAAGATGAGATAATAATGCAGCGGGATCCTTGGTCTTCAGAAGCACCTGTGTATTAAACTTGGTAATTTCCCCTCTTCAGGGATCATGTCAGGATGCCGGCTTAAGGAATCTGGAACCAAATTAATTTTCCCAGGTTTGTAACCAATGTCTAAGTCATGATCCGCCAGAGTAAGTGCCCATCGTGCCTGACGCTGATTCAATTGCCGTGGGGTGAAAAAGTAAGTCAAGTTTTTATGGTCTGTTAAAACTTTCATTGGGTACTTTGCCCCATACAGGTACTGGCGCCAGTGTTTTAGACATTGAACAACGGCTAACATTTCCTTGTCATAGATAGGATAGTTGCATTCCGCTGGGATGAATTTCTTGGAATAGTAGGCTATGGGATGCAGCCTACTATCATCCCCCTCCTGCAACAAACCCCCCCAAAAGCTTATCCTGAAGCATCAGTCTCAACCACAAAGGGCTTTTCATCATTGGGCATTGCCAACACAGGTGCAGAAACAAAGGCAGCCTTTAAGTCTGAAAAGATTTTCCGCCACCTGAGAACATTTATATGGAACACTTTCTGATGTAAGACGTGTTAAGGGTAACGCAATAGAAAAAAGTCTTTGATAAAATCCCTACAAAATTTTGCCAAGCCTAAGAAACTGTGAACGTCCTTTCTGACTATTAGGTGTAGGCTAATATGTGATGGCATCCATTTTGCTAGGTGCCATGGTGAACCCATTCCTGCCCAAAACATAACCAGGAAATCCAACTTCCTCTTGCGCAAACTCACATTTTGATAGCTTCACAAGCAACTTTTACCTTCCAAGCTGCTCAAAGACCAAGTTCAAGTGCAGTAAGTGTTCCTCCTGCGCCTTGTTGTAGATCAAAATGTCATCAAGGTAGGCTAATCAGAAGTGGTCCAGGTAGCCACCCAGCACCGTATTAATCATTTAATGAAATGTACTAGGTGCGTTGAACAACTTAAATGGAATCACCAGATACTCAAATAGCCCAAATTTTGTCTTAAACTCTGTTTTCCACTCATCATCTTCTTTTATCCGTATCTGATTAAATGCATCCTTCAAGTCAACTTTGTAAAAGATTGTAGCTCCAAACAATTGGTCACTCAAATGATCAGCTTCAGGTAAGGGATTCTGGTTCTTTTTGGTTATATCATTGAGCTTCTGGTAGTTTATACATGGCCGTAGTCCACCGTCCTTCTTACTAACAAACAACAATGGTGCTGAACAGGGAGAGCGGGACACTCATATAAACCCCTTCTCAAGCATTGTATCCAAGTATTACTCAGGGCAATTTGTTCTTGTTGAAACTATAAATTGGTCCATGGGTGGGATGCTTCTCTTCTATTAAAAAAATCGCATAATCAAAGGATCCATGAGCTGGTAGTTGCTTAGCCTCCTCCTCTCCAAAAGTGAAGCCCATTTTGAAAGATCTAAGGGATCTTTCCTTTGTAAGGCTCCAATGGACCACCCTGAGAAACTGTTGCGGACATGTCCAAACATTTCTGCTCTTCTAACGCACACTTAATGAGCTTATCCTTTAGTTTAATTGTGATAGAGTTCTGTTCATAATTGTGCTTAGTTCAACCTATGTCCACAAAGGATACCCAAGAATTATAGGATGGGGTGAACTACGCAGGACCCAAAACTCAGCTTTCATTTTAATTACACCAAACTTCAAGTCAATGTGATGTGAGCAGTGGTAAGCTAAAGACTGTTCATCCGCCTTCAAGATTACTTTTTATCAAAGGTTTTTTTGCATGCAAGCCCAGAATTTTCACTGCATGCTCTGAGATGAAGTTCCGTGAGGCCCTACTGTCCAGCAAAGCCATAGTTTTCAAATTTCTCTTTCCAACATCTAAATTTAAACTCAATACTGGATAAGACTTTTTATCGTTTTTCAATGAGTAATTGAGGGTGTGAGGTTTTCCCTTATGGTACTTCTGTTTCCAGAATTTTCTTGGTCTGCTAATACCCACTATCAGACTCTGGGTGACCTCAATAACTTTGTTCAAGGGTAGCGTGATGGGGTGGTGTCTGATCAAATCTGATAAGTGACATTCCAACCCTTGTCAGAAATAAAGCGCTCCCATTTCTTTGTCTAATTCTGCCCTCTGAAAGTTCTCCAAGAACTTATGAGTATATTCCTCAATGTTTGACCTTCCTGTTGAAGGTTCATCAAGGCAATAAGTGCTTGTAACCTGTTACCAGTGGAATCCGCTGCAGCTAACAAATGGCCTTTGAATGCTCCATAATCTTTACACAAATTCTTGTTCTCTTATAAGGCCCTTATAAACCATCCCAAAGCATCACCAGTGAGTTGTGAGCCCACTGCCCTAATAAGGTGCGTCATATGATTAGGTATCAGGATAAGCTTTGAAATACGCCTTCAACAACGTAAGACCTTCTTTTGCTTCCGCTAAAGTTAATTACTTAGGCTAGGGACTGTATGGTAAGTCATAGGTAATTAGTTGGCAACACACTCTGTTTGCATTTTACTGGGTCCTACTGCTTCTTTTTAGGTTGTTTTCTATTTCTTTACTGGTGAATACATCTGCACAAGTATTTGGTATCTTTTAGTCAGCAAAACAAATATCGAAGCTCATAATAATAATTTTCGTGGTGGGATAATTTAAATAAATCATGGCGTTCAAATTGTCAGGGACTGGTGTACTACAGACCTGGTTGGGGATAGCTAACCATGAGCTAGCATAACCAAGGGGTTTTAACCAGTATGACAAGGACACTAGAGGTGTTCAGGTATAAGGAATGGTGGGTAAGCTGATATGGGAGTTGCCTAGAGATATGGCTTTAAAAAGGGAAAAGTTGAAAGGGAGTTTTTTGTAGGCTGGGGTGGTAGATTAGTATTGATAACACTTTAGTATATATACTTAATATTGTTTGTATGATAAAGAATATTTTTATTGACCTCAAAGTCTAACCAAATGAATGCTTTGGTTTTATATACCATCCAACTTCCTGGACTTACCTAAACTTAATTTAATTTTAAAACAGTGTACTATTATTCTCTGGAGCTTATAAGATTGCAAATTGCATGTGATTTTATAAGGCAGTGGGAATCGTCTCAGTCTCATTGTAAATTTGGTTTGGCGCGATTAACTGACTCAATTATTATTTCAATTTGGGTACTTTAATTTATTAATCGACCATTTAACTACAATTATTCATTTGATATGCAATTATTCAATCTAACTTCATCACATATTCTCTTAATCTGATGGATGATTTCTGTAATCTCAGGAATTCCACTAATGTCAGGGTTTACCCTGACAGCTGGCCACTCTCTGAATACCAAAAACAATAAAAGAGTAGGCTAGAGAAAGATTTTTTAAGATGAATTCTAAGTTATTTGTATTAAAACTTATTGGCAATATAATGCCCGCCTATCAACAATCTTTGGCATTTATTGCTTGAAAAACAACCCTATTTTCAGAGTTCCACTGTCAACCAATCCCTTGATATTATCCTAATCAAACGCCAAAATATTAGTTTGATAAATCCTCAGCATCAGTCAATGGTTCAAATCTATATAAATTATTCCTATAAATTAATCATTGAATAGCATTGATATCAGTTGCTGTTATTCATAATTCTAGGTGGCGGAATCATTATTGCTCACCTTTAATGAAACCCTCATCATTCAAAGATGGCAATATGATTATCCTCAGCTTAAGTCTTTAGTTAAATGATAAAATAAATCAATTTATTGGATCATCCTTGGAATCAGTCACTATTGATCCTGAACCTTCATGATGAATTAGTAATCCGCCATACCCTAGATTAACAGTAATATCAACATCATTGCCTCAGTTGCCAATGTCATTATCTAATAACATTAAATCTATTAAGGTTTATTCCTGACACTTTGAGATACCTCAACTCAACCAAATGGGGAGCACAAATTGATAACTTTATTATTAATATCTATTAAACTAGGCGATTAATTAGCAATCATCCCTGACTAATAAAAATCCTTAATTCAGTATCATGCGAGGAATCCATCTGGTATAAAATCCTAACACCATATAGACTTCCATGAGTTTAAAAATTGATCCAATGTCATAACTTAAAGTGGCTATGCAGCTTATGCAAAGTTAAGAAAGGAGGCTATACAAAGGGAAGATTTAAAGCAGTAAAAAAGGAAGTCAGGGAGGAGATTGCAATCTGACAAATATTGAAAGTAAATAAAATGTTTTTACATTTTGTGGGGCCAAGGGGTCACAAAGATTGAGGGAGGCAGTTAAAGGATGATCATGTTTGACCATTGAGAAGTCTGCTGGAGGGGACTTGAAACCAATGCAATTGACATGGGTTCATTGGGCTCTTACTGAGTCATGTATGGCCTTGAAGACAATTTTTATGATAGTCAAGGCATAATTTGTTGATCTACACTGAGAAAATGAAGGCACAATACCTGAATTAACAATAGATTGCTGCATGGATGAACTAAGAATTTTATTGGTGTGCTGATCTTATGTGGAAAGGCTACTGAGATATAATTTGTACTTTGAAGCTTGCAAGAATTCAGACATCATGATCAAGGAAGAGATCAGCCCTCTGGATATATTTAGTCAAGCAGGGAAGTGTTGAATGATTTGCTGGAACTGAATTGTTGAGTATATTAGATATAGGAGAAATAATATCTACAAACCTCTTAATTATTATATTTTATGTCAAATATATCAGCAATCAATATCTTAAAAATACTCTAAGTACAAGTGAAACCTAGGATTTGCGGTCTAGCAATTCCACTTAATTCTATTTGACTTTATGACCCAGCACTGGGGGCTTTTTTAATTTCATCTCAATTAGTTTTCAATGTTGATTGGGGTCTGATTGAATTAATCTCTAATTAGTGATGCAAGACTTTATTCTCTCTTTTCAATCACTACTTGCAACGAATTCATTTTCAAAACTAAGATAGTTTGATAATCTCTTTGAGGAGATAAGTGCACCCAATGTCAGGTAGCAGTTGGGCTAGCAAAGTGTAGGGCACAGGATTGGGCTCTACACCGTCCAAAGTTTTAATCGCCCCAGAGACACTGAAAGCCTAGATAAAAATAAAAAACTGTAAGTGAGTATTTCCCCAGATATTTTAGCCTGGTAAGAAAAGTGCAACCAGTTCATCAAAACTCCACATTCCCAGCCCCAGTTGTCAGTATAGATGGGCTTGAGTTTTCCTGAATATTAATCAAATGATGCTTTGGGAAAGGTTCTGTGGAGATGTGCACAAATTATAACCCAGATGCAGTATATGTAGCACCACACTCCATGACCCACTGTTGGTTGGATCTTGGTTTTGAAACTGAAAAACAGCATATGATGCTGCACAGGTGTGTGTGGTGGTAGACCTCCTGGATGGTCAATGGGTGGTCGAGACAAAGTGCACTTGGTGGACCAAATCAAACCAAATTCTTGTAACACTCAACTTTCTCCCCACAACGATAAAGCTCACAGTGCTGGGCCACCACCTCATGGATGGGCTTAAAAACTATGGGGAACTTTACTCCTTCAAAATGCAACGCTTTATGCTTATAATAAACTTGTGCACACGGGAAAAGCAACTGCATTGATCACCCCATCTGCAGTCATAGCAAAAGATTTGACCCAAATTCCCACACCGCAGATATGTTTACCAATGGGCAGGAATTCCACCCATTCCACATCAGAGTGGATAGTGTGTGCCCTATCTGCACCTTTTGTAATGCTTTTGGCAAAGCGCACATATGCCATTCCATAGAGGGCATCTCGCAAAACGAAATCCTCCCTGATGCAATGGGCAGTGCAGAACCCTGTTGTGAACTGGCTATTGACACCGACGCCGCCTTCCCATGGGGTGTGCAGGGGTGTTAAATTAAGGTCAAACTTGTGTCCCTGCAGGTGCACAAGAAGGCCAAACAGGCCCAGTTGAGAATTTTTATACTTAATGATAGGTGACTCCATTAGTGTGCCAGGCCAAACAGTGTGAAGACTGCTGCCCTTGCTTTTTCACAATCATCTGTGATCTTTCCCTATAAATTCGCAGGGCAACCCATCAACTCACCAGAGAAACAACTTTTTCTTCTGAGGCTTGACCACACATTATGGCTCAGAGGTCCACTTTGGGACTTGTCCAACAATTGTGTTCAGCGGCCTCTATTGACTCACTCAGGGTTTCTCCCCTTTAATCCTTCCAGTCCTTCATTGTTGCTGATAGTTGCCCAAGTTCCCACAGGGTTTCCATCTAGTTCAAAGTTGGGAGTTAGTTGCGCCAACCACTCCAGGTGTTTTACCTAGCACCTAATCTCTGGGATCTTGGGTCTCACCTCTACAAGCTAAGCTAACCACTGTTAACTCAAAACTTAATAAAGATGTGCAAATGAATATTATGTTTGGATATTTAAAGATCTGAAGATTTAAAGATATTTTTATTTAGAGGGAGATCAAACTAATTATAGGCATTTATTGCCTGTCCACGTCATTGAAATTTATTGCCAAAATTGTCAGCACTCACTGATGATTCTCCCTGCTTAGTATTTATCAGCTTTAGTAGTGTTTTTCTTTCTTATTACTATCACTTATTAATAAATGATTCGATTCAAATAGAACAATTTAATAATCAATACCAGGTGAGATGAGCACATTTAATAAACAAGGACAGAATTGGGCAAATGCGGTAAAGGGTAGTGGACCTGGAGCTGCACCACCTAAAGGAACCAAGTGCACAGGAGTAAAAGAGAACCAAAGTAAAAATAAAAACCTGAGGTGGTGCACCCCGCGGGTTTAGTCAAATTTTTAGTAAAATACTGCAGCTGCATGGAAGTGACCCACTCTCAACTACTATCGTCAGTTGAACATGGGGTCCATGTTTTTGGGTACAGAGACATTGGCAATGTGGAAAAAGTTTGGCAAAGCCTAAACAGAATTATTCCTGAAATTGGTGTACATGACAACCCATACTATCCGCCATGGTTGTGGATCTTGGGTTTGAGACAGCAGAGGAAGCAAATGAAGCCGTGAAGGTTAGAGTAGTGATTGACCTTCCTGATGGCCAATATTTGGTATTGACCAAATGCACATGTTGGACAGAATCCAAAGATAATTTTATAATTTTTGACTACCTTCTGACTACACTGGCGCGCACAGTAGTTGAACAACATTTATGGGAAGGCTTGGAAACCTACAGAGAAATTAAACAATTCAAAATGAAAGATTTCAGCTGATGCCAACCCTTAGCACTGGGAAGGCAATTGCAATCATTTCCCTGAACCTGGAGGTAGCAGAGGATCTCACTAAAATCCCCCACATAGAATCTATTATAATTGATGGGAAAAAATCCCAATTATTCTGTGCAGCAGTGGTGACTGCACACCCATATGTAACCACTGTCAGGCCTTTAGGCTCAAGATTCATGCTTGTCCCATAAAAGAAGGCCTAAGAGAAATAGAATTTTATGAGGAAGAAATGGGAGAAGATGACTCAGAGTACGCCAAAATCATGGATACCACACAAGTATCTAACTGGGGAAAATTCAGACAATATGAAATTATTGTCCCAATTTCCACAAAGGAGCGGAAAATGGGTAAACAGGCTTGCAAGTTGGCTGTGACCAAGGCAAAGACATTTGCGGAATCATCCATCTCATCTTAACATATCTAGGAAGACATGGAAGAACTAGCAACAATGAGCCGATCTAATTCAATAGAAAACCAAGAAACCAATCCTAACAAACATGATTTGGAAGAACCCAATTTGGAAGCAAATTCATCAGCACAGGGGTTCAGCACATCCCCCAACATTATGAATTACAACTTAAATGGGATGGGAAATTAACAATTGAATGCGTCAGACAAAACTGTACTCAATGAGAACATGTGCACCACAATGATAAATTGAAAGCCAAAAAGGCAAGGTGGAAACCAAAATAGCAGTAGTGAAAGGGGCAGAATATACCCCAATACCTACTCATCATTATGGCACCTGCTGTAAGGACGCAAAGGTGAGCAAAGAGGGAGAGGGAGTAGGGCCAGGGGCCCTGATAACTGCTCCTGAGGTGCACCGGCGTCTCAGTAGAAATAAGGACACTGAACATAGTGGGACTCAAGGCCTTAACGTCCCAGGCCAAGAAGTTGAGTCTTCAGTGCAACCCCTCTGTGGACATCCTGGCGGTTCAGGAAACTCATTGTCCACAAGGTAAGGAGGAGACATGGGAAAACGTGCTCTTCCAACAATATTGTTTTGGTCGCAACACTGTGGGTTATAGTATGTGAAAGCCAAAATTTTAAATTCATTAATAAAATTTTATTTTTGGATGGCCGCGTACTAGCCATAACCCTCTCATGGCATGAAGAGGTGCACACAATAGCCAGTGTGTATGCACCAAACTGTGCAACGGAGTGTTGAGAGTTTCTATCAGCCTTGACACACCTCCATCTTCCAGAAAACACCTTCTTTATGGGAGACATTAATTGCTGGAATAACCCAGACACTGACCGATGGCCACACATGACAGATATACCACAAGGGCATGTGAAACTTCATGTGCTAAAGGCCACCTTGGGACTATATGATCCTCTACCCAAACGATTGCCTCTCCTGCAGAACATGACACGCCCACATGTGCACAATGGTAAACTTATTTCTATATCATGAACAGACCTAATACTTGCACCGCTAATTTTCTGACACCAAATCTCTAAATTTAAAACTACAAAAATCAAATTTTCCAACCATCAGCTAGTGTCAGTGTCATTCACACCGGTGAAAACAATTATCCAAGCACCCAGGTGGTGCAGAATACGCCTGGAAAATTTAGCTGCCTCAGAATTTTACTCCTGGGTGAAGAAAATATCCTCAACAAGGGATTTTCAAACGCCCTTTTGCTCAGACCAACTGATCACCTGGGAAAATTTTAAAAACCAATAATACAACAGGTGAAACACACAACATCAAGAAGATACATGGAATCTTCAGCCATCATCAAAATGCACTTTGGCTATGATCACCTGGAAATAATGTACCATGCACAGGATACAGCCCCAGATGGGGATGCAAATGGGCAGAGGTTTCTGCACGCCTAAACACCTTGATATGTGAACACCAACACCGCGTTAATGTTCATTACAGAGCAAAAAACCTAAAAGATGAAGAAACTTGTTTAAGCTATTTTCTTCCATCAATTCTATGCCTAAAAGAAACTGTAGCCTGCACACAGGTCCAATGACTGGCCAAATCCATAGCAGAAACACCTGAGGAAGTTGTGACTAAAGTACATAAGTTTTACACAAATTTATATAAATCTAAACCTGTCAAAACAGAAAAATCGAAAAATTCCTAGCCAATGCACATATTGACACTGTGACTCAAACTAACAACTTAATTAACTTAATTTTGCGTGAAGAATTATGGGAAGCAGTGTGCAGTGCACCAAGGGGAAATGTCCTGGAACTGAGAAACTTCCCTATGAATTTTATAGAAATATTCAATAACATTTCTAATATTCTTTTAGCTTCCATGAATAAGTGCATTATGGAAACATGCCTTCTACCTGGAGGCAAAGAAGCATATACAGTCACTCTATTTAAAAATGTAGATAAGTTAAATCTATTCAATTGGTGCCCAATCTCCCTAATTAATACTGACACTAATCTTTTCACAAAAACTATGGCCAAGTAAGTAGGGTAAATTGCAACTGATTTGATATCACCATCACATTATGGATTTGTCCCAAGAAGATCCATTTGGGACAATATTCACACAGTTGCAAATGCCTTCCAGTCCAAAACCTCTAAAGCACTGTCTTTTTAGATCTACAGAAGGCATACGACAGGGTGAATTGGACCTACCTTAGGGCATGCCTCAAAAAATTCAAACTCCCAAATAGGCTTATAAACTGGGTGATGCTGTTCACAGAGTCAGCCACCATGACCATGCGTGGAGCAGGCTTCTTAACTAACCCAGTCATCCCACAGAGAGGACTCAAACAAGGAGACCCTCTAAGCCCTTTACTATATAATTTTAGTCTTGATCCCCTAATCAGGAATACAAATACCCTCATTAATGGAATCAATGTCTATGTCCAGTCATCAGTCAAAATGATGGCCTTTGCTGATGACTGTGGTGGGAATATCCAGCAACAAGGATGCTCGCATACTTGAAAAAATGATACAAGAATACTCATCTATTAGCAACGCATCACTGAACGCTGAGAAAACGAAAATTATACTCCTGGGGAAGTATTAGACACATTTGACGCCATCTACCATGGGTCAACAGACCAACACAACATCAAGACTCCTCACCAGACATAGGAAGTGAAGATCAGCAATTACCCCATTGGAACTTCCATTCATTACCAAGCCGGCAGCTGAACCTGTCCGTCACTTGGGGGTATGGTTAGAGACAGGGGGATACGCCAACGCTATGATGGAAAATAACCTCCTAGATAAAATAACAAAATGCATAGCCTCTTTACATGGTCAACATACAGGTTTAACTGGACGAGTTGCATAGCTAATTCCATGATAATATCAATTATATGATTTACAGCTCATACAATTACTTTTTACCGTCCTTTTTTAACACAATATATGCCCTAATACATGGGCGGCTTTATTCTGACCACAAAGCCCCTGTGCGCCTTGAAACTTTATTTGGCCCTAGGAGGAATGGAGGTATGGGGCTAACTAACTACATAGAGCAAGCGACCCATATACTAGGATCCTGGATAGCTCAGGTGACTAGTCCAGACCTTCTAGACATACATTGGGCTAGAGCTGCAAGATATAACTTTTCAAGATCACTCCAATTAAGAAATCCAGATCATCCATACTCCTTAATTAAGTATATGGCATCTCACCCAATTGCTACAGAACCACATGGCACTTCTGTACACTTCAAAAGTATAATTCTAGCCATGAGAAGAGCAGATTGGAAGATCCAAATAAGCGGCCAGACCAGTCACCGAGGTCACCCAAGGCTAACTCACAGACAAGAAGTCAATGGCCAAGTACTCACAGACAACATAATAAAGCGAAACCCTAGTACCATAGCCAGGATTGACTACCTGGATCTATTGGATATACCGTACAGCCTGGAGACCCAAAGAATGGTTTGGAGCTACACACACCACCCATTACTACAATCCAGGATAAGAGCACATATATGGAGATGCATGTAGAGAGTGTATTGCACAGCAGAACGGTCAAATGCATCCCACTCCACATGCACAATATGTGGCCAATATGGAAGCTTGGTACATTGCTTAAAACAATCTCCAATATTGGTAGCTATCTGGAAAGAGCTCATGCGCAAATTACATCAAGACAATGGACATTCATTTAGTTTGGGTAGGAACATGTTTGCTCTCAACATGGAGTCACCTATTCATACATCTTTACGGGAATTTTTGTAGCAACAGCACTATGGACAATCCATACTATAGTATTGGATTCATCTACAGGAGCAACGCCTACCCTTCAAGGAGCCATTAATCGTTTTCACTACCATATATTGGAACATTTCCAAGCATTGTTGTTTGGAAACATGACCCCACATAACAGAAGGATAATCAATTCATATTTACCCATATGGTTCCTAAATATTGACTCATTCCTTCATTTATGCTGCATCCAAATATAAGTCATCAAAATACCCCATCGTCCTAAACCTGGCGATCCTGGCTGGCAACAGGAGGGGCTATGAACCCTCTGGGGTGTTTTTTATTTTAGTCATATTATTATTATCATCATTAAATCAGAATTGTACATTCCCTTGTCAACCTTCCCTGAAAAAGTATTCATCAGCATTCTCACTGGCGATACTTGTCATCTTTGAATGTCCAGGATTATGTCAATCCTTGATTCATCATAATCTGAAATAATTAAATATATTGACATCCTTGGCATAAGTTGCCAGTGTCAGATTAAATCAAAATGCTGTTAAAGATTGTTCCCAATACTCTCACAAAGTTGAAATACAATTTGGCTTTTTTTAATTGATATTAATTGGTTCAACAACTTCAGCATAAGTTTCTGGTACTCAAAATTAGACAACAAATTCATAAACATATGATTGAAAATGAATACTTTGGCTTTCCGCCAGAAAATCCCATAATCACTTCACATGAAGTTGGCATCGAGATAAGATTCTGTTGAACTCAGATTTGAGGCAGTGAATCATTGTCAGATGATTGCAAATGAATACATCAGCTTTCCGCCAGAAATTCCTATGATCACCCACAATTTTGCTGTGACCATTAAACTATGATTCTTCCAAACCTAAATAATTAGCATTAATTAGTTAAACATCCTTGGCATAAATCACTGATGTTGAAATTGACTAAACTCTATTGGTATTGTTTCCCAATATTTTTGACGTAGAATTTAAGCAAATTGTCATCTTAATTGATAATTTTTATTATCTTGACATCCTCAGCCTCAGTCACCAATGTCAAGACCAACAATTTCCTATAAGATACTATCCCCAATATGTGATCCTGCGGATCAAGACAGCTCAACCCAACTGAATGGGGAGCACAAATTGGGGTATTATCATTAAATAATGAATTAAAATTAGCAAACTAATCAGAAAACATCATTGATTTTTTATTATACTAATTTCATCAATATGTGAGGAATATCACCTGGTTAAAAATCCAACACTTTGGCAGAAGTAAAACTCCTCCAAAAACAAGAACTATACAAAAAGTTTGATATTATCCCAAAGGACCACTATGAATCATCTGAATCTATTGCTTCTGCACATGTGCTGCCATGGTGTGTGTTGAAAAAGAGTTGAAGGAAGGGCAAGGGGGCCCTTCCCATAGCACCTATTGTGCAATGGGGGAGCCTTCACAATAGGGACGTTTACACATTGCTGGACTCAAGGTCTCACCATCCCAGGCTAGGAAACTTAAATTTTTAAAAAATTGTTTACCTGTGAAAATCCTGGCCATTTAGGAAACCCATTGTCCACATAGTGTTAAGGAAACATGGGCAACCATGCTCCTCCCTTCCTTTCTTTTTGGTTGCTGCACTGTGGGGTGCTTATATGTTGACACATATTTTTAAATTTGTTTCTAAAAATTCATACCTTGATGAGCATGTGCTTGTAGTGTCCTTTTCATGGGACAATGAAGTATACGCTATCATTAATATTTATGCCCCAACCTGTGTGTGGCTTGCCATGAATTCCTCTCAGCCGTTACTTCCTTCCCACTTCCTCCTGATCCATTTGTGGTGGGCGACATGAACTGCTGGGCCAACCCAGCCACTGGCTGCTGGCCTTCTACACCTACCCCCCACCTGCAGAGGCACATTGAACTATGCATTCTAAAAGCCACTTTGGGGCTTGTTGATACCCTCCCCAAATATGCACCGCTGCTCCCTAACATGTCCCATCCCCATGTGTACAACAGTCAGCTGAGGTCTATGTCCCATATTGACCTTGTTTAATCCCCGTTGAACTTTCAGTCTCAGGTTGCACACTTTATGATAAAAAAAATTGATTTCTCTAACCACAGGTTGGTGTTGATTTCCTTATTTTTGTTGAACTCAGCGGAACAGGTGCCAAAGTGTTGCAAACTTCGTCCAGATGAGATTAAGTCGCCCAGGTTTTCCTCATGGGTGGAAACCAAAACTTTGGCACCGTAGTTTGCCACACCATTCTTTTCATATCCACTTACTACCTGGTCAACCTTCAAATTAAACACCATCCGCCAGGCATGCCACCTCTCATTGCATCACTCTCAGCTGCCTCAGCGGTATTTAAGTGCATGCTTGCAGAAGTGGACCACCTGGAGTCTAATGTCTCTGCTGCAGAGACAGCTTGGCTTGGGATTGCAAGTGGGCATAATTTTCCACTAGCCTCAATGCACTGGTAAGGCAACACAAACATTATTTTTGTGTACAGTAAAAAGCAAAAATATAATGATGGACAACATGTGTTCCGCCTATTTTTCCAAAAATTCTTTGCACCATGACAGAGCTTGGCTTGGGCACAGGTGAGGCGGCTGAATCACTCCGTTGCAGAAACTCCATACAAAGTGGCAATTGAAGTTCGAAACTTTTACTCCAAATTGTATTGCTCTGATACAGTGAAACTGCCTGAAAGTTGAAGAGTTTCTCAAAAGCGCGCATATCTGCATCATTTCCCATTACCCAAGCTGATGAATTTTGTTTCTAGGAACAAACTCTGGTATGCCGTTTACAGTGCAACGCACAGAAACGCCCAGGTCCAGATGGGATTCCTTATGAGTTCTATAAGAAATATTTTGATTATTTCTTCTTTTGGTTGCTAGCCTCAATGAACCAGTGTTTGTTGGAAATGTGCCTCCTTCCTGGGGGCCAGGAGGCGTACACTATAACGCTATATAAAAAAGGGATAAGCTGGACTTGGCCAACTGGTGCCGCATATCACTTACTAAAACAGATACTAAATTTTTTACTAAAATTATGGCCAACCGCCTAGGAGAAGTTGCCTATGTTATAATCTCCTCTGAGCAATTCGTTTTCATTTCCAAGCGGTCTATATGGGACTACATGCACACTGTAGCCAATGTCTGCCAATCAGCGGCTACTGGGGCACTTGTTTTATTAGACCAGCAGAATGCTTATGATAGGATCAACTGGGATTACCTCAAAGCCTGCCTTCACAAGTTCCACCTCCCCCATCAATTCATTAATTGGGTGATGTTGCTTATGGAATCTGCCACAATGGCTGTGCGTGGTCCTGGCTTCCTCACCAAGATGGTTAACCCTCAAAGGAACCTACGCCATGAAGACCCTTTAAGCCCACTATTGTACAACTTCAGCCTTGACCACTTTTATGAAATGTGAATGCCCACCTTACTTGTGTCCATGTGCAAGGCCAAGCACCAGTTAAGATGCTGGCTTTTGCTGATGATTGTGTGGTTGTGGTATCTAACAATCAAGATGCACGCACAAATGAGCTACTATCCAGGATTACTCCAGGTCAAGTAACACTGCACTTAACGCCTCCAAAACTTAATGTTAAGATTCTGATATGACTGGACAATAAGCCCTAAGTTATTATGGCGGAATGGGTAGAATCTGCTAAGCCTGAGTATGAGTTTATTTATTTGAGCGCCTTATGATCAGGCAATATTGGGTGAATGATCATATTGGATTGCCTCCAAATTAGGCAATAAGGTAATATCAACGAACAATAAATAATGAAATGTTGATTTACAACGGAAGTTGAGTTGATCGCCTCAGATCAAGGTGATTGTGAATTTAATAAATGGTGAACTCAGCCAGAACTAATGAGATGCATCAGAATGAATTACAAAGCAGAATGGTCGATATTGACCAAAGTTGCTGAGATATCAGTGAGATATTATGATTGAAGAAAAAAGTTGTTAATAGTTTAGAGTGATTGGAACAGCAAGGATCCGCTGTATCTTTATAGTAAATAAAAGTGTGTCATTGGAGAAATGGCTCTATTTTATTAAAAGTTTATTACTTTGTTTCAAGTACAATGATCATCATATTGTAGGTACTATTGCTCAGTGAGCTGAACCTTGCGCAAAACCCCTTTGACATATCTCTAAGATGCTGCCAAATCTATAACACTGAAATCATTCTCATAGGTCACTACCAAGCCCACTGGTCACCAGCACACCATAACCTACCTGCTTCAGCAGCTAGATCACAGGTTTGCTTGCCCCACCAGCCCCATGCTACCCCACTTTTGCTCTCTTTCATGCCAAGACCCACCGCTAGTCTGGTACGCCATTTGGGAGTGTGGCTGGAGGCGGGAGGGTATGCCTCATTGGTAATGGAGCACCATATTCTGAACAATGTCACAATTTGCATCGCTTCCCTCAGAGCCCACCAGACTACCCTCCCAGGCCAGGTTGTGCTTGCCAACTCTATGCTCCTGTTCAAAGTCCGGTTTGTGGCCCATGCTATCATCTTTCCCCATCTTTCTTCACCTCTTAATAAGCCCTCCTACAAGGGTGGCTTTAGTTAGGCCGCCCACCGCCAGTGCGCCTGGATGTCATGTTTGGCCCTTGACATAGTGGAAGTATGGGCCTGCTCAACTTTGAGGGCCATGCCGCCAAAATACTTGGCGTCTGGATTGCAGCTGTCACCAATTCCACACTCACAGCCCAGTACTGGTCAAGCGCGGCCTGCTCCAAATTTTCCCGCGCCCTGGGCCTCAGCAATCCTACCCACCCCCATTTTCTGCTAAACTATCTTGCCTCACATCCCTCCGCCCCAGGCTCACATGGTATGTTGCCCAACTTCAAACAAATTTCCTTTCCATGCAGAGCGCTGAGTGGAGAATCGGCATCAATGGACACACTTCCCAGAGGGGTCACCCTACTCCCCATTTCAAACAAGAAGTCTTTTGGCAAGTCGTTTTAAACAACCTGGTAACCCAAAGTCCCCACTTCATTGCTCAAGTGGACTACCTTGACAAGCTCAACTTACCATACTCTTTGGAGACCCAGAAGGACATATGGAGGTACACGCACCATCCTCTTTTACAGCCCCAAATTCATGCCCATGTATGGAGATGCCTGGGAAAAGTGTTCCGCATGGCTGAGCAGTCCAATGCCTCTCAATCTTCATGAAATGTATGTGGTCAATAAAATCTTTAGCTCATTGCTTGGAAGATTTCCCACCATCACAGGCAATTTGGCAAGATGTTATGCACCTCTTTTGCCAAAAGGTGTGAGTAGGCTTTCATCCTGTCCAAAGACATCTTTGCCTTTTCGATGTCCTCCCTTATCCACCCATCACTCCACACCTTAATTGTTGCAATAGCCTTATGGACAATACACACCATTGTCCTTGATGCACTCTCTGGCACCTCCCCAACCCTATGTGAAGCTGTGCATCACTTCCATTCCCACCTTATAGATCACTTTCAAGCTTTGTTGTTTGGCCACTGTTATAAAATTGGCAGTATCAATAGATATGCTGGCGGACTTTGCACAGGGTTTGACCCACTGAGCAAACAGGACCAATGATATGAAGATCGTTGTCCTAGAAACAACAGAAAATAACTAATATAAAAATATGGAGCATTTGCTCCCACAACCTCTTTTATTTAATATGCTCAATCCCGCGGATTCTTCCTATTCCGCTTTTCTTTACTCACTTAACAACAACCCTCCTCTTGATCACCCATCTCGCTTATATTACAGTGGCTTGGATAATACCACTCTCATAGCTTGGACTATTTGGTTCTGCCGATTTTCCTTGTTTCAGCTGGTTATTCTCAAATTTGCTATCGCCTTAATTGTAGGCGATTTAAATTGTAATCATTGAATGTCAACATTGCCTTATTTAGAGGTGGACCAATGATAAAATCGTTATATCCAATAAAACCCATTAATCCCAATATCGCCTCATCTTGAAGTGCTTAAATTACCATTACCAGTTCGATTCCATCAGATTCCATTCATTTTGCCATATTGACTTAGGGCTTATCATCCAGTCATATTGGAATCGTGACAGCTACTTACCATCCTATCAACACCAGCTGGTGTCACCCTGGTTCCCCATCTCATTCCTTTTGTCAGATCCTTTCCTCCACTTGTGATCAATTTTAGCCCAGGCCTCCCCTGTCACTCCCCCTTTTCCTTCCACTGACAGTCCCTCTAACAATAGGAGATAGCCACGTCTTTTCTGGGTTGCCCCTCAATTTTCTTGGTGTTTTGTAGTTAGAGTTTATTGGAAGTATTTGTCCCATTGTTGGCCTTCCCCAAATAAAATTTAAATCTAATTAGTGATACAAAATGCTTTAGTATATGCTACCATTACTCAGAGGAGCAATGGTTTAGCCTATTTGAGATGCGTCAGAAGAGATTCTGTATTGAAAATATGTCATAAAGACTTCAACCATGAGGCAGAGCTGGGTTACAGCAGGAAGCCTCTCATGTGGGGTAGACTCTCATAAACCATGGTCAAGAGCTTCTGGTTAAGTTGAAGTACAAGAAGAGAAGTCATGGGTGAAAGTGCAGATAGCAATAGAAGTACCATATATATTTTCCTGGAATTTATATAATAAACAAAATATAATTTAGTAGTTCAAAGTAAAAGCTTTTTAAATTTAATTTTTTCATTGTATTAATTCAAGGATTTACTTGCCAATCAGGAAGATCAGGGAAGGAAGCTATTGTACAAGTAATTGACAGGAAAATATAGCCTCAAGTCTTATAATTAAGGAGTTTATATCAAAAGAAATACCATCATCTTGTCATGGTTAGATGACATGATAGTAGGCATTGATGCTAGGAACAAGGCTGGGCGACAGGAGGCTCAGAAAATGAAGCTTTAGGCTCTGCCTGACTTGAAGCACACCTTAGATCGACGCTGGGTGCAAGCCAAGAAAGCCCAGGTTGATACTAAGGGCGTGCAAAACGCCCAGCCTCCTAATTCAGCTCAGGCTTTAAAACGAATGATTTACATTTTGAATGAAGACGGTTCAATTAGCTTGGTTGGAGAACAAGGGTTTGAGTCCCCCTCCAGCTATGAGATTTTGATTTCTGGTAAAATAAGGCTTCAATCAATTACTTGAGTGAAGGCCCTTTCAGTGTATTTTACCAAAATGGACGGAATTGTCTGTTTATTGGAATGTCAAGGCTTGGGCGCATGGCCGCAGAACCCTGATTTCCCCAATTTATTTTAAATATGTTTTTGTGATCAACACTCCTTGTTGATTGACTTGCTTAATAAAAACACCACGTTATTTTATGTTTTCTAATGGTTCCTTGGGCAACCCTGGTGGTGGACCTCTTTGGGGAGGTCTCCAACCATGTAGGCCACTACCTTATCTCGCAATTTACCAAGATCCCAGGGGCACCTGTGGGCCGCCCAGGTCCCCTCCAGATCGAGGCACCCAAAGCCCCTGACATCAAGCCGCACTTGATTATGGACGCCCCTCTGGGGTCCACTCAAGCGGTGTTGTCTCTTACTTACCTGGTATTTTATGTTGCTGTTTATATACTTGCCTGGGGTACCTTTTGTACTGGCAATGCTTGAGGTGCTTGTATTCCCATTCTTTTAACAGCTAGTTCCCTAGCAATGTGGGTTTGCATCCCACATCATCTTGCTGGGAATGAGAGAGTTACAGATACTCTCTTGACACATCTGGTCTGTTGTCTTCATACAATAGGCGCTCATAACTCCATCTTTAACTCCAAATAATGTGCCAGCTATCTGAAGTAGTAAAATCTTCAACATTCTCAAAAAGGTTGACTGCTAGATTTGGTAATATTCATCCTCAAGCCTTGTTAGTTCCTATTAGGGTAATTTGGTCAAGTCATTGTCTCATCATCAGTGAAATTAAAATTATTTCCCCCCCAAAAAAAAAATGTAAAAGGGGGTCAATTTTCATACTGGTTTTGACAATGTCATCATATTCATTAAATAAAGCCTCTGGATAATTGGGGAGAAAAATATTTTGTGTGATTTCACTCTGCTGATGAGGAAAATTGCTTGGTTCACCCAAGTCTATATGTCAAAATCTGAGGATTGCTCGCTTGGAAATTAATATCCTGCACATCTATTCAGGCTTAAGTTTTAATGTTTGAACCTCAATAGTGCCTGTGGCTTATGGGATTCATGCCATCTATTAACTCACTAGGCCTATTAAATTCGCCTCGACTCTTCTGGCTGATTTTGGGCATAATTTTTTCTTTGTAATTGGGAACTTCATCTGAGGCAGGATTAAATACAAACTGGAGATTTGGTCCTTCCAGTTTTTCAACACTTCTCCAAGGTTGGGTTTCGAATAAAAATCAGAAAAGAATAAAATAAATATTACTTTTATTAGAAGCTATTTATTAGATAATGGTCATTAGGCCAGGTGCCGGTATTTATACCTCTAGGGCATCCCCTGGCCACATTCCAGCACAAAATTTCAACAGTTATTTTGTCACTCAGCTCAGCCTATGACTGAAACCTTTTCTTGGGTTCATTGGTGGCAAAATAATCTCAAAATTGGGAGGATTTCAGG
Organism: Massospora cicadina; assembly: GCA_022478985.1. Lineage (NCBI taxonomy): Eukaryota > Fungi > Entomophthoromycota > Entomophthoromycetes > Entomophthorales > Entomophthoraceae > Massospora > Massospora cicadina. The sequence goes on from JAKSZP010011875.1 coordinate 36,928, forward strand.
TACAAAAATTGCGATATAAGCATGTAAAGTTGTCCTAAGATCTTCAGGATTTCAGTTTTGTCATACTGCTGACAAAACACACATTCTGTGAAATTTTAGCCTCAATTGAAGAAAATGACGCACCCCTAATTGGGACATCAGCAGGCCTCTTCCTCAATAGCACTAAGTAACCCCTTTTGGGCGATCCACATAAGTGCTATCATGCCAATTATGCATATTGACATGAAAATTTCTCCCTCAGGTGGAAAATTGATAACATTGTTTGTTTGTTTAATTGTCCATGAGACTTTTAAATGTAACTTTGGGACATCCCCAAATTATTTTATATACAAATGGATTGATTGTGTTTTAATAATTGGGACCAATTTCTGAGATTTGATGCATTGGAATCGACCATAAAATGTGAGCATATTTGGGCTGAGCGCCTGATAAAATACTCAATCCAATTGTCGTTGAGATAATTGGCCTGAATTGTATAATTGCAATAGAAGTTAGCTCAAGCATTGAAAGGGTAATTGGCCTGATCTGATGGTTGTTGAAGGTTTATTTTTGAGTCAACCACCAGAATCTGATATTTCCCCCTCTTGACTCAAACACAAGCCCTAAGATTCTGATTGGGCTATGTTGGTCTTTTCTTATCAGTCCAAACTCCCAACGAGAATGGTTTTTGGTTTCTATTTGATAACTTTGGCCATACTGAACAATGAGTCTGAAGAATGATGGCCTGAATGCCCGTCAAGTCTGAAGTTGGATCCCTTCTTCAACCTCAAGTGCAAACTAAAAATTAATTAGTATAGAACTTAGTATTTTTTTTGTTTTTTGAGTTTTGGTTTTGTTTTTGTATTTTATGGTTTTATGTTTTTTTAACTTTTTCTTTTCTTATTCAGCCCACTTATTAAACCTTTTAGGAATTTTGCATGGACTCAGTTGTATATATGGCTGGTCCTAATATCCTTGATGGTGTATACAAACTTAGATGTTTTCTCAATCACTTCAAATGGCCTGACCCAGATGCAATCTAACTTTTGCATTTGGCCCAATCCGTGGGTGTTGCAGAATAGGACTTTGTCATTAACTACGAATTTGGTCAGTGGGTAGCAATTCTCTAAGTCCTTTTGATGTTGGTCTTTTTTCACTATTAAAATTGGTGCTGCCCATGAACTTTTTGAAGGGACTAGCATGCCATGATCAAGGAGTTTCTTAAACTCCTTAGATACTGCTTCTTCTGATAATTTTGAGCATTTAATCAGGCATAATCAAATAGGTTCTTCAGTATTAATTTTGTGGGTGACACCATTAGCACAACACAGGTCAAAATCATATTGTGCAAATATTTGTCGATATTTAGAGAATAACTTTTGGTCTTGGCCTTTCTCAGAGTTTGTCAGGTTGCTTAAATCGGCCATAGGGACAACATTATGTATGCTGAGTTGGTCCTTATTGGGAAGCCCTAATTTGACAAAAGTTCTGGACTCATGGAATGAGTGAATTTTCATGGTAGGGAACAGATTCAGAAAAGCAATTATTTGATGTCACCTGATGGAAATGGGCCAATTTTGCAGGTTTGCACACAAGATATGTATTTCTCCATGACCTGTAAGGATAATACCAGGGGCAATGTTTGGTTCAAATCAAGATTTAGACCATGGTGATATATTTCATCATAAAGTCCTTCCAGGATATTAATTGTTAGTCCCATTGGGACGATTACTTGTTCTCTGGATGGTATAGTGATGGTCTGATTCAATTGAAATGAAATGCCATTTGACTCATCAATCTGAGTGGGAAGTGGTTTTATCTTTGACTGAGCTTTGGAATACTCAATTGGGATGACTCCATCTTTGTAGGCCAGATTTATGAATAGGCTGGGTTTTTTTTCTCAACTGCCTTATCCCTGCTATAGTAAAATGAAATAGTCCGGCCAAGAATGGTGAGAGTATCGTCCTTATGATTGGTAACAACTCCATATCTTCTTAGGAAATCAGTCCCAATTAGGATATCATAGTTTGTATTTGGCAACACTATGGCAGGTGCCATAACTACAATGGATCCAAATTGGAGTGGTAGGGTACTGTAGGCGCCCAGCGATTTGATGGTATGCACTCCAGCGGTTCCATATTCCTGACAGTGGGAAACATTGGGCGCAATTTTCAGTTTTTTAACCAATTTTGTACTGACTATTTTGATAGGCGCTACTATCAACAATGGCCTTAACTTTCACCTTGTTTACTGCTATGTCCACATAAGTACATCCAGAGTAGTTTTTAGAGGTATTTATTGTGTGAATGCTGTGGCTGCTGTCCAATTCCAGGTGCGATTTCAGATTTGAGCAAATATCTGGGAGGTTATCTGCTAAGGTCTTCATGGGAATGGCTACTTGAACGTTGTTAAGTTTAGGCAGGTCAGTCAAACATCTGGGTTGGAGGTCTAAACCCTGGTCAATAATCTGCTTTGCGTAGGGTTTTGATATTTCAGTTTGGGCTTCCTTAGTAATTTTAAGGGTTTAGTTGCTTTTGATGTGGCTTGGGTAGTGACCATCATGACATCATTAGCCATGATATGATGGAGGTTATCTTTAGCAACATCTTTGGCCCTAAAGAGCTCATCAGGGTCAGGTGGAACGGTTTGAAAATCGGTGGAGTTAGAGCATTCCGCCTCTACTTCACCTGTTCTTTTCCCGCCTCACTGTCACTGTTAATTTCTAGAGCAAAGTTGACCCCAGGCTTTTTGTTGGACCATCTGTAGCATTGGTTACCAAAGTGCCCTATTTAACCACATTTGTAGCATGTAATCGGCCCTGTTTGCCATTTTTGCTCAAATTTTTGGCTCATATTTTGGAAAAATTTTCCACTTGTTGTACATCGTGTTGTTTTTGGGCCCAAAAATTGAGATTTCTGCTGATCTTTGGCCAATTAGGTATGTTGAAATTACAGGAACAGCTTCTCAAGTAATTGGTGAGCTCTTGGATTTCTAAGCTTCCATTGAAGGCAGGCAGCATAACATTGTGCAGTTCATGGAAAGGCATAATTGAATGCTCCATTGCAATCTTGGCATCAAACTTATCTATTGCATTGCACCCTCGCAGAACTTGTGCCTCATGGAAGAATCTATCCACAAAGTTCTTAATAGTCTCATTCTGTTTAGATTGATATTAAGAAGCTCTCTTTTCAGGTTTCTAGTTTCTCAGGCCCTCCAAACTGTTCAATTATTGCAATTTTGGCATCCATATGGGACCAATCGTCGCCCAAATAGGGCATAACAAGGTCACAGCTATGGGCATCGAGTGAGTTAATCAGTGCCAATCTTTTAGTGTGGTCTGAGGATCCTCTCATTGCTTTTTCAAATAACTTGAGGAAAGAGTGAACATTTCCATCCTTATTGAACATGGGTGGATTCAATGGTTTGAAGTCATCTTGCTCTGTTTTGGCCACAGGGGTTGTACTTCTTCTTGAGCGTCTTTATGTATTGTTGCTCATAATTGGCCCTCTTTTCCCGTTGGGATGTGTCTGGAGTCAGGATTGCAGCCAGTACTCTAGGCATAGAACATATGTTTGAGATATCATTTTCTGCATCAGTGTCAATTTCCAATGATTTGGTTTGAAAATATTGCTCTGAACTACTGGATTCTGATGCCTGAGTTTGGTCCTTAGTTTTTCCAACCTGTTTTTTGGCCGAATGGACAGAGCTTTTTCCTACTTTTCTTTCTTCAAAGCTGGGTGGGCATCAGCTGCTTTGGTTTTTGAGGTTGTTAGGATTTTCTTTGAATAAAGCTTAATTAGATATTATGCTCTTAATGTCCTTGCCCATACTATCTACTTGGGAATTTGCAGTTGATAATTGCATTCTGAGTTCCCAGATTTCCTGAGTAATTTCAGTGTTTCTGGCCTGCAATCTCGACACAACCCTCCAAAGTTTTGAAAATTTCTTGTTGTTCAAGGCATCATCCTCATCCCTATTTGGGACGACTGGTTCTGCTGCATGAGCTCCCCCCACGTTGACAAGATTATGGGTGTAGGAGATACCAGTTGCAGAGCCTTGTTGACTGGGAAAATAATCTGAGATGGCCTTGACTTTAGTTTCCATATCGATGTCACTGTTTTGTATGGCCAAATCTGCCAGTAATTGGTTACTAGAATCCATATCAGAAAGTGTCACTGGTTTTGAGTGAGCACCAGTTGTCAAAATTTGAGGATCGCTCGCTTGGAAATTAGTATCCTGCACATCTATGCAGGCTGAAGTTTTGATGTTTAATCCTCAATAGTGCCTGTGGCTTATGGGATTCATGCCATCTATTAACTCACTAGGCCTATTAAATTCGCCTCGACTCTTCTGGGTGATTTTGGGCTAATTTTTCCTTTGTAATTGGGAACTTCATCTGAGGCAGGATTAAATACAAACTGTGGATTTGGTCCTTTCAGTTTTTTGACACTTTTTTAAGGTTGGGATTCAAACAAAAAGCAGGAAAAGAATAAAATAAATATTACTCTTATTAGAAGCTATTTATTAGATAATGGTCATTAGGCCAGATGTTAGTATTTATACCTCTGGGGCATCTCCTGGCCATATTCCAGCACAAAGTTTCAACAGCTATTTTGCCACTCAGCTCAGCCTATGACTGAAACCTTTTCTTGGGTTCATTGGTGGCAAAATAATCTCAAAATTGGGAGGATTTCAGGTACAAAAATTGCGATATAAGCATGTAAAGTTGTCCTAAGATCTTCAGGATTTCAGTTTTGTCATACTGCTGACAAAACACACCTTCTGTGAAATTTTAGCCTCAATTGAAGAAAATGACGCACCCCTAATTGGGACATCAGCAGGCCTCTTCCTCAATAGCACTAAGTAGCCCCTTTTGGGCGGTCCACATAAGTGCTATCATGCCAATTATGCATATCAACATATAAATATTGCCCTCAGGTGGAAAAGTGATAAGATTGTTTGTTCACTTAATTGTCCATAGGACTTTTAAAAGTAACTTCAAGTTGTCCCCAAATTATTTTGTATAAATGAATTGATTGTGTTTTTGATAATTGGGACCAATTGCTGAGATTTGATGCATTGGAATTGGCCATAATATGTGAGCATATTTGGGCTGAGTGCCTGATAAAATACTCAATCCAATTGTCATTGAGATAATTGGACTGAAATGTATAATTGCAATAGACATTAGCTCAAGCGTTGAAAAGGTAATCAGCCTGATCTGATGGTTGTCAAAGGTTTATTTTTGAGTCAATCACCAGAATCTGACACTATAAAAGGGGTTCATTTGCCCTAATCTATTGTAGGTTGGTTGCCTGCACCTCTGCCAGTTCTGGAGTGAACCATAGTCATTCCACTTGTTGAGGAACGTCTGCTGAACCATTTGTAGCATCATCTGTGACACCATCTAAATCTTCAATGCTCCATTAGTTAATTTTAACAATAGGATATTTTAAATTGCTACTAGTTGATGACCAGATATTGCACTCCAATGAGAGTCTTTAGAATTCTTCCATAAATCAGAACCTTAATGGCCCAGAAGGGTCACTTGTAGATTAGGGTGAATTTTCTTAGACCAGGAATGCTTTTGCTCATTTTAGTACAATATGACTATATTTTCAACAATAGAAAATAGAAGTATATAGCTATTATAATATTTGACCCTGAGGAGTGGTAGCATAGCGGGGTGGTTCCTGCTCCACTATGGGCCAGGTTTTGATTGGCACAGGTTTGAAACCAGCACAGGCTAAAAAAACTTGGCGCAGTATATTTGTCCCAAGGTTGACCCACCTCATTTACTTTTTATAATAACTAACCCTTATCTGGCCTACATAGGTTTAATTTAGAGCTTTTTAGTGTTTAGTAATTAAAGGTGACAATGTGACAATAATTACTTGAAATTTTTGCCCAATGGCTAGGTTGGTATTTTAATTAAAGCTTTAGTTTATAGCAAATAGATATATGGTACTATAAGCTTGGTTTGGCAAACCCATAGGATTCAGTTAGTTGATCAGACTAATTAGGATTGTCAGTGTTACTTTTTATTGAAAATACATCAGAGTTTAATTTAGGCGCTTAATTATCCTCTTGCACTTCAGATTTATGATAGGATAGAACAAGCATTTCAGATTTGATTTGATACTTCTTCCAAAAGGTTTTTATTTAAATGAGACCCATTTTGATGAGGATAGTATATGATAGGATTTTTATAAAAAATTACCTTGTTACATAGATTTAACTCAATGATCAAGTTAGCTTGTAAATGGCTATGGCTAATTGGAATATAATGAGATTCTAGTAGCAACTAAAAATATAAAACTATTTTCTGTGGCACTTTGTCATGTCCTATGGTATAATTCTGGATTGAACAAAAAGGATAAGGAGAAGATGAGCAAGGCCAAAGGGGGAAAGTTGCCTGCTCTTCCTAATATTAGATACACCATGAAAAAATGCTGGGTCAAGGCCAAGCAGGCCCAGGCAAGTCCTTAAAATTGCATGATGGGGTCCAAGGTGTTACATCAAGGGTACCAAAGATCACCAGTGATAATTTTTATTGTGGATGGGTTGTTGTGTTTTTGTAAATGGAGACTAAAATTTTTGTAATATTTAATATTATCAAAGATGGTAAAATTCAGCTGGTATTGAAAGCTCAAATTCATACATACTTACAAGGTACAGAACTAACATGAATGGTATTATTGTATCAATAGCTAGAATTGTTTTAAAACTCCATCAAATTGATTCAGGCCCTTGCATAATTTTCCCTTAAAAATTTTATTTTTCTGACTAATCTCTTTGTTGGTTATCTCCTCTACCTTGGAATAAAGCTATTTTTATCTATTTATTTATCATATGATACCTTTTGCTGGCTTCAAAGGTTACCTCCTCATGAGAGCTTTAGGGTTTTGTTTGCAAGCTATGAAGGTGTTGCCACCTTACAAAGGTTTATTATACTATTATACTATATATTTAAATAAGATTAGTAGTAGCAGAAACCATCACATATGACAACCATCCAAAATTTTCCTTTTTCAAAATATCTTTCTCCACTTGCTGTAGTACCTGTCTGTCTGTGATAGAATCTTACAATTGATTTTTAACTACCTCAAAGACTAGCTAAAGCTTTAAATCTGGCACACTTATGTATCTTCAAGGACAATATAATAATCCATAGAAAGATTTAATTTTATTATGGTTAAAATAAAATTTTTTTTCATGTAACAAGTAAAAATTCTATATATTTTTAATGGTAGTTGGTATACTGTTATGACTGAATAGTTTGGTATTTGGTTGATTTAAAAGTTTTACCTACCTTCTAGACTAGTTTGAGTTTTAAAATTTAGCACATATGTATCTCCTATGACAATACAATAATCTATAAAAAATTGTGAAAATTGTGATTTTTATAAAAAATAAAAAAATTAAAATATTTTATACTATAATATTATTAATTCCATATCATTAATTTAATAATAATAAGAGAGAGTGGAGATTCTAGTACTAAAAAAAGAGAGAGTGGAGGAAGTGATATTCATATTAGCCAAAACGGGTTTCGAACCTGTTTTAGAATTTAGTACCCTACCTTAGCTTGCATTACCCTTTCAGGTATTGAGGTTAAAAAGTTTAGGCCAAGCAATATGTTTGTTATGAAAAATGTCAATTTAAAGCCTCATAAAATTAAACCCGGGTTACTTCCGCACCTCAACTGATTGGTGAATAAGCACCTAGCTGATCTAGCAGCATACCCAGGTTTTAATTAGGTAACCGTTAGTATTGAAAAGTTTGGAACCCAAAAAAATGAGTGCCTAAATTGAGAGGATGAAAAATAGATATGAATGAGCGGGCTGAACCTTCTCTCTAACAATATGTACTATCAGGAGGAAGCTGAGCATCCTGTTCAGGATGCCGCGGCAGAAACTCCGACTGATAAGGCTCAACGTGAAAGGGATGAGAGGAGGCAGATTACCATCAAATATCGTGACCTGATTAAAAGGTATCAAGGTATTCATATATAAAACAACTATGTTGGCACTGAGAGCTTGGAGAACCAATATCAAGTTTTATCTTCATTTTACCTGACCTTTGATTTTTTTTACCTGCCTACCTATTTGGAAGATTCGTTCTGGTATAGATTTTAAACCTTGTAGTTTGAATGTACTTTTGTAATTGCCGAATATATTTTTAATCCAAGTGCGACTTGTTCACGTCGTGGCATATTTATTTTAAATTTGTATGAAGCCATAAGCTAGAAATACCTTTGATAATTTTTGCTTACACGTGTCATATTTTATTCAGCTAAAATGATGCTTTATTACGCTTTTCTACAATTGATATTTTACAAGCAAAAACGTTCCCACCGTTTCTAGTGAAGCTAAGCTATGGATACTTTATCGAAAAACTCATGAAATTAGATTCACCATTCCGCTTTCTCTTTGAAAAGTATGATGTGAGATTAAAACATTCCTTTTTAGATCTCAAAGAGGCTCCGGAAGAGGGAACATTTGAAGCTCTACCGGCTGGAGTGGAAGAAGCAAATGCCCTATTTGCAAATGGTAAGGCTCAACCCACACACTATTGTTCAACTCAGTTTATATTGGGTTTGGAAACTGCTGAGTGGCAAACTTTGTAGATAGGGCTATTTAAGGAAACATTTTCGGGTGCTAAAGCAAGGGGATTTTGTAACGATAAGTATTAAAATTTATTAAATAGTGTACTTTTGATGGCATCATGCATAAAAAGTCTACCTGCTGATAGATGATTAACGCTTATTTGAAAAAATGAATTTCTTAATTGCAAGTGCCAGTTTTTCTGAAAAGCTCGAAGTATTGACAAACCTAGTATACTGGTTGAAAAGAATTGATAAGGATCGTTGAGAACTGACATTTGAATTGCAAAGTTTTAAAAGTTGGTTAGTGAAGGGCACCTATGAAGCGAGTTTGGATTCCAAGGTGCTTATCCTTACGTCGGAGCTTGGGATGAAGCACGCCCAAAATTTGAAGATTGACGGAACCGTTTTTGATCGCACCAAATACTTCAACTGCCTCCAAAAGTATGCGGGGACTTTACCTTTCACCATGGAGGGTACGGCCGAGGCTAGACCTCGAGCTCGTCCTGCCGATTGGGAGAAGCTCGGGCTGCTAGCGGCGAGATCAATGAACCGCGCGCCGACGATTGATTTCATGTAAGTATCTTGGGTTTGGTGTAGACTGAGGTTTATTAGGCTTGGCCCTCTTAACATCAAGGCCCACGTCCGGAAGAGAATAACCAGAACAAGGGAGGCGGCAGTGGCAGCCCAGGCGGTGCGCCCCAAACAGGTACCTTTCCCTTAGGCATTTGCTTAGCTTTAGATTGGCCAAAGCGACTTAAACCAGCAAGAAAACGATACCACTGCCAACGTCCAGATGATTTATGGTCTTTTGAAAAGGAACGGCCCCTATAAGTTGTTTGAGTTTATCATCAACCCCTATTCGTTTGGCCAGTCCGTTGAGAATCTGTTCTATCTCTCCTTCCTGATACGGGATGGTAAAGCGAGTATCACCGAGCAGAATGGGGAGCTGGTTTTGGATTGTGCCACTCCACCAACCCAAGAAGACTACACCTCGGGCGTTCAAAAAAAGCAGCTCATCATGGAACTTGACAGCTTTACTTGGGCCAGGCTGATCGAAATTTATCACATAGAGAGCCCAATCATCCCAGATCGAACTCCTATTTCGACACTCGGATCCACTTTGTCCTAGCATGAAGTTTAAATGCAATTGTACACCTAACCTTTTACCAAACTTGTTTACTAGCATACATATCTTGCAATGTTTGAAGCTTTATAAATTGCTCTGGTATAATTTACTCCACCCCTGATAAATTCTCTTATTATAATTAGATAGGGCTAGATATTGTTTTTTATAGTATAAGTGTTGGGATTCCTGAGAATTTAAGGGAACCTAATAGCTTAAATTTGGGTAATGCTATAATAATGAAATTTGCTTATCTGGTCAGTAAAATTGAGTAAACCAGACCCCAGGAAACTGCTGATCCAGTAACTAATTTGGACTGGAGTGAGTTACAGAAATTAGGGGAAACAAAGTACCAAAAACAAATGGAAGCAGCCAATAAAGATCCCTGCCTTTCAAAAAAGGTACCCTGAACGCAATAGGACAAAAGCTACCATTTTTTTTAGTACTAGATGGTCCCCAAAAGCTACCATTTTATTTATAGCGAGCTTATTAATAGGAGGATACCTTGTCCTCCCTAACAACTATTAGGTATAAGCTCAAAACCAAATAGTCAGTGGTCCACTGACCTATAGTAATTTATACCAGCACTAGCTTTAAAGCACTGAGTTTGATAAATTCAGTGTGGCCTAACAATTTTAGTACCTCCTGCTAGGTTATGCTTCTAAACTAGCTTGACAGGAGGATAAGAATAAGGTTATAGTTCAGCAACATTGCTTCCCAGTAGTAGGTTGGTGTATAGTATGGGATTGGCTAAAAAACCATGAGGGATAATATTACCCCAAAGATGAACCTCTCACAGTTTTGGGAATAGAGTTAGGTCTGGTAAGGGAAGCATAGGTTCCTTCTTGCATATATTTACATGTGTTGTGATAGGTTCTTCAGACCAACAAAGGATGTCATATTCCCACCTGGTTAAGCTGAGATTAAAATATTATAGTGCTTCACTTTCAAGCTTTGTTATCATAAAACGAGTTAAACTTATCCTTGGCAAGATTTTGTCAGTAAACAGAGGCTGTCAAATAAAAGCAGAGGGTTATGAGTACTTAGTTCAATAATGAAGAAAAACTAGTGAGTATGCAACTAGATTTTATCAAGAAGCAAAGGTTTTTAGTAGCTTGCAACAAAGGTATAGAAGAAAATACTATCCTGACCATAATCTCAGCAATGATAATTAAACTAAAAGTCTGCTGATATCTTTTATCTATTAATATTTAATGTATACATTAATTTAAAAAACTTTAAAATTATTCTACACTCTTTACTTTATAGGCTGCTTCCATTCTCAGTGCATTACTTAGATATCTGTGGGTAAATAAAAAACTTTTAAGAGATTAGATGTTTTTGTGTTTGTAAACATGTGAGACATTGCTAAAGTCTACAAAATAAGGCTACAAACCAAAAATGACTTGACAATGCCAAATATGGGTATGAGATTTAACTTAGTTATTTAATTTTTCCATTTAACCCCTTGCTGTGTAGGTTCAGGTGCAAAAGTAGTGTTCAATTAAATGTAGTTGCCAATAAACCCTCATCCTTTCTACCATCTGTTTCTCTTGATTTGTTTATAAAGCTATTCCAGTCAATACTACATTTTCTTAGGCACCTAAAATAAAAACATTGGTTATGAGAATGAAGATCTTTGTTAAAAAGGTGAGCTCTCTTCATACAGGACTCAGGGTCCTCAATGACATTTGATATCCTCAATTATGTTAAAAGAGATAAGTCAACCGCTGATGTTGACCATACCACCTGCTATATCACTGTAGGCTTAATTCAACAGAGCTTTGGGTGCCTACTCTTTTCTTAATAAACTATATGTCTATATTTACATAAAGTGACATTGTAATTTTACAAATAAGAGCTAGGAGCTTCTCTATCATGTACTCTGACATTTTTATGCTTTAACTTCCCATAAAACCACAATAAGGCTTATATAAGGGTGGTCAGCTGTCTGAAAGACCCAATTTAAATGAAATTGTGAGCTAAAAATGGGAAAATCTTCCTGTTGAAAATTGGGTTGACTGAACAATAAGCTTACATAATTATCAAAAGACATTGTTTAACAGGACTATAAGCCTGATATTTTTTGTTTGTTAACAAAGTCTACCACCAATTTGGCAGCCTCATCAATTTACAATACTGAAACCTAGGAAAATTTGCTTATCCAGAACTACTACAAAAAATGGTTTGGTAAGAAATTTGGTGCTGCTATAATTGTATTAATTAATACATTAGTTATGTTTAATTTGTGTTTGTTTGGCCAAGTTATAACAAAAGACCTAATTTATTGCCATATAGTTTAAGTTTATTATTAATGCCTAACAACATTGCTGCAATTATCTAGGTATCTCAAGTCCATACCAAAGGGAAAAAGTACGCTGGTGCACCATGTGACTTTAACATGAACTTTAAGCAACCCTCAAGAGAGTTGATAAAGGTATGAGAAGCATTAACCATGAAACTGAAAGGAATCACGTTTGACAATCCTGACTTAACCAGGCAGTGTAGTTCTGCTAACAGTAAAGATCTCCCCTGTAATTGATAGTATTTAGATCATAATATTTTTTGAAATGTTGCAATCCTCATACCAATATCCTGTATTATTAAAGGGTTAGAACCTCTGAGCGCTTATATGTCAAAAACCTTACAGTGGTGTTCACTACAGTGGGCCACTAATCAAACCAATAAGCTACCTTCTGGCCTGTCTGGATTATAACAAGCTTCTCTAACTCTGACTGTGACCCCTCACACAATACCTTCAGAAAACAATTCCAATATATTGAACATTGCTTTACTGAGCTTAAGATTTTTTAGTTGTTAATGAACTACGCCACGTTTGTATAGGATGTGTAACTATCATCCATGTCATGACCTAGGCTTTGCCTGGATGCAACATTGCACTGATGTTTATATATTTAATGAATATTTAGCTTCAGTCCTAAATGGATTTTAAATATTATAAAACCAATTATCAAGGCCCAAATAAATTAGATACAATCAAACAGAATTTCCATCAGAGCACGAAATAAAGCAGATATAAAAAGTTACATTTTTATAAATTGACCTCAGCTTTTGATCCCTAAAATAAGGTAACCAAAATCAAATCTTGTTTAAAGTAAAATTGTTTGTGGATTTCTCAAAGATTTAGTATCCACCACTAATAAATAACAGATCGGTGTATCCCCCCATTAGGTTGGGACCACTTAGTGCTAAAAAACACTAATGAATAGCACCACCTAGTGCTAAAAATACTAACGTCCAGCCTCTAATAAGTCTAATAGGTAGACTCAACTATGGATCCCAAAAGCATATAGATCCACTTTCACAAATAGCTTATAATTGCACCCCTTTTTTAAGTTTACCTAGTATCATTTTATAAATTGCTTAATTAAAAGTATTACAAATCAATTCAGCGTTTTTGCTATGCCTATCAAGTTATGGCACAAAAAACTATACTGCAGATGATGTGGCATTGGTGCTAACAATGGGACCTGGAAATTCAAGCTTCTGTTGTTGAGAATCTGTCTATCCCTATTTAGCAGCATTTCTACTCATTAAGTGAATCATGTACAGTATTGACTATAATGTATTCTGTTATATACTTATCTGGGAACGAGTGTGGGCCTACCCCACATTAGTCTAGCATTGCACCTTATTGAAGTGGACCATGAGAACTCAGGGAACCTAGCCACTCTATTTGATGAAATAATAAAGATTTTGGAATTTGAGGTGAACTGAATATCCTAAGCGATGTAAATGACAAACTATATATAATAAGAGGAATCTATTTGCATTACTTGGGCAATGTCCTAGTAAAAACTGGGCCACCTGGAAGGAGAGCTCAATGTTGTCTAAAATTTATATTAAAGCACCTATCAAGAAAATGATTGATGAGAAAGTAAGACGTAAGGCCCTTGGCTAATGCTATTGTGCTGGACTGGATCATGCACCATTACAAGACTAAAAAAGTCTCAAACTATAGGAATATGCTTCTTACCCAGATTTCTGACCTAGGGCTACCATAGACAAGCTTGGGTATTTGATTCTCCTCCCTGCTCCACATGCTCCTCACCAAACATACTTCCAAGCCCAAACCCATCCTAATTTCAGAATCTGCAAAGTTTTATATAGAAAAAAATTAGACAACGTTGTGTTTGTTTAAAAAATGTTAAAAGATCAATTTAACAGTCATTATTTCTATCCCCAACAGGTAGTTAAATTAGAAGCCAATGCAAATGGAAAATTTTTGGCACCTGTGGCAACTTCAGGTGAAACTAATCTAATTAATAAGTCTAAATCAGGTGTAAAGTCAAAGAGAAAAGGTCAGAAATGGGGATTAAACCTGGCACCAAATTCCAATATTGTCAAAAAGAATTTGGGTAATTGGTAAATTTGCCAAAGCAGCTCAAGGATAGTGTGGGGATCTCAGCTGATATTGCTACTATAAAAATTAATCCCGTCAATGGTTCCCGCCACTATCATATTGAAAATCAACATTCAAAACTTAAAATCAAGGTATTTAAGGATGGCAGAAATTCCTTATCATCAAAGTTAGGCTCTATAGATCATACTTTGGCACACCATAGTACTCAACATCATGCAAATGGTAGGTTAATGGGTTATTTTATAGCTAATATCACATTTCAATTATATCCTAGAATTTTTGTTTTATTGATTATAAATAAAGATAACAAGTTTGTGTTACTTAAAGTTGTAGGAGAGACTATGGTAGAACCTTCAGTCCAACTTGTCAAATATAGTAATTCAAACAACCCTAGGAACACTAAACCTCCAATTTTCACCACTGTTGGGAACCTAAAACCCCTCCTCTCTCCTCTCATGAGTTTACCCTGAAAGTAGAACGTTGCTTTGTAGTCTGCAGCTGCTGTTATGGGTGTTTAGGCACCTGAACTTACAGCCCATTTTTCTCTTGACTCACTTAGTCCTAACATAATAACTTAACCTTATTATATGAAAATTTTGAGATGAAGTAAAAAATACTGGGGTCTGTTGCTCCATAAAAAGAACTTCGTTACCACTCACTTGCCTATAATACCCCTATCATAATGCTGAAGAATTCATCTTAGTTCATATGGAACCTTCATGTAATAAGGATTGCATAACATGTGTTGATATATCTAGTGAGCCTTTTGGGAATGATTGCAATTTCTATAGAACTCGCAAATCCAAAAATCACAGTTTATCACATCTCACTGGTCAACTAAGTTAAAAAAGGTGCTGGGTAGACCCAGTATATGAGAAACTATCAGATGTTTGGCCTTACAAACCCTGAAGACCTTAAATCCCTTCCTCTGTTATATGCATGAGCATCTGCTATGCTCACCCAGTTTAAAAAGATACACTAGATCATAGAAGCATCCCAAGGCTAAGGTTAAATTCCACCATTTGTTCTCTTTATTAGTTAGATAAATTAAACTGCGCTTACCTCTTTTACCTTATTCATATCACATTTGGGAGCGCAAGGTCACAGTAAATGCCCTGGTGGACACTGAAGCCACAGGGAATTAACTTGATTTGAAAGTTGAGCAGATATTAGATCTTGAAGCTACCCCTGGTTCACCTGTCATGGGCATCTAGTATCCCTATAAGCACTTCTTATGTGCAAACCACTACGCTTTATTGCCCATAAGTATGTTTTTATTTGAGCTACATGGCAACACCAGATTACTGTATCCAGTTTTTGGGGGTAGGATGGTGGCACCGCCAGTTAGTAAGTATTGACTTAGAGCAGAACATGCTATCTTTTACCTCTACTTCTCTTTTGAGTGAAATTCTCTCATTTCCACTTTGGCAACAAGGAAAGCCGTGAAAAAACAGTGTAATACTCTTCTAATGATATTGTTCCTGAAATGCCTACTTTGTCTCTTATACTTGCACTTTTTAAATCAGTTTTTGATGTGAAAGCGCTAATCAGCTGCCGGATCACTCAGAATTTGATCTTTTTTCATCTGATGGTAGACCTCTATCAAGGTCAATCGCTCCCTATAACCCTAAATGACTGATGAAGACCAGGTGCTAAAATCCTTGATTGAAAACATTTCAAAGTAGGTGTAGATGATAAAGAAAACCTCTTCAGCATCATCACCAATAGTTTGCAGGTAAATCTGATAGCATTTTAAGACCTTTTGTGGATTACAAGCACTGAATAACATTGCTATCCCAAATCCATACCCCTTTCTTATGTCATATATTCCAATATCTTCTCTACAATGAATAATATTGGAGAATCGATCCTACCATTAGATTTCCCTTACTGAACTACCTTAGGGGCGATCATAATAACAAATAACCATATGATATTATTTTAGTACTAACACTAATTTAGGTAAAGAGTTTGCACTAATGTTAGAACCTTTTATAGGCTTCAATGGGGTTGCAACTAGAAAAAAAATCTTACCCTAACTTATTGGCAAACATTAATGTATTTTTATATTAAAATAATTGCAGTGACAACAACCTTGATTCTAATTGGTATAGCTTGAATTGTGACAAAATAAAGATATTTTATCCATGACTATTTGGTTTTAACCAAAAGAGTTGCAACAAAGTGCTATTTTTGTTTAAAACTCTGATTGGTTCCATAAGATTTCACTTATTCCATTGTACATGTTATAGTCCAATTCTCAAATGTATGCTTCAATATTAAATCCAATCACAATTTAACTATTATGATTGGAATTTATTTCCCAAATTGGTGGATGAACACAATAAGCTGTTATGTATGCATGAGCATATCTATGTATCCAGAGTTAAGTAATATTAGTAAATCAATGTGACATCAGAAGAAGAAATACGTACCTCCCCTTTCACATGTGATACCCCTAACTCATATGAGACATACAAATATTTTTGACAAAAAATTTTTATGCAGAAATTAATTATCAATCTATTCCTTAAGATTTTTTGTATACTGAAGAGTATAAACGCATATTTTAGCACAATAAAATAAAGATATAGCTATAACCTCATACTCTATTCACTTATTCTCTTCCTCTTCTGACAAGTGTCAAGTAGTAAGCTTAGAAAGACAACTTTAGTCTCCTCTCTCAGGCAACTGTGATGTACTAAACAATACTGCATTTGTCAAATTGTGCGAATTCTGGTTTAGCATAAAGTGAGCAACTCAACTGGCCAGAACACCAACACTAGGTTATTGCTGGAGGCTCCTAGACTGGACCACCTCACTGAAAACTTGTCAAGAGTGTGTCTTTACCTCTCTCATTCCCAGCATGGTGGTGTGAGATACACAACCACAATGTAAGGGAACTAATCACAAATAAGTTTGGAAACAAAGCACCGTGGAAGGTGCCAAAGCATAGGGTACCCAGGAGCGGGGTGTACAACACAGAATATAGAATTAGATAACCAATAAATAACAAAACCTGGGTAGACCCCAAAGAAGAGTCCATAAACAAGTGTAGATCGGTGTTAGGGTGCTTGGATGCCTTGATATAAAGGAGACCAGAACGGCCCAGTTGTGAACCAGATTCTGTCATTAATTTTGTTAAGTAAAATGTCCTATGTTGTTGGAGACCTCCTTGAGGAGGTCCAAGCACAGGTTTGCTCAAGGGACCATGCAAAATAAAATGTAAAACTAACTGGGTTCTTTATTGCACAATTCAACCAACAAGGAAGGTTAGTCTTGAGGAATCATTATTAAACATGGGGAAGAATCGTTAATCTACAGGAGTGGTACTAAGCCTAAATGAACCAATAAGTGCACACTACCATCAGCCATGGTACTGTAGCTCAAGATAGTCCAAACTCAAGTTATTGATTGCAACTGAATTCTTCCTGATTTATTATTGTAAATCAAGCAGGTTTTCAAACCCCGTTCTCCAAGCAACTGTAACAAAATGTCATCATTATCAACAAAGCTGGTGCATTTCAACGCTCTTTAGTTAATGATGGTCCAATCACACGTGCATCCCCAGGATATAACTTGTATATCTTGCCTGCGTTCAGTGTTAATCCAGGGTATACTTAAGGCCATGGATGCCTGACAACTTGAACTTTTTAGCCTCCTCATGACCAGCCTTATTTCTATAATCTGTGCCCTCAATTATGTCATGTAATAATAACATCATCCTCTCATTATTTTTGGGGTTCCACACCCCCTCCAGGGGATTTTTCCAGGGAAAATTTCTTTTGGGCAGGGGCCAGCTTCATGGAGGCAATATTTTGTTTTGACTTGGGTCCTGCTGCCTCTTGAAAATGCTAGTGGTCAACCTCGATTAGGTATTGGAAATGGCCCAATCATGCGCTGGTACCCAACTGTTCTCAACTGCATCAAATTCTTTCCAAGGTACCAGGTACTTGGGTCTTCTTCTTACATGGCAGGAGGCTGCAATTTCCTCCACTTCTCAATATAGTGCCCCATCGACAAGATAAGCCTCTGGAGTTTCTGGTGGAGGGCCCTCAAACAATGTCATCTTACTTTCATGGAATATGGAAAAATTCTTAGCAATTATAGAAGATTCAACTGGTATGAGGCTTAGCCCACCTTTATGACATTGCGGTAAGGCCCTACCCTTTTTGGTCCCAGTTTTTTTCATGGCTGCTTGATTGGGATATTTCTAGCATCATCCACCACTAGATATTCTTCCTTGTACGCAGGACCTACCCATCTCTTACCATTGGCATTCTCAAAATAAGCTTCCATAGCTTCATCCAAATTTGTGGTAACCCCCTTGTGGACTTTCTTGATGGTCTTACCAAAGTCCACCACCGCTTCCACTTTGGATCCACAGATCGGCTCCATGATAAAGGCGGGGTTAAACCCATAGTTGGCAAAGAATGGGGAACAACTGATGGATACATGTTGGGCATAGTATAGCTAAATTGGGCATGGGAAGATGGGAGCCCGATCTGAATGGTCTGCGGTAGTGCAACTCCACAGAAACTGTCCCAAACACTGGTTCACTCGTTCAGTCTGCCCATCGGATTGAGGGTGATAGGCAGTTGAATGGCAGGGGCGAATTTAAGGAGTCTTACACAACATTTATTAAAAAACGGAGATAAACTGGGGACCACAATCACTAATGATATCCTAAGGCACCCAAGAAAGGGCAAACACAAATAATACAAATAGCCTAGCCATCTCAGCTGCGGTTACTGTAGTTCTACAAAGAATAAAGTGAGAAAACTTTGTAGAACAGTCCACCACTACCATGATGGTGTTGTAGCCTTCAGAAGCAGGTAGCTCCACAATAAAATTAACCAATAATGAAGTCCAAGGCCCTTTGACCTTTTGAACTGGCACCAACAACCTTGAAATGGGCTGGCAATTTGGCTTTTTTGGTTGCAGACCAGGAACTCTTTACAATATTTGGCAACCTGCGTGGCTAATCCCTTTTAATTGTAAGTGCAGCCATATAAGCTCAAGAGTCTTTGCCTTTCCAAGGTTGCCAACGGTGATCCCATCATGATGATCCAAGATAATTTCCAAGAGAAGGGGTCCAGCGAGAACCCAGAGGCATCCTTGAAGCCACACCATCTCGTCCTTGATGTGGTATTACCTGGTAATCTCTTCTTGATTCAACTTGCTCTTGGTGAGAACCATCGTATACTCTGCCAACAGAGGCTGTGAAAGAACTACCTCTCTGAACATACCATATTCCTCTGCATTTTCCAGAGGAGCAAGCGCTGACCTATGGGATATGGGAGGGATGTTGGGACACAATAATACCCAGCATAATCATCAAATGGGTGTTGTGTACCTGTCACAAAATCAACCATGGGTTTCGCTAGTGTGCCAGGCCAACCAGTATGAAGACTGGTTGGCCCTTTGCCTTTTCGCCTTCATTGGCATACCAACCCATACAAATCCACGTCCAACCCACCAACTAACCACCAACGACTTCTCCTTAGCCCCAGGTTCCTCAGCGTGTGTCCCAGTGAGTCCTTCCCCCTTCCTGGGCAGCTCAAGAACTCCCGCATTGACCCACCCTTGCAACCCTTCACCAATCTATATGGGCATGCCCTGGCAAGTCCATCCCCCTTCCTGGGCAGCTAAAGCACTCCCATGCTGCCCCACCCTTGTGACCCTTCACCAACCCATCCGGGCATGCCCTGGCAAGTCCATCCCCAATCTTGGGCATCTATAACACTCCCACGCTGCACCCCCACAAGGTTGGCGGCCAGTCAGCATCTGCCATTGGTGGCCACCTGGCCAAGTTCCCACCAGTTTCTCATAGGGAGGAAGAATGGGAGCTGGCAGCGCCGGCCACTCCAGGCATGATCACCCACACCAATTGGGGATCTCCTGTCTTATCTACTTCTAACCTAGCCAAAAAACTACTTACAAATAAAAGTAAATAGGCGAATGAGAGATGTTTATTTGGAGGGAATGAACAACTATTTATACTTAGGCTATTGTACCTCTGAAACCCCTCAGCCATCCAGGCTGAAACTCTATCTGATTGTCAATTTCATTCATTAATACATCATAGCAATTCCCTCCTAATCCGCTCATCTGATCACCAAATATTAAATTAAGTCAATCCATCCTCAGCATGAGTCGCTGGTCAATCATATATAAATTCATATATAAATAGAACTTTGAGCATCCTTGACATGAGTCGCCGATGCTCTGAAATAGTTGGTGGAAGCATATCCAGATGGATGGTAACAGATTCATTGGCTTTCTTCCAAAAACTCCTACATTGATCCTCAAATTGGCATTTTGGCAGCAAATGCAGATTCTGCCAAGCCTAAACTCAAATTAATAATTATATATCATTAAATAGTATTGAACTAGGCGATTAGCCAGGAATCACACCCAAGTAACTGACACCCCTAGTCCAGATACTGTTTGAAGGAATCCATCTGGTTAAAATTATGACAGCACCTCTACCTCCTTTGGATCTGGAGCTAATGCATGGTTTCAGCTCAAATCATCCATTAAACTATTCTCCTGTCCTTTTATAAACTCATAGGAGAACACAAGTTGGGACAGGGTCTCATGCCAGCAAGTTTGCCATGGGGTCAGGACATGAGGTGCACAATAGTACAACAAGGCATGGTGTTATAATTTTGGGTGGTACCATAGGGATCTGCCATAAGGGTCATACAGGTCGAACCCACTGAGCAACAAACTGATGTTGTGGGGATTGTCAGTCCTCTGAACAGACTGAAAATATAAGAAAATTGGAGCAATTGTCCCAACAACGCTTTTATTTATTTTTCTATAACTACAGTGACCCTTTGTTGTTCCGCTCTTTCTCTACTACTGACTAACTACTTCTTCCAATTGCCCATATCACTTATATATCAGCGGATTTGGACAAT
Organism: Massospora cicadina; assembly: GCA_022478985.1. Lineage (NCBI taxonomy): Eukaryota > Fungi > Entomophthoromycota > Entomophthoromycetes > Entomophthorales > Entomophthoraceae > Massospora > Massospora cicadina. Next base: position 57,948 of record JAKSZP010011875.1, read on the forward strand.
AACATTTTCATAGCTTAGGCTATTCTATTCCACCAATTCTCATTGGTTTTGGCTATTATTCTTCAACTCTCTATCGCTTAATTTGAGGCAATCTAAATAATATTCATCAAATGTCAACATTACCTTATCACCTTATTTGGAGGCGATCCAATAACAACCTGTTATAACCCATTATTGCCGCATCTCAAAGTGCTCAAATACTCGTAAATATCATCCTAGTTGGCAGATTCTCACCATTCCGTCATATTTCTTCAGGGCTTATGATCCAGTCATATCGGAATCTTGACATTACCCCCCTTTGATTGGACAATAAGCCTCCTATTGCTTGTATGCTTGGAGAAACTTCGTGTGTACTTAATTATTAATTTGACCACTTTCTTTGGTCTTTGATGGTATATGCATTGACACCAGTTTTCTCAATTATTTTGAACGTATCAACCCAGATGTTGGCCAGCTTGTGTTTCCACCCAAACCCATGCTGGTCATATAATAAAACCATTTCAGTTTCTTGTAATTGGGTCAACCCGCTACATCATACCTGGTTGGCAGCCCAATTTCTAATTTTCATGGCCAAGCTAAATAAGTATTACTACATTTGCAACTTGATCAATGCGTCAGCTAAATTTTTCAAGTAACAGTGGGGATCCATTCCGCTGGTATCTTCTACACATAAATACAGCAATTCTGGAAGAGCGGGGTGCCATCCATATAACAGTTAAAAGGGGCTCTTCCCCGTAGCATATTGGTAGCAGATATTGTAAGCAAAGACAGCAGTAGGCAGGAGGGAACTACAATAAGAGGGTCTATCAGTTACTAGATTCCTAAGGATGTTCACCAGCGTCCCATTAGTCTGTTTTACCAATCCATGGGACTTGGTGTAATATGGAGTCATCAGAGCCCCAAGGATGCCCATGAGCTCATTCAATCTGGGGAGAATGTGCAAGGTGAAGTTGGTTCCATTATTGGTAAGAATGAACCGAGGGCAACCATGTTGCTAAATACATTCCATTATGAACTTGGCCACTGTGACTGCCCCCAAATCCCATATCAGCCGCACTTCAACCTACCTGGTCAAGTGGTTGATAGCCACCATAATGTACTTAAACCAGTTGGCTACCATTGGCAGAGGCGCAATGACATCCAGGGAAACTTTATGCTAAGCAAAGTGTGGCTTCACTAACCAGTATGAGGTCTTCTGGCAGAATGGCGTTCTAACTTGGCACTAGTTGTCATGGATGCGGCTGATAAGAATTAGACTGGGCTCCCAGTCTGGGTGTGTGAGCACCCAGTGGAGAGCCCAGAATGCCAATGGCACAGTGGTCCGAGCGACTTGAATTAGAGGAGATCTATTGGGGATGTGAGGAAAGTACAGGTTCATTAACGTACCAAAGGCCCCCAAGGCAAACCAGATGGTTGCAATGGGGCAACCGTTAGTCTTGCAGGGGCAACCCCAAGGGCGGGAGAGGCAGGGAGGATGACGACTCCTCCAGGGTTCACAGTTGCTGGCCTTCAGCTTTGAACAGGTGAGTTGGCGCGCCAGCGAGGGGTGGCACAGGGGCCGCCGCATGAACAGGGGTGTGGGCGGAGAGGGAAATGGACCCACGGTGAGAGTTAGGGCCGAGCTCCCCTTGGGCGGGGTGCTCCAGGGTCCTCAGGTGGGAGGGGCCAGTGGCGGATGAGCCAGGTATGGGGGCCAAGTTCACGAGCACTGGGGCAGGGGCACCCTGGCACTGCTTCAACAGGGGAGCAGTCCCAGAGATCCCTGAGACGGAGTGAACAGACAGATTCATGTTAGACGGATGTGCAAAAACAGATGGAGAAGTGACTTCATCATTGGGGGTGAGATGGTTTATGGCATATACAATCCGCCACTGCGTGGCAGGGTCGAGCAACTGGATGACCCAGTCAGTGAACATCAGGATAATTATTTGGATAACAGTGCACTTCGCCGGATCAATTAGCAGAATTTTGAAAAAGTAAACAGACAGAGGCTGCGGCAAGTTGTCCAGAGTATCCAAATTTTATTTAGCACAAAGCGCGGGGAGATTAGAGAATGAACCAACAACCACCCCTTGACAGGGCAGTTGCCTTAAGTATGAGGAGAATTTCATAGTGGAGGTGCCAAGGGATTGGGTGATTGGGGATCAGCGATGGAATTTGGTTGGCTGGTGAGGAGAAGGGCGGGGGGATGTCCAAAGTCTTGGCAAAAATCAAAAAAATGCAGATTTTTCCAAATTTTTGGGGCCAAACCATATCAATGATACCAATCTGGGCCCTGACCATTCAATTCAGCCTGTTCAAATGGTTCAGATTCCCCGGATTTGTCCCAGGGGGCTGTATGCCACTGTGCTGGGTCATTTGCAACCTGGTCCAAACTCATGATCTGACTATTTTTATGATCTGAACTTCCCAGATCTGTCCTGGGGAGTAGGGGCAACTGGTCTGAGTCTCTTGCAACCTGGTTCAAAACCCAAATTGTGCGCAGATCTGATTTCTGGCCCCAGACAGTCTGGACCAGCTCCTCCAGCCCAGAATTTGCAGACTGGGCTCTGACATTAGTACTAGTTATCTCCTCAAAATTTTGGCATGATTTCTCTGGTGAGATAGGGGTCCCAGGGGCCTGCCCATGGCCCCTGGCTTGCATAATCTCCTGGCAGACCCCCTCTATTAGTCTTACCAGGGTTGAGGAGGGGGAGGGGAGAAACCTGGTTGTCTTTAGGGGGAAGGGCAGTCACCTAGCGCTCATCTACCACATGCGCCTTCTCACTCAAATGCGACAGGGGAGCACTTGGGCCTTTGGACCCCTTTTGTCCGAAAAGGGTGTTGCTCCCTATCCAGTTGCAGAGGCTGGTCCCCAGGACTTACACTGGTGGCAACAGGAAATGGTTTCAAGCACGTTGAAGTTCATGCTTTCCTATTAATATTGAGGGTGCAACAACTACATTGTTTTGTGCCCACCACCACGTCCAACTGCCTTGTGGGTGCTCATAAGAATTCCAGGCTGTGCTGAGGGTCACAGAAAATTCACCGTAGAATCGCTGATCCACTTGTATAGTTCCCCCTTCCATTGAAAGGTATTCAATCACATCTTGTTTAATGCTTTGATCACTTGGGGCGATTCATCATCAAAATTTCCTCTGAGCATCTTCTTTTACATCACATTGCTGAGATTTACCATCATGGCAATGGTCAGCAATTGAGATAAACAGTTGGCGTTCTGATGCTTAGCTCCTGGGTGGTGAAGGATCTCAAAGTTGTAAGCTTGCAGCTTAAAAGTCCATTGTGCTAAATGTCCGTCAGGCTCTTTGAGGTTCTGCAACCAACATAAAGATGCGTGATCCACTATGACTTTGAATTTTATCCTGTGCAAGTAGACTCTAAATTGCTTGTATTCATAGATCACCGCTAAGCACTCCCATTAGGTCACAGTATAATTATACTCATGGCAGTTCAGACTTCAACTGCAGTATGCAATAGGATGCTACTCTCCCTCTTCATTTTTCTGAGAAGGAATCACCCTAAAAACGAAAGGGATTCATCCATCTGCATGATAAACCCCCTAATGAAGTTTGGATAGCGTAGCACTGGCGCACTGGTCAGCGCCATTCAAAGCATATTGAAGGCTTATTGATGACGTTCCATCCATTCTAATGCAGCATCCTTTTTTAACAACTCAAACAATGGTCCCCAATACAGCTGAAGTTGGGGATGAAGCGTCAGTAGTAACCAACCATTCCCAAAAATACCTGTATGTTACTCTTACTATTAGGTGTAGTCATTTTTGGATGGCCTCCACCTTGGTCAGCTGTAGTTTCAGCCCCTTGGAGTCTACCACAAACCCCAGGTAACTCAACTGATCTTTAAAGAAGTTACATTTTTGAGGCTTAATTTTAATGTTTGCCTCAGCGATCTAGTGGAATACTGCTTCTAGATGATTGAGGTGCTTAAAAAAGGTTTGAGAGAAAACATTGATTTTGTTGAGGTATATGAGGACAATGACAGCTTCAGGTCACCAAGGATAGCGTCCATGTCTCTTTGTAATGTAGATGGGGCATTACACATCTGTTGGGATTCTTGCCCATATTCCAAACTGGCTAGATTACCAGGAATCGGTAGGGATAATTCCATAATGTGAGGAGAATTGGAAATTGGTCGACCCTGATTTCAGGGTAACTATGTTTGGGGTTTTTAGGATATTCGCTTAGTCAGATCCATTACAGATTGATCTGGACGAATGCTTAAGATCTCATCAGGTGGATTTGCTGATAAAATAGGGGCATTTGATAGTGATTAACTATCATGTGTACTGATTGGGATTGGTCAGGTTTTATCACCAACTGATTAACAATGTAAGTAGTAAGTGCAAGGTGAGTGATGCCGCCTACAACTAGCAAATCAATCAGCTGGTTTGTGACCTGCCTTAATGGGTAACAAGTCCTATTACCTAAGCAGGTCGCTTTCCAAATATGGTTGGTTCACTTGGATCTAGAGAAAAACGTTAGGGACACTTTTTCCAACTATTTCCATTTTAAGTCTTGAGTATGTCTAATGACGTAATTCTAGCCAGGATGGGGAAGACCATCACTGCTGAGACGAGGATTGGTGATTTAATGGCAATAGCTGCCGTTTTATTGAAGAGTTGTCAACTGAGGGTTAGACAGCAAAATCCCCACTATAAATTCCCTAAAATTCGTTTATAATAAAAACAGTTTATACAAGTTTATACAGTATATAGTAGATATATTAATGTAGTAAAACTCAAGCATCATCCATTTGTTCTATTCTTTTTTGGGGATATTATTACTGTGTGTGATAATCGGGAGACTCTTGAAGTAAAAGAGTAAGGATCTGAGCGGGGATCCAGAGAAGAAGAGGAATCAAATTGGGGATTGCTGCCAACTGTGTGTCAAACCGGAGAAGCCATTCTTGGGGATCAAAGAGAAGATCAGGTTGTATGGTACAAGGGAAGGAATCCCTATTTCAGGACATCACAAGTATTTTAAGCAGAAATACTGGCTGAGCGTTAGGCTGTAAATTAGGACTTCCATTCAACTACAGATAATAGTCATCATACTATTGTCAACCAATTATATCAAACAACTATACAATGTGGATGAAGTGCACAAAAACTGAACCTGTGCAAGTGATAAGTTTATAGGGATTAATGGATGATAATAATCGTCACCTATAAATTTTTACAAAGTGGTGCTCACTACAGGGGTGTAGTTGAGTAGAAGAACTTAGAACATGGTGTTTATTAGATGTTTCTAATTACAAACGTGAAGTGGATCACATTCATTGGCGTTCACCCAGCTCATAATTGGAGCTCCAAGTGAAGCAAATTGAGGATACTAAATATTTGGGAAAAGGGCTTGCAGCCTAAATATGGAACTATCTAGTGCTGCAAGAAAATCTGTTTTACCTGACATCTAAGATGAAGAGAATCATCAGGGCCAACTTATGTTGAAATTGGGTCCACTTAAATTAGTTCCAAGGAACAGCGGGATCAACAACTCAGGTTAAAATTAGGTCTGCTTTAAATAGCCCTGAGGAGTGAGTGTTTAGATGAGGCATTGGATGAAATTGTAAGCAATCAATCAGGAGAATTGGATTTCCATAACTATGAAGATATGAAGTTAAAAGGGAAATGATTGATCCAAGATAGTGGAGAAAATCCTTTGACTCAATAAACACTCAACCAATGATTAAATGTCAATGAAGATGAGTTCATCAATTCAAGATGAAATCGGATGAAGCTAATGAGGCCATAACGACCTGTGTAATTAAGGGATTATTTACAGATCCACTAGTGGAATTACTTCCAACATTTTGGATGGCTTTGGATGCCAAAAAGCGTTTTCAGGAGAAAAACAATCTGAAAAATCAGACGAAACAGTTGGCTGATGAGATAGGAAGAATTTAAGAAACAGTTGCCAAAATATGAGATGAAAGTTAGGACCTGTTGGAAGAATAACTAGTCAGGATTAAAGCCATAAAATATTCAAGAGTATTGCCAAAAGTTGGCAAGTGTAGCCTATATGAAAAGAGACAGCGCTGCTGGTTGTATAGTGAGAAAGGGAAATACTAAAAAATTGGAAGTATTGGACCTAAGAGAAAATAATCGCAATGTTCCCAGTGGAACTCTGAACCATTAAATGGTTATGTCCTGAGATTTTGGTCAATTCTCAGAAGAGGACCACTGAGCCAAATGGATTGTTTAATCTTAAGAAGATAAGATTCTGAACCATGATAACTGGTAGGTTAGAGTAGATCTAGGACCCAGTTTGGATGAAGGGGAAAAGAAGGACCTCTGAACCTTTTTATAGGTTGCAAGTCCCATTGCAAAAGAAAAATAAAAAATATACAAAAGATATAAAATATCTAAAATTGATCTAATTGGTCCATGAGTTTTGGACCTAAGAAGTGACAAGAAATCACAACAGCTGAACCAAGAAAATTTCACCCTTAGTGAGATGGGATTACCAGCGGGGTAACCAAGAGTATCAACCTATTGGTTGATAGAGAGCAACTCGCTGATCTGATGGAAGGCCTGCAAGAGGAGGTGCTCAAATTTTTAAAAAGTATTGGGAAGTATTTTCCCAGGACAACCACAATTTGGGAAGCATGAGAGATGTGATCCACAAGGTCAATACCAGGGAAAATTTTTCAATCAGGATGAGACCAATTTGATGGTCAAAGGTGGCTGAAGTGGTAGTGGAAGAAGAAATCAGCAAACTAGTGAAGCATGGGCTTCTAGTTCCATTGTTGAGACCCTGGGCGAGTCTGATTTTTATTGTAAAGAAAAAGGATGGCTATAATAAGGTGGTGATTGACTACTGGAAGCTTAATAAGATTATGGGAAAGAAGGATTTGTATCACCTACTAAGAATTGATGATGCACTATATTGATTGGGAGAAGCGAAGTATTTCTCCACGGTGGATCTGATATTAGGATATTGGCAAATTGATTTGCCAAGAAAAGACCAAGAAAAATGTGCGATTATTACTGTGCAGGGGCTATACCAACTGATGAGGATGCCACAGGGTCTATGCAATGCGCCTGAAACTTTCCAGAGGGCCATGGATGCTATGTTGAGTGACTTGAAGTTGTTGTGCATCCTGGTGTACTTGAACGATATCAATGTGTTTAGTAGGACGTTTACTGACCATTTACACCACTTAAAAAAGTATTCAAGAGACTGTCCGTGGCTAACCTGAAGATTAAGCTGAGGAAGTGTCACTTCTTCAAGAAAGAGTTGGAATATCTGGGATTCATGATCAACATAGTGTATTGCAGCCGCAAGCCCAGAAGATTGAAGCCATAGGATGGATGGCTGTGCTGAAGAGTGTCTGGTATATCCAAGTGTTCCTTGGAATGGTCAGATACTACAGAAGATTTATTCAGGATTTTGCTAAGATCACCAAACCCTTATTCCATCTATTAAAAGATCCAAAGAAAGGATTTGTATGGAATGAAGAAGCGGAGGAATCCTTCGATGAGTTAAGCCAATATTTAATAGGTTCTCCAGTTTTGAAAAATTTGAATTTCAATCAAGAATTTATTATATAAACCGATGCTTCATTGACAGTGATCAGCACTGTATTAAGCTAAGTAGATGAACTTGGGGACAAATATCCGGTAGTGTATGTGAGCTGAACACTCTCAGCTGCTAAGAGGAATTACACTGTAACTGAGTGGGAATGTCTTGCAGTCATTTACGCTTGAAAGCAGTTTCAGGTGTACATCCATGGAACGCACTTCAATGTGGTGACAAACTACTCCTTGTTGCGTTGGCTCCATAATTTGAGAGAACCAGAAGAATGACTGGCCCAATGGGCACTTAATCTACAGGCTTACAATTATGAGATTGTCCAATGAGTGGGGGATTCTCACCAGAATGCGGATGGCTTATTGCAATTACCAATGGTCTAGATGGTATACCAGCAGGCGGATGATCTTTTCCAGAGAATGGTTGACAGAAAAATTGGGAATAAGTCCTAAAAATCCAAGGTGCATTTCAAACAGTTATAAAAACACTGAGGCCATGAATAAACAAGTGTTTAAGACAATTAATGGGAAGCAGTTACTATTCCCAAAGCCATCAGAAAGAGCAGCTAGTGTTCAAGCTGCTCATAAGGTTGTCAGGCATGGAGGCCTGAGAAAAATGACCAACCATATTCGCCAGTACTACTGTGAGTCAATCAACTATAATGTTGCCAACTCTGGAAGTTTTGAATTACACTTCCAATGGGGCAGGTTGTATCTCAAAGTTACACTGGGCGAATTCTCCAAAAATGCAATGAAGTAAATAAGAAAATACAGGTTAAACTCGACCTAATTTTTATTTTTGAAAAGAGGAATATTTATAAGCTTTTCTATGGTTTGTAATCTATCAGAGTGAATTAATCTCTGCACGATTGAATCTTCAATCAGTTGATTGGGATCCGATTGATCATCAACTTTTATATATTGTGTTAGATTGCTCACTCCTTCTGATGATATTGGGGGAATTGAGGAAGGTGATTTTTTTGGAGATATGCAAATCCAGTGAAATCCTGACACTTCCTCCCTCAAGATTCAATCACAGTGGAGGATGACTTCTTAAAAACCTAGGATGAATACGATTTACCACAATACCAGTATCAGTATGAACAATCAAATATTTTAGTCCTTTTTGAAATATAACTCTATAAGGACTAGACCAATTATTTCCCAGCTTTTTCAGTCTGTCCACCTGGCTGAGAATGATAATAAATAACATAATCTCCAATCTGATATTCAGGTAAGAATGGTTTATTTTGATTGCTTCATAGAGTCTCTCTTTGAGTGGTGGTTTCAATTGAATTCATTGCAAGAGCATGGAGGCGGATAATCTCATCAGCCAAATTTCTCATAACTAAATTGGAATTTTCTGGGATGTTTTATTCAAGCATAGTTTGAACACTAGAAGGGACTGAAGTATCCCACCCATATATACACTTAAATGGGGCATCTTGATAATGCGGTGATAGCTTATCTGATAAGCAAACAAGGCACTCAGTAAATAAAAATTCCACCAAGTCAGATCAGTTGAGGCCATTTTCCTTGAAAATTGAGACCAAGGTTCCATTAACTTGTTCAATAGCCCCATTTGTGGATGGATTATATGGGACAACAAATCGCTGAGTAGTGTTTAATAATTTTGATAACTCCTGTATAAGCTGCGAGGTGAAATTAGTCCCATTGTCTGACATAAGGACCTTTGGACATCCATGTTGGGAAATAATATGCTGATATAGGAATAAGGCTGTAGGCTTAGCCGAAGGGGTAGCAATTGAAATGGCCTCAACTTATTTGGTCAAATGGTCGATGGCCATTTGCAAGTAAGACATGAGTCAAGAATCTCCCAAATGAACTCGGTCATGTTGTTCCAATAGTATCAAGTCTTCAACCATTCTTGAGTTTTCTTTAAGCTGCTATGACAAACTTGTTCATGACCTTCCATTACAGCGTGAAACCTGGAGTTGGGATGTAGGAAGGGCAACCACTTAGACTTGACTTTCTTGTACAAAGCTCCATCTTGAATCATAGTATCCTTGGTAATTGATTTTAGATAGGCTCAATCCTCTTCAGTCTCTCAATCCCATAATTCTGGTCATCCAATAAGATTATACAAGCGTTCTTCTTTTTCTGGTTCCAAGGTCAGAATAGGTAGTCAGGATAACCCATCTTCATTTTGATGCTGAGCTCCTGAGCAATGAACAATGGAAAAATCGTAATTTTGCAATCATAAAGCCCAACGGGCCAACCTCCCATCAGGATCCTTCATATTCTGCAGCCATCATAAGGAGGAATGGTTGGTAATAACGGTGAAATGGGTACCATATAAAAAGGGCCAAAAATGCTTGATGGCCAAAATTACCGCCAAACATTCCCGCTCAGTAACACTATAATTTCGTTCAGCCTTTGACAAAGTTTTGCTATAGTAAGCAACAGGATGATCCTTATTTTCTTCATCACACTGAGATAAAATAGCCCCAATAGCAACATTGCTTGCATCCATATGTAGAAAGAAAGGCTTATCAAAATGAGGGTGAATTAGAACAGTTGCCTTCATCAAGGCGGTATGCAGAGTTATGAAAGACTGTTTTTTAGCTGATCCCCACTCAAAAGACACTCCTTTTTGCAATAGATAAAATAAGGGTTCAGCCATATCAGCAAAATACCCAACCATACCGAGAAAGACTTGAATATCCCATAAAGAAGAGGGAGGAGGCATCTGTTGGATGGCTTGAACTTTGTCCGCAAGAGGTCAAATCCCTTTAGCTGAAACCTGATGTCCTAAGAAGTCCATTTCATTTTGAAAGAATGAGCACTTGGAGGGCTTAAGTCTTAAGGAAGAGCCCTGAATTTGGCTGAATACTTCTTTTAAATGGTTTAAATGCTCAGTAAAGGTTTTGGAAAACACGGTAATGTCATCAAGATATACCAGAACACAAGTAAGCTTTAAATCCCGGAGCATACTGTCCATGGCCCTTTGGAAAGTTTGGGGCATTGCTTAGGCCTTGAGGCACGCGAGTTGGTTCAAACAACCCTTCACTTGATATCAGGGCACACTTGGCATGATATTCTGGAGACAGTTCGATTTGACAATATCCACTGGCTAAGTCCATGGCTGAAAAATAGGTGGATCCAGCTAACAATCTAAGAGAATCATCAATCCTAGGTAAGGGATAACAGTCCTGTCAGGTAATAGCATTCAATCGATGATAATCCATCATGACTCGATGAGAACCATCTTTCTTCTTAACCAACAACAATGGGGATGCCCAGGGACTATTGGAGGGTTTCAATAATCCAGCCTCCAGCATTTGATTCAATTCCTTAGTAACCTGGGCTTCTTCTACTTTGGATTTATGATAGGGCTTCGCACAGATAGGAAGGTGATCACCAGTTTCAACAGTGTGCACTACACCTTTCATCTTCCCAAAATCATAAGTATGCCTAGCAAAAATGTTGGAATATTCATCCAATAATTGAAGCACTTGTTTCTCCTGTTCCTTAGAGAGATGTTTCCCAATGGCAGGTCCCACAGTAAGGATTTCCTGATCACTCTCCAATCCAAAGTCTTGTAAACTCCCAAAGGGTTTAACATCATAGATATGAGATAAGGGTAATAGCTTGACATAAGCAATTGTGCGCTCTCGTTCTACCAGTTTTGGCACATCAGTAAGGTTCACTAGTAAGACAGATAAAGAGGCTGAATAAGCATAATCCAATATTCCAGGACAAGGCAAGAGTTCTTTGGCAGAAGGATTGACAGTGCCCTATACTTGTAGCAAATGCCCCTTGGGAATCGAAAAGTGCAAAGAAGTATTAATGATCACTTGTGATTTTGGTGGAATAACTAATTTCTCAGGAGAAAAAATAGGCATTCCCTCTTCTATATCAGCCATGATAGGAGGTAATTTTACATGAGGATCTTCAACCTGATACTGAAGTGAATAAGACCTTTTAGCTCCTTCTAGAAGACATAACTGATGTTGAGTGGAAGCATGATCAGATAAAAGTAAGGGAACTTAATACCCCAAGAGAGACAACGACGAGTTAGGGTAGTTGATAATTCCATCAAATTCTCATAAAGATTGTGTTCCCAAGAGTAGGTCATAACTCAAATTATTGAGACAATCGCTGGAATGGTAAAGGTTAATTTCCCAATTTTCAGAGGAAGGGATGAAAAAGCTCCAATAGATCAAGTACTCTGAGGACCAGCGATGCATATTCTTCATAATGAGAAATATTGGGGGTTAATTTGATCCGTTTGACCAATTTGGAGGAGACAATATTCACTGGGGATTCATTATATATGATAGCCTTGGCATTGATTTGATTTACTCATAAATTAATTCAGGTAATGGTGCTTCCAAACTGAGAGGATAATGCCAATAAGGAGGGCAAGGAAAAAGAAGAATGGTCGTCTTTATTACACTCAATTGAACTTTGCTGCTCTTGCTGCGCACTCACATCATTATCAAGGTGAAGAATCTTATTAGTCTTATCTCTTTTCTTTTTTTCATCTGCTTCCTTTTTAAAACAACGATCCTCAGTATGGAAGTAGCGATGACAGTAATTACACTGGATCGCTCTAGTGTTCTCAGGCATAGCAAAGACTTTGGGCTGACTAGGTCTAGGAGACTCATAAACTCGGGGTTTTTGGAGAATTGAGGGGGCAACTCCAATAAGGCCTCCTTAATATCTAAAATACTTCAGAAATTTTTTCTGACACTGAATAGATAAACTTGCATTTGTGTCCTAGTAGTAAAGGCTGACAGAACTGCGGTTATTGCATCGTCCAAGTTTAACTGAACACAGGCTACAAGAGTTTGAGCTTCCCAAATAAAACTGATGAGCAAAGTCCTTAATAGATTCATTTTGGTGGGGCTTTATACCCATAAAAAGCCTGTTTTTGCGAAGATAGGGTCTGCTCACTTCCAAATTCTTTGATCAATGCTTCTTTGACTTGAGCCCAAGTAGAACAAGTCACTAAGTGGGGAACCATAATATCTTGAGCCAATCAAGTAAGGCAATTAGGCAAGTAATTCATCTTTTGGTGATCCGTGGCCTCACTTAATGCCTTTTCATACAGATATAGAAAGGCGATAATACTGCCTTCCCCTGGGGAGTATTTGTCCTTGAATACTGGCTTAAAACTCATGGGAGCATTGGTATTCAAAACATGCACTCCAAGTTGTTCAGATTGAGTAGACACATAAGAGGCAGAATCTGAAGCTTGAGAAGAAAATTAAGGGTAAGGAACAACAGCTTTCATCCAAATTTCATTAATCCATCAATTCAGGTCTGCATGCCCTACTTTCTCATCTAGTCGGCGAGATAGCTCAAAAATCTGTTCCTGTTGTGCATTGTACTTAAGTTCCAGAGTCTCGATTTTCTCTTGGAGCAATTCCCCTTTTGATTCACAAGCATGTAATAAGATATCAGTGTCCTTGGCCCACTTTCCCAAATTGATCAATTCATTGAACAAGGACTTCAGAGTCAAAAGGGGGTCAATTGGTACCCCATCAGGGGTTAGGTTTCATTCTTTGGCCACCTTAGAGAATTGTTCACGTAAGTGGGTCATCATGTTCATGAGAGAGTTAATTTGCTGATAAGATCCTGAATGACCATCAGCTCCTGGAGGTCCATGAGGTCCATCTGCACCTGGGGGTCTATGGGGCCCATCAGCTCCAGGAGGTCCACGAGGCCCTACACCTCCAGGTGGCCCACGAGGTCCTTCTACCCCAGGAGGACCCATATTTACAGAGATTTTCTCTACTTCATTGACCTGGAACTAAATCCTGAGTACAATTGTTCCAATTAAAAAAAACTGGATCTAATTTCTTCCTCCATTGATGGACTACGCTCAGAGAGTTGTAAACACCCTCTCTCCATTCCTTCTGGATCTCTTGAACCTTCTTTGAAATTATACATCAATAAAATTTGATATCCCATGATTAAACTGAATGAGCTGCTGTTGTACTTCGTTGAGTGAAGTTTGATTATTAATAATAGCATCATGATTATCTCGGCTAAACTTGGAGGCTGACTTGTAAAACTCAAAAGTATAATTATTCAAGGATCGGAGTCCTTCTAGTAAATTGAGCATCCCTTGATGGTGCATTCCAACTACAGGTAGCAAGTGGTATAATGTAGGATGGACAAGTTGTTGTAGATATTGTTCAGAGCCAATCCCTGGCATTTGAGAGGTTTGTAGCACTTCTCACAATATAGAAGGTACTGCATTTGATCAAGATCTGGTAGAATATATTCCAGGGATTAGAGCCCCTTCAAGTAATTGATTGATGATATTTCGCAAGGCCTCAGGTGGAATTTGAAAGTCTGAGGCGAAACTTAAGCTAGGATTATAGAATTCCAAGTTGGCCCAAAATTCCAACGTGGAGGGTAATCTTGGGATTTGAGCTCCAAATTGAAGGGACCCATCGTAAAATACTGCCTTGCCCTTGATCTTGAGCCTCGTCAGGTGAAAATTGAGAATCCATGGTGAAGACGTGGTCGCTGGTGTGTAACTCAGAGAGCCCTTGTAGTGAGCACCAGTCTGGAAGTTTTGAATAACACTTCCAATGGGCAGGTTGTATCTTGAAGTTACACTGGGCGAATTCTTTAAAAATGCAATGAAGTAAATAAGAAAATACAGGTTAAACTCGACCTAATTTTTATTTTTGAAAAGAGGAAATATTTATAGGCTTTTTTTATGGTTTGTAATCTATCATAGTGAATTAATATCTGCGCAATCAAATCTTCAATCAGTTGATTGGGATCTGATTGATCATCAACTTTGATATATTGTGATAGATTGATCACTCCTTCCAATGATGTCAGGGGAATCGAGGAAGGGGATTTTTTGGAGATATGCAAATTCAGTGAAATCCTGACACCGACTATCTAGCTTGTTGTGTGGAGTGCCAGCTGCACAAGCCACATAAGAATACAACTGGATACCAACTGGTCAACCCTGGATTTGAATGGCATACAGTGTCCATTAACATGATAGGACTGCTGACAATGAGCACAGGGGGAGTCAAGTACATAATAGTTGCTATTGACCATCTGATGAAATGGTTTGAGACGAGAGCCCTGGAAAAAGCGGATGCTACCAGCACTGCGAAGTTCATCCTGGATCAAGTAGTATACTGGCATGGATGCCCGCAGGTCCTGCTTAGCAATAATGGGACAAACTTCACATCTCATGTGATTCTGTGGTTGAATGAGATTATGGGGATCCAAGGAGTTGTTTCTGTACCCTACCAGCCAGAGATGAACAGACTGATAGAATGAGTGAATGGAACTCTGGCCATGACTCTGAGGAAGCTGGTTGCAGGAAGAACTTTCATGTGGGGAATGTATCTGAGTTTGGTGATGTTTGCCTACAATATCAGTCATCATACAGCGATGAGAAAAATGCCGTTTGAATTGCTATATGGGAGGAAGGCCGCGTTGCTGCCAATTTTATATTTGATGGTGAAACCAACGTCAAGGATGAGTGCCAAACAGTACTTGAACCAACTGATGAATATCCTGATTGAGATGCAATTGCAAGCATTTGATATTACATTGAAGAAAGGATATGAGCAAAATTGACAGATGATAAGAATTGACTGGCCTTTTCAGAATATCAAATAGGTGAAAGAGTTGTTTATTGCGATACACATGATTTCAGGAGAAGAAACAAGCTGGATGCATTGTGGTCAGGTCCGTTTGAGGTTATTTCCAAGACAGTGACTGACGCCTACTCCATCAAGAATCTCTTGGGTGAGTGAGTAGTAAATCAAGTCCACGCTAAGTATTTGAAGCGATGGATTAAGAAAAAAAAAAAAAAAGAGTCCCTAAAGGACCAATGAACCATTAAGTTGTTTATGTCCTGATGATTAGGTCAGGTCAAAAAAGGATCTCTGAACCAATTTATATGGCTAAGTCTAAAAAGGACCTCTAAACCATAGAAAACTGGTAGGTCTAAGGATACATAGGATCCAGTTTGGGGGAGAAATAAAAAAGATGGACCGCTGAACTGAAACAAGGTCAAGTCTCATGGAAAAAGAGAAGAAAATAATAAAAGATTGATAAAGATATTGAAAAAAATTAATAAACCCGCATAGAAAAAACTGATATATTTTTATAATCTTTATTTTTAATTGATTTTCCTTGATTTGGGGATGATTCCACCTATGTCACCTCTTGGAGGAGGGAGGATGGATCGCAGTAGGAATGAATAAACCATTAAAATCTATGTGGAATTGGACGCTATTGAGGGCTAAACCTACACAAAACCAAGCTCATTGAGTGGATGCAGATCTCTGCGAGAAAGCAACTAGAAGAAGGGAAATTGAGATGTCAGAAGAAGCCAAATGTGAAACTCCAGTTTGGGGAGGGAAGCAACTTACAGAAAGAGGCAGTCAGCAAATAACCCCAAGTAATCCTGATATGGTACTGGAGCTGGAAGATTAGTCTTGAGCACTTTTCAATGGGCTTTGTCAAGAACACTGGACATTTGGGATGGCAATGAACAAGGGATGCTAGATGAGGGTTGCCAAATAAGATCCCCTATTAAAGCCATCAGCGGAAGATACCAATAGGAAGTGCCAGAAACGAGATAGTCATGCAAGGAGTGAATAGCATCCTGTAAGTGACGACTATGAGCTCCTTGGAAGCTGAAGCAGAAGGAGCGATGGAGCCTGGGAGAGGCCGGAAGCTTTGTGGCCCAACTTCAAAGAGCTTGTCCAGCAAAGTGAAGAGCATAAGCGGTGATATCCCAATCTAGGATGTTCTTAAGATTGGAAGGATTCAGTGCTTGGGATAAAGCCTCAATGACTTGGGCCCTCAATTCTGTGTAGTGGAGTTTGAAATGAATGATGTTGCTGATGGTGAGCTAGGTGGCCAAGATAGCTGATTTGAAGTATTGTCCAAGTCAGAAGAGGAACTCAGGAAGCAAGTCTGACCTAGCAAGAAAGGAGTGATCAAGAGCAAAGGTCATTATTTCAGGAGCATACATGATGATGTTCAGCGCATCTGCAAAAGGAGCCTAATACAGGAGAGTTTTGAAATCCAACTCTGGAATTGACAACAGAGGGAGAATCAGCTGCAAGTCATTTGAAACAATTGCTAGCCTGGTTTCCATAGGATTAATTACCGTTTCCAGTAGTTCCACAGAAGGACTAGCCACTGGTGCCAGACTAGGCGTATGAGTCCTGAAAGGACCATAGAAGAGGTTCCGTCACACAGCTTAACTCATCTGCTGGAAGAGCTGAAGATCTTGATCAGACATACTGTTGAGTAGCTGTTGATACCACAACTCAGAATTTGACATATGAGCTGGACAAGAGGGGGATGTCAGACTTATATGATAGTCGACATTATGCACTCTACAATTTATTGAGCTCCAATTTAGGAGAAAATAATTTCAAAATTAATGGTTTAAGCTCTCCAGAGAAGGATTAAGAATGATATGAGCCAAGAGGTTATGAGAAGGAGATACAAGGACGAACATAAATAAGAATTTTAATTGGGCCAAAAATGAACATTAATGGCAAGGGTCTCCTGTCTAGGATGAGGAGAAAATCAGGAAATCGAGGACTCTGGACCAAGAATCCTGAATATGATAGCGGGTCATATGCCCTGGCAGGCAGAAAATTGGATCCCAGGACTAATATTGTCACAAGTAAATTGATCAGCCCAGAACGACAGTAGATTGTGGGGACCACACTCTGAGTAGACAGTAGTGAGGAGGAAGAAAAAGAGAGCCGCAAGCCAAAGGTTGTCCCAAGCAGTAAAGAGTATTGGTGATCATACTCCGCTTAAGCAAATGAAATATTCAACTGAGTGTCTGAAGCGGTGTTCTGCCCCAGACTTTTTCTAGATGGAAATCTAGGCAAGAGGAGGGATGGGTTGAAATTTTTTGCCCATATTCCCAGCTGGCTAGATTATCAGGAATCGCTAGGAATAATTCCCTAATGTGAGGTGAATTGGAAATTGGTTGACCCTGACATCAGGGTAACTATGTTTGGGGGATTTTAGGATATTTTCCTGGTTAAAATCGTCAGGGATTTGTCCAGAAAAATGCACAAGATCTCATCAGGTGGAATTGCTGATGAAATAGGGGCATCTGATAGTGATCAAGTATCATGTGTACTGATTGGGATTGGTCAGGTTTCATCACCAACTGATTGGAAATGTAAGTAGTAAGTTGCGAGGTGAGTGATGCTGCCTACAACTAGCAAATTGATAAGTTGGTTTGTGAACTGACTTGATGGGTAACAAGTCCCATTACCTAAGCAGGTTGCTTGCCAAATATGGTTGGTTCACTTGGATTGAGGGAAAAACGTTAGGGACACATTTTCCAACTCTTTCCATTTTAGGTCTCAAAATGTCCAATGATGGAATCCTAGCCAGGATGGGGAAGACCATCACTGCTGATAAAGGATTTGTGATTTAATGGCAATGGCTGCCGTTTTATTGAAGAGTTGTCAACTGAGGGTAAGACAGCCAAATCCCCACTATAAATTCCCTAAAATTCGCTTATAATAAAAACAGTTTATACAGTTTATATAAGTTTATACAGTATATAGTAGATATATTAATGTAGTAAAGCTCAAGCAGCATCCATTTTTTCTATTCTTTTTGGGTATATTATTACTGTGTGTGATAATTTGGAGACTCTTGAAGTAAAAGAGTAAGGATCTGAGCGGGGATCACAGAAGAAGAGGAATCAAATAGGGGATTGCTGCCAACTGTGTGTCAAACTGGAGAAGCCATAGACAGGGATTAAAGAGAAGATCAGGTTGTATGGTACAAGGGAATGAATCCCTATTTCAGGACATCACAAGTAATTTAGGCAGAAATACTGGCTGAGCGTTGGGCCGTGAATTAGGGGCTTCCATTCAACTACAGATAATAGTCATCATAATATTATCAACTGATTGTGTCAAACAACCTTACAACGCGGACGAATTGCACAAAAACTGAACCTGTGCAAGTAATAAGCTTATAGGGGTTATTGACCAATATTAATCATCACCTATAAATTTTTATAACATCCCTTGGGGCATATATGTCAGTTGGAAAAGGCCTTTGGATGTGATTACGGTACATTTCTCCTGTTCTACCATAGGTAACCTAATTTGCTAGTAAACTGTTATCAAGTCCATTGCTGAGAAGTAACAGGCTCCCCCTAACCAATCCAAAGCATCTTTGATCCATGGCTAGGGGCATGCGTCCTTTTTTGTAATACTATTGAGCTTCTGGTTGTCTATTACTACACAGTTGGTGCTGTCCTTTTTTTACAATTAGAACGGGAAAAGCCCATGGACTCTTGGATAGCTTGAGCATTCCTTGCTCCAGCAAATTTTTCAATTTCCTCAGTGACAATGTCTTCCGCTGCCCTTGATTAGCAGATTGGCTGAGACCTTATGGGAGATGATCTCTTATGTCCAATTGATGGACCACCCCCTGAGCACACCCTAAATTGTGATTTTCAACAGCAAAAATCTTCTTGTACTTCTGAAATAAAGCTATCGCTTGGCCTTCTTATTCTTCCAATAACCCTATTAAGTTCTTCCATGGTACCACTGTCATTACGCCAGATGGCGACTCATCTGTTAGGCCAAATTTATCTAACAAACCAAAATCATGAACCTGAAGGACCTCCTTGATTGGAGTCAAATGTAAATATGCCACTATTTAGTGTTGGCGGAATTGCATTGGTTCACTCTGGAGATTTGCTAACAAAACCTTGGTTTCTTTATGCCCTGGGGGTATAATACCTGGAGCCACATGAGGCTCAAGCTGTATTTGATGATAGGGCCCAATGACCTCCCTATAAAACCCAGCAGGCATTTCCACTTCTAACTCGGTGTTCACTAGAACTTAGTGTCTGGAAGGTATAGATATAGGCCCTGCAGCTCAGAGAGGTAGCCCTTGGTATTCGTATTATGCTGAAGAAGGGTTTTGTCTTGCTTTTCAGTTGATGATAGCGAACTGGCATCACCCCATTAATATATGCAAGGTTGATGTGGCCCATGTGCACCAGATCCTTAGGCACTCTGCTAGAGGTAAAGTAAATTGGGATCTGCTGTCCCAAAATGGCAAGGGTCTCCTCTGTCATATCAACGACAGCCCTGAAATGTTTCAGGAAAGCAGTTTCAATTAGCAAGTAATAATTTTTGTTTGGTAACGCAATCGCCAGAGCTACAACAACAATGGACCCAAACTGCAAAGGTAGCACTCTGTACGCTCCCTTGGATGGTGCTTTCTGCTCCAGCGATCCTGTACACCATTTAATGGTCCACACCAGGTTTTAACGTCAACTTCGCCATCAACTTAGTGAAACTATATTAACTGGAGTGTCTTTATCTATTATAGCGTGAACTCTATTTTTTGTTGCGAAAATATCACAGAATGTACACTCAGAATAAGAAGAATATTAGCTGTTTAATACGTGGACATTTACAGGATCTCTCTTTTCAAGTAAACTCATTATCCCCTCCATGCCTTTGGAATATTCTTTAACAATGGCGTCTACTGGAAGGGCAACGTTTACTCCTTTTAGAGTTGGCACATCTGCAGCAGAATCCAGATTGTCTGAGGAAGCTTGATCAAGCGTTTGGCAGGAGTACGGCTTCATTTACTCTGGAGATCCTTCATCTGTGGTGGCCTTAGCTTGAGCTCATGTCACTACATTCACTCCTCCAACTGACTGCTGGTATAAAATTCCATCATCATACTGAGGGGCTTCCGCAGGATATAATACTATTGATTCAGGGATGTTTGGGGTTGGGATTGCGGAAGTAGAGAGTCCCATTTCTACTCCACTCATTTTTCTGGTAGTATTGATCTTGTTGCATGTAGTGCACATGACGGTTAGGGCAGCTTTGTGCCAAGTGGACAGGGTGAACGCATTCATAGCAAAAAACCCCATAAGAGCTGCATCCTTGATTTTCATAAGAGGGTCCAAGTTGGAAAGTTTGGGAATGTTTGGTATAACCAGGGCCAGGTCAGTAAGATGGTTGCTGGCATTCAGCGTAACTAGGTCCTGATCAGTAGTTAGGTTGCTGACAATTTTTGTAAACACCCCGGGGCATTAGTCAAATTGTTGAGAATAATTCGGCTGAGGATGAGGTGGAGAATTATAGTAAGGCTGGGGGTTGCTAGGCTTAATGTGGGCCATAAAAAGTATTCCCCTGAATAAGAGGGTACAATGGAGGTGGTATTTTACGGTCCAAATTTGGTAGCGGAAACTTAGAGGATATGCAGCATAAGAAATGTACAATTTTAAGAAGAGGGACGTTGTCATCCAGAATTAGCGAAATGACATTGTGAAGCTCTCAGTATAGCTTCACTGTGGAGATCATTGCGATGCACAATTCAGCTTCTTCTAAGTATCCTTCCCCAATCAGCATGTGAGCTTCCATTGTAAAATAATCAGCGAAAAACATGAGGGTCTCATTCCAGTGGAATCCAATTGTCAAGTATTCCACCTTTTACTGCGAAATCTTTGAGGTGCCCCTAAACAGTCAAAGCACAGTATTTTTTACATCCTGGTAGGTAATGGAGCTTCTTTGGAGGTAACATGTAACTTGATCAGCACTCCCAACATCCAAGTCAGATATCAACAGTTTTGCTTTCCATTGCTTGGATGTGCCTTCTGCTGCAAATTAAGCCTTTTTAAGAATCCATGGATATTCCAATTTTAATCAAATGAAGACAGTTTCTCAATATTGACCTCCTCATCCCAATTATAGGCACAACTTTTTGGGGCATACTGAGGAATGGGTCAATATCCAAAAGCGGTTTCTTGATGAGAAGCTGGTCTAACAGAAGTTGGGATGTCCGCTGCTTGGAGGTAGTGTGGCCTTCTGTCATGGGTAGCACTGCCATCACTTGATGGAATTGGTGCTCTGACTCATACTCATATCTAGAGCTTTCATCCTGGGCTTAGTAGCTCCAACCAGCATCATATTCCTCCTTAAATTGTACCCCCTTATCATCCTTACTCTTCCCAATGAGAGGGCTGTAGGTATTAATCAATTTTCTGCTCCAAATATTGCAGTCATTTGGTGGTGTCATCTAAGTGATTGGCAAGTTCCTTGTTTTGTTGTCCCAGAATTTGCATTTGACTAAACGTGCTATTGAGCTGGTGCATAAAAGCATTCCGTTCTAGAAGAAGTTTATTCTGTTTTTTGAGAACTGCGTCTAGAGTGAGTTTGAGTTCCTCATAATTAACAAGTGCAGTTCTTTGTGAAAATTCCCCAGCAACATAGGCTTTATGAGACATAGATGATGACTGGAGATTTCTGAGTTTTTTAGTGGTTGATCAATGAGCCCTTTGTTGTAAGTCCTGTGGACCATCCCTTGCAACTGGATAGGGATCAGCGCCCCTTCCGGATGAAAAGGGGCCACAAGGCTCCAGTGGACCCCCTGTCACAGCCGGGTGACCTAGCCCATGTGATAGATGACCGCCGGGTGACTGCCCCCCCCAAAAGATACCCCATCCCCACCTCTTCCCCCCTCTTCAACCCCGTTAAGTTTGATATGAGGAGTCTGCAGGGAGATTGCGCATACCAGGGGGCCTGGAAAGGCCCTTGGGATCACCCACTCCTCAGACAAACTATATCAGAATTTTGGAAAAGGGCAATACCCAACCAGAGCCCGGCCAGAAAATTCCAGACTGGGTGAGCCGGTCTGGACTGGCCTGCACCAGAAATCAAATCAGGATATGGACAGATCTCAAACCAGGGTTCAAACGACTCAGACCATCTGCCCCAACGCTCCAAAATGGATTTAGGGAGTTTGGATCGCACAAGTAGTCCAATTGAGGGATTGTTTTGAGTTTTAAATAATCCAATCCAATTACCCCTGCCTCCTGGGACAAATATGGAACTCCCAAACCATGCAAACAGGCTGACTTGGTTCACCAGGACCTAGATTGGTAGTATCAACTTGGTTTGGCCCCAGGAATCTGGAAAATTTTGCAAAAGTTTTCTTGACTTTTGCTGAAATCTGGAGCAGCATTCTACCCCCTATGAGCCATCCAACTAAATCCCATCTCCAACCACCAAATAACCAATCCCTTAATACCTCCCCACATGCATTCAGCCAATTTCTTAAGGCAACTGCCCCAGCTGGGAGTAGTTGTCAGTTCACTCTCTTTCCTTTCACTTAACAAAATTCGAATTCCCCATCTAGCTTGTCGCAGCATCTGTCTACCTTATTAATTTGACAAAAATTCTGCCAATTTATCTGACGAAATGAGCTGTCAACTAAGTCCTTCTGCCAATGTTTGCCAACTGGGTTATCCAGTCACTTGACCCCACCATGCAGCAGTGGATAATAAACACAATAATCTGCCTCACTCCCAATGACAAACCCACTGCCTAGTTCATTTTCACACATCCGTTTAATGGAGACCCTTCCATTCATTCAGTCACTGAGTCCTCTGAAACTGCTCCCCAGCTAGAGCAGCACCCGAGCGCCCCTGCCTCACCACTCATGGACTTGGCTTCCATAACATCATCAGTTGCTTCTGGATTGGCCCGCCAGTGGGACCTAGAGCGCCCCATCCAGGGGAATCTTGGCCACAACCCCTCTCATGGGTCTTACTACACCTCCTCTCACACTTCCAACTACATAGTGTCCTCTTTGCCATCCCTCGCTGGCGCACAAGCCCCCATATCCAAATCTGAATGCCAGCAACCATGAACCCTGGAGGAGTTGTCATCCTCATTGCCTCTCCCACCCTTGGGGGTTGCCCCACAAGTCTTGCGGTTGCCCCCAATGCAACCATCAGGTTTGCCTTGGGGGCCTTCAGTATGTTACTGAACTTTTACTTTCCTCACGTCTCCCATAGAACCCCACTTTTATTATTCATTCAGATCGCTATGCCTTTAGCATTCTGAGCCCTCCATTGGGTGCTCGCGCACCCCAACTGGGAGCCCAGTCTAGTTCTTCTTAGTCAAATCCGTGACATTTGTAGTGAGCATCACTGTTATAATTTTGGGTGGTACCATAGGGATCCGCTGTAAAGGTCGCACATGTTGAGCCCACTGAGCAACAAACAGATGTTGTAAGGATTTTCAGTCCTCCGGACAAACTGAAAATATAAGAAAATAGGAGCAATTGTCATGACAACACTTTTATTTATTTTTCTATAACTACAGTGACCCTTTGCTGTTCCGCTCTTTCTCTACTACTAACTACTTCTTCCAACCACCCATCTCACTTATATATCAGCGGCTTCAGATAATACTGTTCTCATAGCTTAGGCTATTCTATTCTAACAATTCTCATTGGTTTTTGCAGTTATTCTTCAAATCTCTATCTCCCTAATTTGAGGCAATATAATTAATATTCATCAAATGTCAACATCACCTTATCACCTTATTTGGAGGCGATCCAAAAGCAACCTGTTATAACCCAATATCGCCTCATCTAAAGGTGCCCAGATACTCATAAATATCATCCTAGTTGTCAAATTCTCACCATTCTGTCATAGCTCTCCAGGGCTATAGTCCAGTCATATCAGAATATCAACACATGATGATCTGTAGAAATGCATAATGGTTGGGATGAGCCATACAAGTGATGATGCTAATAAGTAAGTGCCTCCACCAACTTTAATAAATTCTTGTCATAAATGGCGTAGTTTAACTCAGGCAGGGTCATCTTCCAAGAAAATATCCCACTAAATGCTCTATTCCATCTTTGCCTACTTGTAATAAGGTGGCCGCAATGGCAAAATTGAAGGCATCAGTCACAATAAACTCCTTATCAGAATCAGCATGGCAAAGGATAGACATAGAAAGCAGGGTGCACTTTACCTCTTGGAAGGCATCGTGCAAAACTGGGGACCACTGGAGCACCTTTGCCTCACTCAACTTATACAAGGGCGCTACCACCTCAGAAAGATTTTGCATGAATTTCTTGAGGAACGTTCACGTCCCCAAAAAGCTCATCAATTCCTTGATCAAAGTTGGGGTGAGCCACTCTCAAATCACCTTCTCCTTGTCTGAAGTTACTATGTGGCCTTGATCAAACATATCATTTCCCAGGAAAGTGATCTAGGACTTAAAGAACTCACACTTACTGAACTTCAGCGTAATGTTGGCTGCCCTTAAACTCTCCAGCACTTGCTGCAGGTGTATTGCGTGAGACTCATGATCAGGGGAAACACCAGAATATCACCTATTTAAGCCACCACGCACACACCCAGCAGGTTCCCAAGGCTGCATCTATATGATGTTGGAAGTTAGCAGGTGCATTTTTAAGCTAAAAGGGCATAACCCAAAAAAGGAAAATTTCTTTTTTGGATAGTAATGCAGTGAGCCACTCTTGGCCTTTCTTGATCTGTATCTGATTAACGCATTCAAGCAATCCTGTTTAGAGAAGAGTCTGGCCTTCTCTACACAGCAAACAATCTGTGAGTTCAATGGAATGGGATTTAAACCTGGTACCTTAACATTGTTTAGGTTTTCACAATCAGCACATGGGCATAGAGTACCATCATCTTTCTCCACAAAGAGAAGTTGGGAGCATACCGGAGAGGCACACTGAAGTATTGCACCTTTAGCCAACTGCTCTTTGACCTAAACATCCAACGCTGCTTCCTCCCGTACAGTTAAGGGGTAAATGGGATAAGATATATGCACCATATCAATAATGAGTTTGAACTTGCAATCAAAAATCTGAATGAGCTGGTAGTACATTAGCTGAAGCCACATCAAACGAAGATTTCAGCCTCTCCAAACAGGAAGGTAATGGTATCTCCAGAGAGAGCTTCAGCAATGGAGCAAGACTGAGAGTGTGGATCTTAAGCCAGTGGGGCAGATCATCCTGAGAGTTTAAACCAGACAAAGAGACAATTAATTCATGGCAATTATTCAGAGTTAATGATAAAATATTTTTTAAGTTAGTCCTGGTATCAAACTTTCGCCATCACTCCATTCCCAAAATAATGGGTACAAGAGGTTTTTGATTGCTTGGAAGCGGTCAGCCAAATTATACTTACCAACTTGGTAATCCACTAACCTAAGAACGTTCAATGTGGAAATACCTTAAGAAGCCTGTTGAATATTTGGGCTTTGTTTGATGGCTGGTTCGTTGTTTGGTGGAAACTGCAGCTTTGAGCATCTATTGTGTGAGGACAATAGACAGGATAATGCTTTAAATTTACGATATAGCTTTTTGGTAATACTTCAATTGTATACCCAGTCATTTCACTTGGACAATGGCACGCTGCCCTGATCCTACTGATCCCAAGTGAAAATCGACTTTAATATAAAATAAAGTGATAATGCAAAAAGTTTTATAAGATAAATTATAAACTTAATCCAGAAGTTAAAGAATGCCTTTATTAGTGTAAATGCAAGGGTTATTTATAGGTTTTGATGTTACCCACATCTTACCCATGACGCCTTACTTTCAGTGGCCCTTGGCCATGTAAAAAGTTTGTAAGGATGTCTACAAACACTTTGACTCAGGGCATCATACTCAGCCTCAAAGTCAGAGTAAACACCGTCATCATTATTGAGATGGCGTTTCATACACGTCTTCAAAATAGCTGAACTGATTCACTTTCACATGTAATTGGCAGCACATACCAAGGCGATTCATATCACTAATTAGTAATTAATTTGATTGAAAACTCGACCAACATTAAAAATTAATTTTGACATAGACCAACAAAGCCCACGTGCCCAAGTCATTAAATCAAAACTTGAATTTAAGTTTGACCTAACCAACAAAGCCCTCAAGCCCATGTCATCATAGTCGAATATAATTAAGTGAAATTTCTAGGCCACAAGTCCCAAGTTCAGATACTTAGAATACACCTGAACTATAATTGTTGATATCAAATATATAACAATTAGGTCCAGTCAATTCCTCAACAAAGCCCCTCCCCTAAACATACCACCTGTCAAGTAATTTAACTCAAGGTAGTCAGCTAGGCTTTGGTCAATAAAATTTAGAGGCTTCAGTAAACACCAAAATAGTTGTGCTGATTTTCCCTAAAGGGGATGAAAGGGTAGCATTCAACAAAAAATATTCTGAATGGTTTTCATATAAAGTAGATGATGCCAACACCTTACCAAAAATCTTCATCAGGTATAAGAATGCTTCCAGGATAGGTTTTTGCATCAATAAATGATTAGGAATAATTAGCCACTCTCTTTACTGAGGCCACATGTCCCCCTCATATCTTCAGCAGTTGTATAAACATTTTTATATTTTAAAAGTTCCACCTTTTCCACCTCCTATGTACTTCAGATCATGGTAGTGGTCAGGTGCGGGTTCTCAGGCGTAATTTGATATACAGAAATAGGGTTCTCATCAAAGCTACATCAGCTGACAATTGGCCCATTTTTTATATTTTATCTTCAATAAAAAAGTTCTTTTGGGCGTCATTGACCCCTACCCACTCCATAAATCAGGTGCTCATCATAACCTAGAGCCATTACCATCAAGTTCTTTGACAATGCACCAGCCTGCACCACAGAATATGAAGCACAGAAAAACCTATTCTTTTTATTTGATTTATATAAAATTTGGGGCTAGACTCGTCCAGACCCTCAAATTCCACCAAAATGGGGATGTAATTGGTGGGGAGCTCTGTTTCGTTCAAGGAAAACCCCTAGTTTCAGGCGCCATATTTATAAGGGTGGTTGCAGGTGACATCATAAAGTGCAATCAACTGAAACATATAATATAACTTTGGGGATAGACCCCTGCTTGCCACCAAATTTGGCGGAACATAAAGGATTGGAAGGATAAGATCCTTCCTTTTTAAGAGGCGCACATGAGTTTTTGGGCCAGTATTTATAGGGGCTGGCTTGGGTGAAACAATGACGGCCAAATTACCTGGTCACTCCTGGGTTGGGGTGGGAAAATTATCTTAAAAGCTTCAATCAGATGAACAAAGTCCCAGGTGAAGATTGACACAATCATGTGTCCATTGCAAGGCCACCCAAAGTGGCACAGAAAAATGACGTTTAGGAAAAGGCAGACACAGGTAAGCCCAAGGCACAGGGAGTTTTCTAAAAACAAGGGCACACAAAGCGCCCAACACCTTGGTGCACAAGGAGCCACAGTAAAGTTCAAAAGCGGTGGCACAAGGTTGCCCTGTCTATAAGGGTTACTCCAAACTCTCCATACTCTCAGACACCCACAACATAGCTTTATAAACATAAACACCCAGGCAGGTGTTTAGGTAGAAGTTGACGCAGCCACTCAACTCCTAGAGGAGTGAATCAGGGCTGGCCTTATACTAACGGGATACAGTGGTGGGAAACTTGGAAGCCTGAGCAACTGGGCTTTAAACTATCCATTACCACCATGTACTTGTTAAAAGGGCGGAAGTTGCACCATGAGCAGCAAAAAGGAAACACCCCTCTGGCACACCATCAACAAGAGTGATATCTTATAGGCAAAAACTCATAACCATAGTGCACAGCCAATGTGCCCAAATACCACTACAAAGACCTTCCACTTGTAATAGGCCTTGGCAAAACCAAAAATTTGGTGGATCATATAATGTCAAGAGCGTGTTTATAACGCTTCAGTTCCTAAAGCGGAGGGGGGCGAGGGCCCACCCTCTGCTATGAAACTCTTTGCTGGATAAAGGATAAACAAAAAACCACCTAGAAGGACGGTGCACATAATGGCCAAGCAAGGTTGGCACACATTTGGTTAATTGGGACCTCTTGAAGGTTGGCAAACAGAAATAAATAAATGCACATAAAATACTAAAACAAATAGGGTTTTTAATATTCCATATGACCAACGAGGAAAGTTGGTCTTGCAGAAACACAGTTTAAACACTGGGGGAGCTGTAAATCGGCATAAATGGTGATAAGCCTAGGTGAATCAATCGGAGCACACTACTATTGGCCAGGGTCCTGTAACTTGAGATTGTCTAATCTCATGTAATAGATTGCAAATTGATTGTACTGACTTAGCAATCATATAAACAGAATGGGTTTCAAATCCATGTTCCTCTAGTAACTGTAATGAACTTTCTGAGCTGAAAACGTATCTGGTGCATTTTAGTGCTAGGCTGTAATACTGGGTTTATTATCACGTAAATCCACAGGACCAACCTGGGCATATTTTCCTGTACCTAGCGTTGGTACAGGTTATGTTTTAAGTCAAGGGGTTTTGAAGCTTGACCTTTTGGCCTCCTGACGTCCAGCCTTGATCTTACAGTCTGTCCCCTCAATTATGTCATGTGGCCATGACAGGTCACTAGTTTTATACTTTACCACCAGAACACCCTCCCTAGGATCTCAATCCTAACACACTCAATTTACATCTCTTTATGTTTCTGTTACACTTACATCTGCAGTGCTTACAAAAATTTGACATAAATATCATTTATTTAACCCTGAACCTTTTTTCATTTGTAAATTTAAATAGGACTTTACACCCCCTAGCTTCTATACTTCAAGGATATATCTACTTATGCCACAATACATATCTCTCTGTATTTTTAAATGTTCTTTACACTCATCCTAGAATTTTCTCATGGTCCATTATGATGTTATTTATATTACCATTTTTTGAGCTAGATTAATAAAAAAACTATAAAATGCTGTCATGAAGAGCTCTTAAAGCTGTTAACCTATCAAAGCCATAATATACAAGTTTTTACACTGACTTGATAGCACTTCATCCAAAGACCTTATCTAATTAATTATACTTATTTATTTGAGGCAAGCCAACCAGGGGATAGACATTACTAAAATAGAGAAAGAAAGTATTGAGATGAAACCTGAGCAGGGTCAACTCTGTCATAAAAGTTTTTTTCACCTCCATATTGGGACTCAGATTTTTCTGGTTACATCATGGGTAAGGTTTTTGTGTTATTATACCTACTAGCTGCCAATAGCTTCCTTCAGCTGGCACCCCAATCGATGTGCAAAGGGTAGGAATTAAACCTGCAACCTTCAGGTTGGTAGCCATATACCCTACCAACTCGCCTTCCATCCCCTTTATCTAATTAATTCTATACAATAAGTTTCAGGAATAGAACTCTTTACAGTGATTGCTCATACAAATAAATTTTTTTTGTGGGCTATAAATTATGACCAGCTTTTAATACAACTTTTTTAGTTTCTCTATTAAAACTTAGTTTGTCCTACCAGCTTTTATATGAACTCATGTACTAAAAAATAGTTTATTCTGAGAAGCAATGTTTAAGGGAAAACTAGGCTTTCATTGGGGTTATCTAAGTACCCATAATGGAACTTGTAGTTTAAATGGTACTGCCATTCTAGTAACTTGTGAATAGGACCTACTATGGAGAGCTACGGGTGGTATCAATTGAGAAACATAGTCCCAGCCCAAGGAGTCAAACTCAAGGCTATTTTTATCCTGATCCAAGTTCTCATAACGCTATCATGGAGGTAGTATTAGATGGGTCGTCAAGGGAGATTTTAGGGGCTCAACTATATAGTAACGTTCATTTCCTTTGTTTTTGGATATTGGGACTATCCCTTGGGCATCTGTGAGCTAGTTGTATGGTATTTTTATTCATCATAGGCATCAATTGGGGGCTGTTCTAAAGCTATTGGGGAGCATTCTTATTTTTTAGGCAGGTGAGAATACTTCTGTGAGGCTTGTTGTTAAGGAAGCTGAAAATTGTCTAGGTGCCAGTGTGCTTTTCTATAGGTTTATATTACAACTACTGATTATGGAACCTAATAAAGTCAATAGGGACACTGATACCATGAATTGTGTATTAGTCATTGTAACCATTACTAAGTCCAACCTTAAAAAATATGACTTTTGAAATTTTTTAATAGGAATGTTAAAATTTGATTGTTGAAAAATAGGTTCTAATTTAGCAAGTATAAAAATACCCCAACAACCTACCAGCTGTAAAGTCTAAAGTTTTAAACTATCAGCAAGGAATAGGCGGTGAAACTAGTTTAGGAAACAAGAAGGTGGAGTTATATTAAAATATTAATAGTTTTGTTAGAGAATGGCTCATAGACTAATGGCAGGAGCTGAAGAAAAATAGAGTGTAGAACAATGGGGGTCACTCAATAACAACTTATCCCATTTGAGGGGTGGCTAGTGAGATTCCTCAATACCATCTGGCTCCTTGAGCTCTCAGATAGAGTTTTAATCTTCAGGCATCTACATGGTCCTGCAATTTTAAAATGTTTACAATTTGTTTAGGGACCCTCTAATTAAAATCTTCTCACCCAAGCCTTTTTATATCAGTTTTATGCCTAATCTGGGGGTAGATAGATGGGCTCGCTGTGAGTTGAACTTTCCCATCAGGAGCAATATGCATATTTCTGATATCCCATCTTGCTCTTGCCAAAGATATTCTGCACCCCATCACAGGTACACTCATTCTAATTTTGATATATTGACCAAATATTTGGGTAATTATCAGTTTAGATCCTCAATATTACAGGTGAGCCTTAATGGTGAGGGGTGGTAAAGAAGCGGATACCCAGCGTTTATCCAGGGTATGGCTCAGGTCCCCTATACTTTTTTTAGGTGTTCCCTAGGGTTAGACTCATTCTTTAAGAAAGGGTGTGCATTCCAATTAACTTAATGGATAGCCCAGGGTTCCTTATAGTTGGTAAGCAGATTTGCCTTACCTGATAAACCAAAAAGTATTAGTATGATTTTTGACTGCGCTAACACCTACCTTAACTCATAAGATATTAAGTTCTAATATTGCCTTTATTTAACTCCTTGTTAAAGTGGTTGATGCACCATTGATGCTACCCTCTATCATAACTCTATAGCTCTGGTGCCCATTACATGATGTTATATTCCATCTAATCTGCCACCATATTTCTGCAAGGTGTAAAGTTTAAATTAATGATGTGACAAACTATAAAATATGTGCTACTGGTACTTAGACATAGCTTTCCTTATGATAATAATGCACCCACTAGTTAATATTATTGGATCTAGAAAGATTATTCAATCTATTTGGAGTTGCTTGTGTTCATAATTTTTAATTAATAATCCATCCTTATAGAGCATGAGGCTAAGAGTCATATTCTATTGAATCATTGAAAGGCAGTTAATTTTTATTAATTATATTTAGTCTTCATCATGTTGATAGCCCATTTTACCCAGCATTTTATGAGAATAATTTAACAGATAATGTTGTTTATTTATGGTAAGCTGACCATTAAAGATGGCAATATTTATAGTAGTTTATATATTATTAGATGGCCATCAATACGTTTAGGAGTAATCAAACTTATTAAATTAGCCAAAAACTAATAACCATTTACCAAAACCCAATTAAACCTATTGAATCAACTTAATACACCAACTGCTTTGCAAAACCATGTAAAATATCAAATCAGCCAATCACTTACTACTTACTAAAATGATTAATTTGTAATTAGCCAAATGACCATCAACCAGTTGTCAAATCCATTTAAACTATCAAATCAACTGATTATCAAATTGCTCAGCTGTAACAATATACCAATTACCCTAAAAACATATAAAATGTTCACTTCTTACATATGAAACTTTTCATTTTATTATGAAATTAAAAATTCAGCTTTGAGGTGCACATAGACCCTCTCCCATCCACCTATATCCAAAGTTTTAAAGCTCTACATGCCATAGTTTCAGCTGGGCATCGCACATACAAGCAAACACTTGCTTTTACTAATATAGATTAAAAATGATGCTTATGCTCTTCTGTACACTTTTGCTACTAAGGCAACCTGCCACATCACCACCATCTTTACCAAGCTCTCTGGCCTTCTTTTTTTGGATAAAACCAACTTTTAATTATGCAGATGCCATGTATATTGCTGAGTTGATTATTTTGTCACCCAAATGCTTTAACTCTAGCAAATGCTGCTGATGTTCTAAACCCAATCCTGTCCAAAATTTCATGGTACTTAAAGCTGCCCGCACCAGATAAATAGCTTGCTGACCCTCTTCCCTAATATCATTTAGGGTTACCTTGCTAGGGACAAGCCAGGATTTTATGGGCTTTTATCTTAAACTCGTGTGAAACCTATTAAAACCAAAGGTTTCCATTTTTGGGTCAAGCCTCACTAGATCTAGAAATTTGCAAAACAACCTTATTCAAGTTTAATTCAATAGGCTAGAGATAATGGTAGCCAAACTCCAAATATAGGACGCATTTAAGATATATATTCTTTGGTACTCTAAGATTTTATCTGGCTTAGACATCAAACTATGCAAACTTAAGTTATACCCTATCAGTACATCACGGATTTTTTCAGTCGTTAAGGATTAACAATTATAAAATTGCTTCTTGTGGTTCATGAGATTAAGTTGTCAAATATAAGTTTGAGTTAATGTATTGTTCTTTTACATACTTTATGGAGGGTAAGTTATTTCTATTGAAGGTATGAGTTTCCAAATGCATGTATCCAATCCACCCATTTGAATTGTGTTCTCTTTGCTATACTTAGAGTAACTTTATTAAACTGAGGCAAGCCAACCAGGGGATGGGCATTACCAAGTATGTGTGAAAAGACGAAAATAGATAAAATTGGGCACCCCAGGGTACTCAGGTTACCCCTGTTGCCAGCAGGACTGCCAGGCATGGGGGGTTGGTGCGCTACTCCAAGGGGGTTTCTCCCGCTATGGAGCAGGTGTGAAGGAAGGGGTCTGTGCAGAGGAACCATAGTGGGAACCACGATTCTATGAGCGCCTGTTGCCTTGGCCTCATATATCCATAGAGCAAGGCTTGGAAGTGCTCCAGTAAGTGGACGTGGAACCTGTTGATAACCCCATGGATGGTTGTGACCATGCCCCTGAACACATCTAAGGCAATGGTGTGGATTGTCCACATTTCAATGGGTATCATTATGGAGCGGAGGATAGATGGGATTGGTGACTCGATCTGGAGCGCGAGGAGGCTCTTAGATATAGAAAATTCCTGCTCGTTTTGGAACTTAAGCAGGCACGCGACTTCCTGCCATATGGCTTTGGTTGGGGGGCATGTTTCTAGGCGGTGATGTAGGGAGCCCTCCCCTCCACATACTGCACAGATTGTGTGGAGGTAATTGGAGTGGTCCGCTATCCTATAGGTCCTTTTCAGACAGCGCAGGCGTTGGCTCTTACCCTCAGCTGTAGGAGTGGGTGGTGCGTCATTATCCACACTGTCTTCTGTGTGGTTAGATCGTAGGGGATGTCCAATGCATCTAGGTATTCAATTCTAGCAATGGTTAAGTCATAGCAAGCATGTCTCTTTGGGGGTGGTTTTCTGAATTTCTTAATTTAAAGTGGGGGCTGGGTCTCCCCTTCCCTGCACAGTGCCAGTGTTCTCTATGGTCCATCCCATGTGGCGGATGGTTCAGAGGATGCGTTTGAAGTGAGGGGGGGTTCCATGCAGGCGCGTTGCAGTAGGGTGTTTAGCAAGGTATGATAGTAGTCTGGGTGGGCTATGTGGGTTGGTTAATTTGAGCGCCTGTGTGAAGTTAGTCCTCGCTGCCCTGGACCAGTGTTGTTGTAGGAGGTCTGGGGCAAGGACTTCCTTTATCCAGGTACCCATGATGCGGTTGGCATGGCTCTCAAAATCTATTAGTCCCATGCCTCCGCTTGAGCGTGGGCCAAAGAGTGTTTCCATCCATGTGGGAGGATGGGATCTGGGACACATCCAGCCCTGGATGAGCGCGCGGATTGAAGTTATAAAGGTGGGTGAGAAGGCACTCGCGTGGGTAGGGTACCATAAGATTGGGAGGATGAGTGAGTTAGCAACTGTTACTTGCCCCATTAGTCCTGGGGATCTTCCCTTGAGGGAGGCTACATGGTTGGATACCCGCTGTAGTAGGTTGCTTTCCATTGTCTCATTGGCATATCCTCCTGTTTCCAGCCATATCCCAAGGTGGCGGACAGGAGTGGTGGTGGGAAGTAATGTGAAAGATAAGATGAGTGGGTTTTTCCTTCATATGAGGGTATGAGGTTCTGGTGTTGTAGCCTAGTTGTTAGTGTACTAGCCTAAGAGAATGATTTCTGTTTTCCTTTTGTTGAGCGATGCATTGCTCACCATAGAGTTTTCCTCTAGGGTGCATTCCAGCTGTTGGGCATCATTGTTGTTATATATACCTGCCACACAGTCATCCGCGTAGGCCAGTGTCTTGACAGTTGGCTGGCCTTGTGCAGTTATGCCCATGCGGTGTGAGTCAGTTACGCGGAGGAGTGGATTAAAACTGAAATTATACAGTAGTAGGCTGAGGGGGTCCCCTTGTTTGAGCCCTCTGTGTGGTGTGATCTTGTTAGTTAGGAAGCCAGGGCTGCATATAGCCATGGTTGCAGATTCTGTAAGGAGAATCGCCCAGTTTATGAATCTGGGTGGGAGTTTGAAAGCGTGTAGGCATTCCTTTAGGTATGGCCAACTAACGCGGTCATATGCCTTTTCCTGGTCTAAGAAGACCAGGGCTCCAGTTGCTTTGGACTGACATATGTTTACAACAGGGTTTATGTTGTTCCAGATTGAGCGCCCTGGTATAAACCCAAACTGGTTGGGTGACAGGGCGTCAGAGGCAATTGCAACTAATCTGGCTGCTAAAATTTTTGTTAGAATTTTTGTGTCAGTATTAGAGAGTGTGATTGGACGCCAGTTGGCCAGGTCCAATTTGTCACCATTTTATATAAGATTATGACATATGATTCATGGCCACCAGGTAGGAGGCGTGTTTCCAGCAAGCACTGGTTCATAGACGCCAATAGGAGGGGGGCAATTTGCTGAAAATATTTTTTGTAAAGTTTGTAGGGTATCCCATCAGGCCCTGGGCATTTTCTACGTGGTGCACCACGGATTGTATCCCAAAGCTCCTCCCATGTAATAAATTTAAAATATTGTAGTTTGGCGGTGTGCTTTGTATTCTGGAAGTTTGTATAAATCTTGTGATTTTTTGTGGGTCTGTCATCATATTGAAGTATAATTTGGTGTAATAGCAGTGTACTTCTGCCTTGACCTCCTCAGGGTCAGTTGCCACAGTGCCGTCAGTCTTGAGGACCTGTGTGCATGCGGGCTGGTTGCTGTGGGAGTGGAATTGGTGGAAGAAATATGTTGAACATGTTTTTCCTTCCTTTATGAACTTACCTTTGTTTAATACTTTGATTCTGTGTTGGTGCTTGAAGATGAGGGTGTTTATTCAGGTGGATATTTCCGCCCATTTGCGTCCCCAGTCAGGGCTATAACCAGATCTCGGGGTGTTAAGCTTGAGGTGGTCCAGTTCCACCAAGGTACACTTGATTGTGGCTTTATCAGCAGTGTACTTACATGATGCAAGATGTTGGGTTTTGTTGATTAGTTTCTTTTTGAAATTTGCCCATGTTACACTGGGATCTGAAGTAAATGGGGCTATGAATTCTTGGTTTGTGGCCTCATGTTCAACCCATTCAGATATTTTGGGTAATTTTATGTTTTCTGGGTGTAGCTTTCTCCAGGGCGACACCTGTGCATGGGTTCAGGTTGGTGATAACTGCACTGAAACAAGTTGGTGGTCAGAAAAATTGACTTTTTTTGTAAATTTTAAAATTCTTGATTGTTGGAACTTTGGGATGAGGATGTGATCAATGCAGCTCATTGATATGAGCGCTCCCTCACATATGTTGGGCCATGTCATGTGGGGAAGGAGTGGTGATCCAGGGGGAGGGCATCCTGTAGGCCAAGGGATGCCTTCATTGTGCAGAATTTGATGTGCCCCAGTGGGTATCCCCTGGGGTTAGGCCATTGGTCCATGTTGAAGTTATCCCAGCAGTTAAAATCGCCCAACAGGATGGTATCTGGTGGGAGGGTGAGTGTTGGAATGATTTTGAGAAATTGTTTTCTCTCAGCTGCAGTGCACGGTGCATAGATGCATGCTATCAAGATTGTTTCCCCTTAGCATGTGATTGTTGCTACCAGGACGTAGCTGTGAAGGTATGCTAATGAGTTTGTAATTTTTAATTTTTTGTTATTTTGGATGATCATCCCACAGTGAGACATCCATACTGATTGTGATGGTGAGACCCTGGTTGACCAGGATCCTTCTTCCCCTTGTAGACAGTGGGTTTCTTGGATAGCCAAGATATCTACAAGGGGTTTTTGCAGGAAGTCCAACTTTTTGGCTTGGGATGTATGAGCCCTGGCTCCCACGATGTTTAGCATCCCTATTGACACTAAGGTGCCCGCAGCGCCTCAGGAGTGGTTGGGAGGGCCCTCTGTCCCTAACCCACCACAGCTCATTTTGGCCATGCTCCACATCTGTACTCCAACTCTCTCAGTGACAATATCAGTTCCCTTGATCTGACTCAATTTTTTATGGAAATTGCAGTTTTTGGAATTTGTAATATCTTTTTCCGCATGTATCTCATGATGGTTCAATGCATGGTGCTGATTGGGTTCTGTAATTTTGGGGCTCAAATTTGGAGAGTTGTGCACCATATTTTTGCCCATATTATGGCTGAATTATTCCTCAAAGTATGTATGATTGATGTCACTTGGTGACTCAGTCAAATTGCTGTGAAAATTTTCTACCTGGGCATATAATTCTGATTGGTTGGCTCAGTATATATCTGAAACACCCTCTTGAATTTTTCCGGGATCAATGGATATTTCTGCAAACACTGCCACCTCAGCTGCTATCCACTTGTGGGCTTTTTGTGCCACTTTGTGTTATTTATGTGTAACTGGGTCTACAATAGAATAAAGTCCATCTTCACCCCAGCGGAATGGGTGGTGGCTGTCAGTCATTCTGATAAAGTTTTTATTACTTTTATCTATGGCTTCCTCACAGTAGTCTGCTTCCATTAAGCCCTCCTTCATGGGGCATACATGTTCCTTGTGTCCTAATGAACTGCAGTAGTTGCATATAGGTGGTGCATGTTCCAGTGTAATCAGAATGCGGATTACTATCCCCTATCCACAAAGTGAAACTCTGTTGTGCAGGGGATTCTTGATAAGTCATCTTCCACTTTGGGGAATAGGTTGATCATGGTGATAGCTTTGCCTGTGCACAGGGTTGGTATCAGGAAAAATTGTTGCAATTTGAGTTACATAATTTCTCCGTAGGCTATGAGCCCTTTGCAGAGCTCCTCCTCAATTACCTTATGAGGAAGGTTTGTAGGGAGTGAGTTAAAGGAGATGAACAAAGTTTTCACTTTGTTCCATCTGGTGCGCGCAGTGCACACTATTTTTTGCCCTCAAGAAGGGCAATTTTGATGCAGACTTTTGCTGCGGCATCTGCTTCTTTAGCTATTTCAAAACCAATATTGATCCAGCCATGGCCCATGTTATTGGTGGTAACATATACCATGTGGGGAAAAGGGAGGGCTGTGCCTCACATGTTTTCTCCCACAGGGTCAGGGACTCATCCCCAAGGAAGAGTCAGAGCCCATGTTCCACCTTTGAAAGGGGTTGGTTATATTGGATATACATGTATTGATCTTGTTTAATAGTAAACACCATAAACCTGGACAGTGTCTGAGTTTGTGTTTTCTTGGTGGCTTGGGTTCCTGGTCCCCCTCCAGGGCATTTCTTGCCCTTGGGTACACCATTTTGCACACCTCTTGATGTGACGCTCGCCCAGGTTGTATTAGATTTATTATTAAAATCACTCATCTCTCCTGTATGATTATCAAAAATTGCTGTTCGAATCGTAGTAACTCAAGTGATTGTTACAGGAAAGAAAAATACTTAGAGTATCTTAGTGATATAAAGAAGCATAAAAAATAATCTAAACATCTATGCAGAAGGATGCTATTGGAAATTTAGCTATAGACCCTTAGGTGATTTCATTGGTTAGCATTTTCTATAATTATATAATCAATTGAATAACAACACAAGATAAAAATAAGCTTTACTAATATCAGTAAGTTTAAAGTCCAAAAGCAAACTTTAGGTCTCAGTTCCCTGCTTGCATCAGGTTATGGAGTAGAGGGGCTGGCCCACTCCCTAGGGCTCTTAAGGACATCAACAAGCTGTTCTTCAGGGGAGCCAGGATCGGGTTTCACGTCATACATCCAGCGCGCAGTTAAAGGGAGCGAAACAAGAATGGACTCAATCTGAGGACTAGGAGTGTGGAGACCAAACTTGGTGCCGCGGTCATGGATCAGGTTGAACTCGACGTAGCGGCCACGGCGGAGTTGCTGCCACTCTTTTGCGCTGGCGTAAAGGCCGAATCTTTGCGGCAGCGCACCAGAGGAAGATAGGATGGCAAAAAGGCATCGCCACAGGCCTGGACAAACTTGAAAAGGTCCTCGCGATCACCCCGCGTGTAATCCAGATCATCAAAGAAGATCCCTCCGATCCCTCGCGCTTCGCCGCGGTGCGTATTCACAAAGTACTGGTCACACCACCGTTTAAACTCTTTATAGAATTTAGGGTTGTGGAGATCGCAGGCGGCTTGTAGGGTTGAGTGGAAGTGCCTTGCGTCGTCTTCAAACAAGTACGCGGGTGTCAGATCTGACCCGCCGCCAAACCACCAGATAGGCGGCCCGAGCGCTTTGGGGTCCTGAACTTCAAAATAGCGATAGTTGAGATGCACCGTGGGTGCCATGGGGTTATGAGGATGGATCACAAGTGAGATGGAAGCGGTGAAAAAGTCAAACGGTCCATCCCCGGTCAGCTGGGCGCTGGCCTCGGCCCGCATCTGCTTAACGGCAGCCATGGGGAGCTTGCCGTAGATTATGGAAACGTTCACACCGGCACGTTCAAATACGTTACCGCTTTCAAGGACGCAACTGATGCCTTCTCCCCCAAGCGCACGCTTCCAACTATCCTCCTTAAAGCTTTTTCCATCCAATGCGCTAATCACATCAACTATCTCCCTCTGTAGCTTTTTGATGTAAGTGCTCATGCGTTCCCCCATACTGGAAATCCCATGTTCCTCACCTGAAAAATCTTCAAGGTGAATCTTAAAAAGCTCAAGCGTTAGTGATACATTACAGAATGATTGTGTATTCATTTTAGCTCTGTTAAATTAACACCTAACTTGTTTTTAAATCAACGGGCTTCTTCAGATGATTAAAATTAACCGTTGGGTTTGCTCAAAGTCGGTTCCAAAACACCCGTAACGGAGTGAACTGATGTCTTTAAAACAGCCCTATAAAATTACCTGTTTTCCATAATAGTAACGACCAAGCCCCGAGCAGGCGAGCAATCCAAGCCCACATAACAATGCGAAGGAAGAAGGCTTCCCGAGATTAGGGGCTGAGACGGGGTTAGAGCCTTCATCTTTCAAAGATTTTGAAAATAAATAGCGTCGCATCGGTTGACAAATAATTCTTGGTGAATCCTTAACAGAGAAGAAGGAAAGCTTTAGAGCCCTGTGCGAGTGAGGAAGCGCAGCAGGAATTTCCCCCGCCGCGAACCTGACTAGCCGATATAGCGGAAGCATGCTTCCTTTATTACAGAAGAAATTAGCCATCTTATTAAACCAATACCCTTAAAACAAATAAGATTAATGCCATGCGCTGCTTTATAAAAGTTTCGTATCAATAAAAAGGAAGCTCAGGGTAAGCTGAGCAAGATAGCTTATTTAGATCTATATTTAGGTGCAAGTTTTGAAACAGGCAGCTTAAAAAATTAAACTCAAATAGTTGCTTTGCTCTTTAACTTTTGACTCAAAATTAGATGTTTTACAAAGAGATTTTAGTCTGCAATACACTCAACGTTTTGAGGTTTTAAGTTATTGAATCGATTTTATAATGGGTTTGGAACTACGCTCGGATCAGTCCGTTGAATTAATCGGGCTTCCCAAAAGTTAAGTGGAATGTTGAGCTAGATTAAGCCAGCGCCTGCCCGAGATTGTTTAGATAACCTTAAATTCAAAACCGAGATCTGACGGTGTATGGTTAAAAAAGGGGATGTACACGCCTACGCTCATCTGGATTTAAAGCCAATCCCAAAAATACCAAAATGTAATATAGAAAACACTAAAAAGCTTTTAACCTGGCGACGTGTCATAATACGTTTAAAATCAAAATGAATGTATATAGATTCCGTTACAATAGGAGATGTACTTCTATAAAAGATGTTCAGGCAAGTACTAAGATAACTTATAAGATGTATATTTAGGATAAAAATGTTATTAAATAGATTTAAAAATAATTGTGGCCTTAAGATAATATATGTACCAATACCACTTACACTTTATACCAACCAAGCGTTTGAATAAATAAGCGCAATTTCTTATCGCAACTAAAAATTAAAGCTAAATAGCAACTTATAAAAGATCATAAATTAAAGCAAACAATATATTAATGGGATGCAATAAAATTAATAAATTTAAAAGTAGTGAACAAGAACCGCGTAAAAAATTACTCGGGATGTAGATCAAACTATGGAACGATTTCAATAGCAAAACTTGGGATGCTTTTTGAAATGTGGAACCATTTTTGAAAATCATGCACAAATGGTGGATGATAGAACTATCGAAAGGAAGCTATAATCTTAATCCTATAGCAGTACCTCAGTTTGGTATCAATATTAGATTATCAGTTTAAGCCCACCAGATGTGAAATAAGAAACCGATGAATGAACTATGCATACGTTTTAAACCAAATTATCGTTTTTGCGTTTAGAATTTAAATTTCGGTTTGCACAGCCTAAAACAGAAATAAAAAGTCATTCTTACCTTCCTCAAACATTAGGAAGCTGAAACTGACTAAAGTTTAAACTTTTGTCAGATAGCCAGAAAGCGTCCAGATATTCAGTAACGCTGATCTAACTATCTGATTAGTATTCATTTTTACAGTAATTTCCCTACTATTCTCCAAATATTTTATATTCTGAATTGTTTTTAGAAGCAAGTATAAAAACTTGTTTGCTGATTCTCAATAAAACCTAGGTTTAATCTTCATTATATTTTATCAGTTTATTCCATTTGAATTCAAGAAAAACTCTTGCTCTGGGAATGTATCTAATTAATTGACCTGTGTCCAAAAATCCTCCCACTGGCTTACCATATCAGGATTGGGATCCTGAACAATTTCTCAGTTCTTCTGAACTGAGTGTTCATTGTCCTACTTTTCTATTTAAATTTTATTTGATTCTGATTAACTTGTGATTACATTGTATTCAATTTTAAAATAATTCAAAGTGGAATAATTATTTAATTTGATTCAATTTTGATCAATTTTTATTATCATCCATTTTTATGAATTTGATTATTCCATAGTTGTATTGTGGGGTATCCTATGCAATTTTGGGGTCATATGGACTCTAAACTGTAGTGCATTGTGCAGTACTCTCAATGCATCAATTTATACCTTATAACCTAATTGAGGTAATCTACCATCAATTGTTATAATATAAATAAACCAGGCTAGCTAAGAGTAATCTTAAGCTAGCATAGAAAGGATTTTAATGGAACTTAATCTTTATCATCTTTTATCTTAGCTATAATTATTTAGAACCTAGTACTTTTAATATATTTTTTTCCAGTATGCTAGTAAATATTATGATGCTAAATACCCAGGCCCATCTGCCACCTCCAAACCAGAACCCCTTGTTAAACTTCTTATTGAATAACTTGCCTTAGGGAGAACCTTTCACTAAACCAGCAAATATTATACCTATCATACATTACTATGCACCTCTTTTCCTTCTAAAATATAGTATTTTTTTAATACTAGATGGTCTCTAGGATATAGTATTGAATATGATTCTCAATCATTTTAGAAAGCCTTTGGGATACTACTCTCTTCTTGCTCACCTTGCGCAAGAACTCATAGTATGAGTACCAGTGACCATGAATATAACTGAAATTAATTTCAAAGCTTTTATAATCTATATCATAATGAAAGTTACCTCTAAGCTGTTGCCTTAAATGCTAACTCTTAATTCAGAGATATTCCAGTTGCCAAATCAGTATCTCAGTGCAAAGTAGCAAGGTGTTTAAACCCTAATGGTAAAGTAATATCCTGATATAAATATACCTAAGGTGTAGGTCTCAGGGAGTGTCCTTTGGCTTTCAATCAAGCTATCTTTCCATTCCCAAATAAGAAAACACTAAAGAGGATGGTGGTACCCCTCATCACCCAGGGTGACCTCACCCATGTAGTTGACAAGTGATGGGTAATAGCCTATCCACTTCAGATCCCACCCCTGATTCCCTCACTCACCTCAGCAGAACTGTTGCAGGGAATTAGTGAAATCTGTGCCAAGATTATTAAACTGAAATTGGTCAGATCTAATTTGGGTGGCAATTGGGCTGATGGCCAAAATTTGAATGGCTGTAAAAGTATGAAGAATGAATTATCAGCTGGATCACCTGACAGTTCCAATTTGATCCTGAAATCAATAGAACAAATATCAGGCAACATTGACAAGAGTTTGAAGCCCTCTGATAGAAATTAAGGCATTGCGCCCAATGAGCTACTATCAACCAAACAAATGGTTAAATGACTGAGTGCAGGTGGGTTGGCTGTCCCAAACCTGTTCCCAACCAAATGGTCCCATCCCTATATGGGATGGCCTTGGGGGATTCCCATTGCTCGTTGGGCCAAATGCCATCATACTAACCGTTGGAAACATAATTGTCCCCTGGTTCAGACATTTGAGGTTGAACTGACAGAGTCTCAGCCTACTGCCAAATTTTGTGATGTCAGTTCCCAATGAATAAACCCCCCCACTACTATCCAATTTGCTGGTTAGGCTGAATTTGTGGATCCTGCCCACATCATTGTCACTACCCAACCAACCACTATTTAATTAGTTGCATGGCACTGAGAGAATTGTTAATTGATTTTCTTACTTTATTTCCAAAATAAAAATTTTATTAAAACCCCAGATTTTTATCTCCTTCCTCTTGACCACATTCCATATGGCATTTATCTGATGGTTGCCGCTCCAAACTCTGGGTGGGCCTTACAAATTCTATTGGTTACCATAGTTCCCTCTATCACCAATTGGGCTCAATAAGTCTAAAATTTTTGGCTCTACAACCTGGTTCTCATGACCTTCTGGCAGCAATATACAGGGATTTTATGGCCCTATATCTGCCAACTACAAGAGAAAAATTGTCTCTCTTCTAACCACAATGAGATGGTTTTAACAACTAAGAATCTTGCAGAAACTATCCCAGTAGTTTCCACCCCTATTAACACAACCCCTGGTTCTGAAGTCTATTCAGTGTGGTTTGCCGTTGGGATACTCCTAACCCTGATATTCCACCACCATTTTGTGGTATCTATTTCCCAGCTCCATATCAGGTTGTATGGTTGGCAATGCCTCTGGCATTCTGGCTTGCTTTCTGGATGCTTATGCATCCTGACTGGCAGGCCAGTCTAAACTTTTTCTGCCATTTCCATGACATAATCGACCAACCATTACTTCCAGCCATTTCCGCCTTGGTTTTTGAACTGGGCGGTGCAGTGGTTACCCTCTACCAGATGAACGTGCAATCAGTTTTGTGTTGTTTGTTGTTTGTTTGGTCACTTTCTGAATTCAGGAGAAGCACCCGCTTTATTTTGGGTAACTTTCTTCAAGCCACCCAAAAAATGCAGACTGCATCTTCTCATACTTTCTCCAACCAAGGAAAAGGATCAAGTATCCCCTCCCAAGAGATTGCCAATCAGGTTCTTGATGCTCTTGCCAAAGTACAAATGAGGATGTCAATTGCACTCAGTAATGCTTTGGCAATATCTCTTTTTTTAGTACTAGATGGTTGCTTTGGCAATATCTCATGCCCAACAAAGTCTTGCGTTGTTGGATGCCGTAGATAAAGATGCCCACTGTTGGGTGAGAAGTCTTTTTCATTCTTTCTCACAAAAGAAGATCCCATTCCCCTGCTGGCTGCTGTATCAGCTGCCTTAAAACCCCATGTGTCCCAATCAAATCACTTACTCAGACTACTCCTAAACATGGCCAAAGCCCCTAGTTTGGCTTCCCTGATTCCCACCTTTCATGAGCTGGCTTTTG
This sequence comes from Massospora cicadina, assembly GCA_022478985.1. Lineage (NCBI taxonomy): Eukaryota > Fungi > Entomophthoromycota > Entomophthoromycetes > Entomophthorales > Entomophthoraceae > Massospora > Massospora cicadina. The sequence goes on from JAKSZP010011875.1 coordinate 102,368, forward strand.
CGTCAGATCTATCTACTGACAAGCTTCAGGCGGTCTTTAGAGTGAGTTTGAATTCAGTTTCTGCTGACCACATGGCCTGGTCTACCATTCAGAAATCAGTGGATCAGATATGTGCCACCACAACTACTATTAAAGCATTACCCCGCCACGTTTCCCCGTATCAGAAGGGATACTTTATGATAGGATTCTATAACAAAGACATAGATGATGCGCCTGACATTAAAGTAGCTGTGGAAGTGGATCTCAACCCCACACAACCCCCAAGTCTGAATTGCCACTTCTGGAGTCAACCATGAATGACTCTGTTCATGCCCAGATGGAAGAAACGATTTCTCCCGCACTTGTACTCCCAATTTTCTCCCCAGCTAAAAACCCTGACCCTGGATATGACATACCCGCTATCTCTTCAGTCGTTCTCAAGTTGGTTGAATCTCCAAATAAACAGAATTCCGCTTACTTCCTTGTCCCTATGAGAATCAGTGTCAGTCCTCATCATGTATCCTTCAAAGCTCTGGTGGATACCAGAGCGGCGGGGAACTTCATGAGTGTCAAGTTGGCATAACAGTTAAAATTGGAAATGGATGTGGGCGCCTCAGTAATGGTGGCCTCTTCTGCTTACCAATCTTCATATGTTGTTCGCCATTCATTACACTTCTCAATCCACCAATATAACTTCTGCAATCAGTTTTTGGCCATGCCAAACCTGGTATTCCCGGTGATCTTGGGTGTGGGATGGTGGCGCTGACAACATGTGAAGATTCACTTAGAGTCTAATACATTGTCGTTTACCAATGATGATTCAGAGAGAGAGTTCCCTTTGATTGACACCCTCAAAAAAATACAAGGAACCAGCTTTATCACTACCTTGGTTACCTCCATGGGCATTCCAGCTGATTTCCCTGAAAGCTTAATGTAATACTGGGAAATCTTCAATATGGAAAAAGTGGACCATCTGCCTAAACATTCCAGGTACAATAGTGGATTTCAAACAACCGTGGAATTGGTGAACATCAACTGCCCTGTATCCTCATACAGTGGAGGAAGAGGTCGCACTCAATACCTGGTTGGATGATATGTTAAAAAAAGGCTGGCTGATCAAAGAAACCTCTCCCGTCGCCTCCCCTATTGTATTTGCAAGAAAATTGGATGTATCACTCCATCCTTGTATAGATTATGGTCACCTGAACAAAATATCAGTTACAGATCCCTACCCATTGCCCTTAGAACAGACAATCAGTTAGGCAATTGCCGAATCCCATGTCTTTTTAAAATTGGATCTGGTGAACGCTTTCAATCAGATTCGAGTAATGGAAGGACAAGAATGGCTGACTGCAATCCAAACGAGGTGAGGCATTTTTCAATTTTGCATAATGCCCTTTGGGCTGAAAGATGCTCCCACTACATTTCAACAAATGATTGACAATGCGTTAGGGGATCTCTGGTTCTCCTACACCATTGCTTATATCGATGATATCCTAGTCCATTCCCCAAGTCCTGAACAACACGCTATTGACTTAGAAGCAGTGGTGGCTGCTTTGCATAAAGCAGACCTGTTCCTCAAAGCTTCCAAGTATGAGTTTTACAAGGAAGAGGTTACATTTATTGGAAACTTGGTACTTAAAGAAGATGTCGCCATCCCCCCAACAAATTAGATGCAATTTGAGAATGGCCAACCCCAACTACACAGAAGCAGCTTCAAAGTTTCTTGGGTACTATCATTTTCTTAAAGGAATTTTCTCCTGCACTTTCCCAATTGGGCGCCCCGCTCCATCCCCTCACAGGGAAAAATGTACCATTTTGTTGGACCCCCAAATGCCAGCAGGCGTTCAAATCAATTAAGAAAGTATTTGTGTCTCCTCCCATTTTGAAACATGCCAATCCCACCAAACTGTATATCATCGCACGTGATGCTTCATTGGTAGCTGTGGGCGCGGTGCTGCTTCAGGACCACGATGGTCTCAAACATCTGGTCGCTTATTTCTCCTGGAAATTCACCGCTATGGAGCAGTCCTGGGCTATTTACAACAAGGAACTGGCTGCTGTTGCATGGGCTTTAACTCACTGGTGCTACCTGTTGCAGGGTGCTCATCATGAGTTAATGGTTTTCACAGATCACCAAGCTCTCTTGTATTTTCGCAAGCCCCAAAAATTGGCACACTGGCAAGCCTGAACCTATCAGGACCTGTGCAGTTTTAACTTCAAATATGAATTTGTCAAAGGTGCGCTAAATGTCCTTCCCAATTTCCCAAGCCGTAGTCCCACTCACTGCACCTTGGAAACTGAGGTAGAGGATCTCGTTACCATGATTCCTGCCACTTAAATTCTGTTGATCGCTCCCTCCATTGTTTCCTCCGCCACGTTGTCACCTGATGACCCATTATTGGCCCAGGTGTTAGCTGGTCAAACAGCCTGCCCTGAGGGTGTGGAGTTGATTGAACACTTGACTCACTTGAGTCCCAAACACTCCCTATATTCTCTAAATGAAGGTCTCATTTACTTTTGTTCTCATGTTTGGGTTCCCCCTCCTTCCGCCTGCCCGTATTCCATGCACACCATGATCCCCCTGCGGTCGGACACCCTGGTAACAAGAAATGCATCAACTTGATCAAGTGAACCTTTAATTGGGCTGGACTGACCAAAGAGGTTCTGGCTTGGATTGCCAATTGTGTTATTTGTGCTAGGGCCAAGTCAGACCATTCCAGAAAGAACGGTCTTCTGCACCTGTTGCAACAGGCGGAAGGTCCATGGACCTTGGTGTCCATAGATTTCATTGTTAACCTCCCCTGTTCTAATGGTTTCACAGCGGTAATGGTAGTGGTAGATCGCTTTACCAAATTTTCCCTGTTTATTCCTTGTACTTCTGCAATTATGTCAGAAGAAATGGCGCATCTATTTGTTCAACATGTGTTTTCAATGTTTGGTCTTCCCCAGGAAATCGTTAGCAACAGGGGTACTCAGTTTACCGCCCAGTTTTGGAGTGAACTCTTGTTGATCCTTAAGATAACCCCCTGTCAATCCACGGCATATCACCCCCAGTCCGACAGCCAGACCAAGCGGGTTAACCAAGTTCTTGAACAGTACCTGCGTTGTTATGCTGTAGCAGCACAGGATAGCTGGGCCAATGACTTGCCTCTTGCTCAATTTGCATACAACAATGGGACTCACACTTCCATGGGTTTTTCACCATATGAGGCAACGTTGGGCTATAACCCATCATTCTCAGTCAGATCATGTTTATGACCAGAAGTGCAAGCTGCCACGGATCATGCTGCCCATATCCGATTGACCCAAGCTTTAGTGTGGAACACCTCACTAAAGCCATCAATGACTATAAATGATTCGCGGACTGCAAGCATCTTCCAGGTCATGACTTTATGGTGGGCTCTTACGTTATGCTTGATACTCGCCATTTGCAGATCCAAACCCCTTCCCACAAATTTGCCAGCAAGCGTTCAGGCCCTCACTTAGTGGATCAGGTATTGGGTAACAGAGTATTCTGGTTGAAGCTTCACGTGCATTGGAAGCAACACCCAGTTTTCCATGTATCCCAGCTGTCACCCTTTAAGGGTGTAAATCCCATGGATCCAGAACCAATCATCATCAATAACAAGGAGGAAGCTGAAGTGGAGGCCATCCTGGCATCTCAGAATTCACGACGATCAGCCCAATATCTTGTGGCCTGGAAAGGATATCCATCTTATGAAAAACAGTTGGGTCAAGGCATGCGATTGCGCAAATTGTATGGACCTGGTTGACGTTTTCCACACATCCCACCCCAAGGCTCCCCGCCCGCTTCAGAAGGCTGCGACAATTATGGCTATCAAGTTACCCAAAGTGCACAAGAACGTGGCTCTGGTGCAGTTTCCCAGTGGGGGGCCATCCCTTTGGAAAAAGGAAAGGGTAATGTAAGTCTCAGGGAGTGTCCTTTGGCTCTCAATTGAGCTATCTTTCCATTCCCAAATAAGAAAACACCAAAGAGGATGGCAGTACCCCTCATCACACAGGGTGACCTTGCCCACATAGTTGATGAGCGATGGGTGATAGCCTATCCACTTCAGATACCACCCCCAATTCCCTCACTCACCTCAGCAGAACTGTTGCAGGGAATTAGTGAAATCTGTGCTAAGATTATCAAACTAAAATTGGTCAGATCTAATTTGGGTGGCAATTGGGCTGATGGCCAAAATTTGAATGGCTGTAAAAGTATGAAGAATGAATTATCAGCTGGATCACCTGATGGTTCCAATTTGATCCTGAAATCAGTAGAACAAATATCAGGCAACATCGACAAGAGTTTGAAGCCCTCTGATAGTAATTTGGGTGTTGTGCCCAATGAGCTACTATTGACTGAATGAATGGTTATTTGACCGAGCGCGGGCAGGTTGGCCGTCCCAAACCCTTTCCCAACCAAATGGTCCCATCCCTATATGGGATGGCCTTGGGGGATTCCCGTCACTCGTCAGGCCAAACACCATCTGCTAACTGTCAGAAACATAATTGACCCCTAGTTTAGACGTTTGAGGTTGAACTGACAGAGTCTCGGCCCACTGCCAAATTTTGCAATGTCAGTTCCCAAAGAATAAACCAGCCCCCACTATCATCCAATTTGCCAGTTAGGCTGGATTTGTGGATCCTGCCCACATCATTGTCACTACCCAACCAACCACCATTTAATCAGTTGCATGGCACTGAGAAAATTGTTAATTGATTTTCTTACTTTATTTCCCAAATAAAAATTTTATTAAAACCCCGTATTTTTATCTCATTCCTCTTGACCACATTCCACATGGCTTTTACCTGGTGGTTGCCGCTCCAAACTCTGGGTGGGCCTTACCAATTCTCTTGGCTACCATGGTTCCCTCTATCGCCAATTGAGCCCAACAAGTCCAAAATTTTTTGGCTCTACAACCCAGTTCTCATGACCTTCTGGCAGAAATATACAGGGATTTTATGTCCCTATGTCCGCCAACTACAAGAGAAAATTTGTCTCTCTTCTACCTCCAATGAGATGGTTTTAACAACTAAGAATCTTGCAGAAACTATCCCAGTAGTTTCCACCCCTGTTACCACAGCCCCTGGCTCTGAAGTCTATTCAGTGTGGTTTGCTGTTGGGATACCCCTAACCCTGACATACCGCCACCATTTTGTGGTATCATATTTCCCAGCTCCATATCAAGTCGTATGGTTGGCAATGCCTCTGGCATTCTGGCTTGCTTTCTGGATGCTTACGCATCCTGACTGGAAGGCTGGTCTAAACTTTTTCTGCCGTTTCCATAACATAAGGCTTCTTACCAAAATATGATAGATCCAATGATGACCTTGATTATTATACACCTGTATATGTAGCAGATACCCAAAAAAACAAAAAGTAGCTTCATCAAGGAGTGGATAATATCATATACTATATATAGAACAATGGCTTTAGAGTAAGCAACTTTAGTGACTCCGCAAAGTACTTAGCCTTCTGGTGAGTACCACAAGAAGGTGATATAGTGTCAACCTTTTATTCTGTATTAAGATAAATAGCAGGAATATACCTATACCAAGGTATATTTGACCATATAAATTTATAAAAAGATCTGCCAAATATTTCACAAGAACTAATAATAATATAAATAGACAACAGGACAAGTTTGAGGATTTACTAGAGCAATAGAATCAATAAGAAACTTCTGCTGTAAATATATAGACCAGCAGCTGCTAGAATAGTTTCTTGATACAATAGAGAAATACAAAAATCTTGGGGGAGCACTCCCTGCATCTCAAAAGAGAAAAACATCTTTTCAGAACCAAAAAGGGGGCCAAAACGGCTGTTCAGCCACCTCACCAGCCAGGGTAACCTAGTTCATGTGGTCTATAAAGGGTGAGTGGCAGCTTACCCCCTGAAGGTTGCTCCTTGCCCCTCTCTTCTCACCACCAAGGAATTGGTGGAGAAGATTAATGTCAGAAGAGTGTCTATAACTCTCCCATTCCTAGCAAGGTGTGCACAGCGCACAGCCACACCGCTAGAAAACTAGTCATCAGTATTAGGGTGAACATAGCCTTGCAGAGAGTGCTGGAGCTAAAGTAACACAGGGCAAGAGTGTACAACATGGTATATATTACTATAGAGCAAACAAATAACAAGATTTAGGTGGACCCCAAAGAGAAGTCCATATTCAAGCGTTGATCTGGGCTGAAGGGCTTGGGTGCCTCAGTCAGGAGGGGAACAGGGTGGCCCTGCGGTCCACCAGATGTGGGAGTTATTTTTGGGCAAAAAATGGCTGACATTGTTAGAGACCTCAACAAAGAGATCTGCACACAGGTTCGCCTAAGTTTACACATCTAAAAAATGTAAACTAATGGGGGATTTTATTATTAGAAAGGTGACCAATGAGGAAAGTTGGTCTTGAAAACCAATTTTAAACAAGGGTAGGCAAGTCATCAATTGGGGAATATTGTTTCAAGACTAAATAAACCAATCAGTGCACCTCACCATCAGCCAGAGTACAGTAGCTCAATATCAAATGAACTCAAGTGATTGATTGTAATCTAAGACATCACAATTTTGAAAAGTTAAAAATTGACTGGGTTTTTGTTGTTATATTAACCAGATGGAATCCTCCAATAAATAAGCGTTATTTGGAATGATATAGCCAATCCTGGCAGAATGTTTTATTGACTGAACTTTGTGTGATTTAATGTGATTGCTGGTTAGTTGCTCCCCAATTTGGGTTGAGCTGAAATTAGTATTCCGCCAAGTTTGGTATTTTAGGTTTGAGTGGGGCCAATTGGTGGCCCCAAATTAGTAGAAGGATCACCGGTGACTAATAGCCAAGGATGATCCAATCAGTCAGCGAAATCAGTGGTCAACGCCAATGGCCATTTGTGGTCCATTGTGGGATTTCTGGTGGAAAGCTGATATATTGCTTCAGATGTTTGCTGCCTGTACTGATCCAATGTTGGAAGATCCAACAATTATGAGTTTGAGGCAGCTGAGGCTGTTTCCAGTGCCTCATTAATATCAAGATAAGGAGAGAATAGATGTTTGTGAGATGCCAAGATATTTTGAGTCAAAGCAAACAACTGAAGTGGTCTCTGGTGCAATTACATCAACTCGAAGGTCAAATACAAATTTGACGTTTATTTGGATTAATTATTTATATGGTTCACCGGTGACTTAAGGCCAAGGATGAGCCAAACTAATTCAGACATCAGGAATGATAGAGCGAGAGGGTCGACGCCTGGGAAGAGAATAGAGTAGAAGAATTAGTGTAAGAAGAAGAGAAGTGGTTGGCTGGAAGAATCAGTGGAAGAGCTGATAGGGTTGGCGATGGGTGAAGTAGCCCTTTTGTAAATAGTATAAATACCTGGTGCTTCCTTCTCGATAAATATCTCCCTTTGCCTATTCTACCTTTTGTTAAAAAGTTTATATTTGTTTCGTTGGTTGTAGTTTAGGTCAAAGGGGATCCCCGAAATGGCATGGGTGACATGCCAAGGGGTTAGCTGGTGCTGCTAGCCCTGACGCCTAAGGAAAAATGGCAAGGGCTTCCCAGTCTTCATACTGGTTAGCCTGCCAACTAGCAGAGCCCAAAGTCGATTTTCTGACAGTTTTAAACCTCCATTTTCCAAGCAACTGAATCAACTGTCAGGGTAAATCCTGACTTAGTGAAGTTCCTGAGATTATAGATATTGTCAGTCAGATCAATATGATATGTGATGAAGTTAGATTGAATAATTGCATATCAAATTAATGATTGTAGTGAAAATATTCGATTAATCGTTTAAATCACTTCATTTGCAATAGTATTCAGTCAATTAATCGCACCAAAACAAATTTATAATGAGACTGAGGCGATTTCCACTGCCTTTCAAAATCACATGCAAGTTGCAATCCCATAAGCTCCAAAGAAGAATAGTGCACTGTTTAAAATCAATTAAGCTTAGGTATTTCCAGGAAGTTGGATGGTATATAAAACCAAGGCATTCATTTGGCTAATCTTTGCAGTCAATAAAATTATTCTTATAATGCAAACACTATTAAGTTTGTTTAATAATGTGTTATCATTACCAATCTACCACCCCAGCCTACAAGAAACGCCCTTCCAACTTTCTCCTTTTAAAGCCATGTCTTTAAGCAACTCCCATACCAGATTACCCACCATTCCTTATACCTGGGCACCTCTAGTGTCCTTGTCATACTGGGCTAAACCCCTGGGTTATGCTAACTCATGGTTAGCTACCCCCAACCAGGTCAGTAGTACACCAGTCCCTGACAATTTGACCGCCACTATTTACAAAAATATCCCACCGCGTTTTTATTATTGGGGGCTTTGATATATGCCTTGTTGATGGGAAGTTACCAATTGCTGGTGCGGATGTTTTCCCCAGTAAAGAAAGATAAAAGAACTCTTAAAGGAGCAGTAGGACCCAGTCAAGTGCAGACAGTTAGTGTGGCTAACCATACACCTATGACTTACCCTACAGTTCCCTTGCAAAAAAAATTATCTTTAGCTGAAGTGAAAGAAGGTCTTACGTTGTTGGGGGCATATTTTAAAGCTTATCCTGAGACCTATTCAGATGATGCACGGAAAATTATGGAAGTGGGTTCACAACTCACTGGTGATGTGCTGAGTTGGTTATAAGTAACCTAGAAGAGAATGATAATGTGTGCACTAAATATGAGGAATTCAAGAGTCAATTGTTAGCAGCAGCAACCCACACTAATACTAGATTAGAGTCAAGGATAGCCTTGATGAATTTTCAGCAAGAAGAGAAAACTGTTGAGGTATACATAAAGATGTTCCTGGATATCTTTCAGAAGAAAGAGTTAGATGAAGATATGGGAGCACTTTACTTCAGACAAGGGTTAGGAAACCGCTTAGCAGAATTAATCAGACATCATCCCACCATGCTGCATTAAAAAGTTATTTATATTACACAAAATATAATGGTGAGTGTTGGCGGACCAGAAGAATGCTGTATTCAAGAGAATTACATGAAGAGAAACCCCCAGACCATCGTTTCCTCATTAAAGAATGATACTCAGTCTTATCCATTATTAAGTGTGAACTTACATGTTGGAAAGAAGTGTTTGAAAACTATGGCTTTTCTGGACAGTGGGGCCTCACGGAACTTCATCTCAGAGCATGCAGTGAAAATGCTGGGCTTGCATGCAAAGAAACCTTTGATGAAAGTAACCTTGGGAAATGATGAACAGTCTTTAGCTTACCGCTGCTCATGTCACATTGACTTGAAGTTTGGGGCAAGTAAAATGAAAGTTGAGTTTTGGGTCCTGCGTAGTTCACCCCATCCTGTAATTTTTGGGTATCCTTGGTGGACACAAGTTGAACTCCAGCACGGTTATGAACAAAACTCTATCACAATTAAGCTAAAGGATAGACTCCTTGAGTGTGTGTTATAAGAGCATAAAAATTTGGACATGTCCGAAACTGTAAATCAGGTTGGTCCATTGGAGCCTTGTAAAGGAAAGATCCCTGAGTATCTCTCAAAATGGGCTTCACTTTTGGAGAGGATGAGGCTAAGCAACTACCAGCTCATTTTCCTTTGATCACGCGATTGATTTACTAGAAGGGAAGCAGCCCACCCATGGACCTATTTATAGTTGCAATAAGAGGGAACAAATTGCCCTAAGAGAATATCTGGATACAATGCTTGAGAAGGGGTTCATATGGGTTTCCCGCTCACCCTGTTCATCACCCTTGTTTTTTGTTAGTAAGAAGGATGGTGGACTACGGCCATGTATAAACTACCAGAAGCTCAATGATATAACCATAAAGAACCGGTATCCCTTACCTGATGATGATCACTTGAGTGACCAATTGTCTGGAGCTAGAATCTTTTCCAAAGTTGACTTGAGGGATGCATTCAACCAGATACGGATAAAAGAAGGTGATGAGTGGAAAACAGCGTTTAAGACACGATTTGGGCTATTTAAGTATCTGGTGATGCCATTTGGGTTGTGCAACGCACTTAGTACATTTCAACAAATGATTAATACGGTGCTGGGTGGCTATCTGGGCCACTTCTGCGTAGCCTACCTTGATGACATTTTGATCTACAGTAAGACGCAGAAGGAACACTTACTGTACTTGAATTTGGTCTTTGAACAACTTGGAAGGTACAACTTGCATGTGAAGCTATCAAAATGTGAGTTTGCACAGGAGGAAGTTGAATTTCTTGGTTATGTTGTGGGCAGGAATGGGTTCACCATGGCACCTAGCAAAGTGGATGCCATCACATCTTGGCCTACACCTGATAGCTGGAATGATGTTTGTAGTTTCTTAGGCTTGGCAAATTTTTGTAGGGATTTTATCAAAGACTTTTCTTCTATTGCGTTACCCTTAACACGGCTTACATCAGAAAATGTTCCATATAAATGGTCTCAGGCAGCGTAAAATCTTTTTCTGACTTGAAGGCTGCCTTTGTTTCTGCACCTGTGTTGGCAATGCCCAATGATGAAAAGCCCTTTGTGGTTGAGACTGATGCTTCAGGATAAGCTCTTGGGGGGTTTGTTGCAGGAGGGGGATGATAGTAGGCTGCATCCTGTAGCCTACTATCACAAGAAATTCATCCCAGCGGAATGCAACTATCCTATCTATGACAAGGAAATGTTGGCTGTTGTTCAATGTCTCAAACACTGGCGCTGGTACCTGTGTGGGGCAAAGTACCCAGTGAAAGTTTTGACAGACCATAAAAACTTGACTTACTTTTTCACCCCACGGCAATTGAACCAGCGTCATGCACTATGGGCACTTACTCTGGCGGATTATAACTTAGACATTGGTTACAAACCTGGGAAAATTAATTTGGTTCCAGATTCCTTAAGCCGGCATCCTGACATGATCCCTGAAGAGGAGGAAATTACCAAGTTTAATACACAGGTGCTTCTGAAGACCAAGTTTCCCGCTGCATTATTATCTCATCTTGTGCTAGTGGGCCGAGGAGATGATATTTTGGATGTTCAAAATGATGATGCTTACTGTCAGAATGTGAAGAATGATCTCATTCAAAACTTAGACAGTGTGTGGTACAAAAATGGTTACTCGTTAAAGGGTCAGTTAGTATCCTGGAAAGGTTGTTTTTATGTGCCAGAAGGACCTTTAAGATTGGATGTCATGTGCGAGCACCACGATGTAGGCATGGCAGGACACCCTGGGAAGAATAAAATGATCCAACTGATTCAAAGAACTTACCGATGGCCTGGTCTTAGAGGGGATGTCTTAAAATATGTGGCAGGTTGTGAGGTCTGTGGGCGCACCAAGGTTCATAGAGGACTTCCTGAAGGACAATTACAGCTATATAACAATCGCACAAAAGCCATGGAAGTCAATATCCATGGATTTTATAGTAGAGCTACCCCGTTCCCAAGGATTCAATGCAGGGTTGGTGGAGGTGGATAGATTTACTAAAATGGCTTATTTTATCCCAACTACTACCAATGTCACGGCTAAAAAGATAGCTCATCTGTTTTTGAGAAATGTATTCCTGCATCATGGTACTCCCAAGGAGGTGATCTCAGACAAAAGGGACTCTATTCACATCATACTTTTGGAAATAGCTCCTTGTAGACCTTGGAATCAAGAGATGTTTATCCACTGCATACCATCCGCAGACTGATGGACAGACTGAGAGAGTTAATCAGGTGCTGGAGCAGTACCTGAGATGTTATGTTAATGCAGAGCAGGACAACTGGGTTGAGTTGTTGCCTATAGCCCAGTTCTGTTATAACACTCTAGATCACTCTTCAACTGGTGTCACCGTTCAAAGCTAACTATGGGTATGATGTGAACTGAGAATCATTAACATCTATTGAAGCGGATAACCCCCCTGGGAGGGAATTTTTATGGAACATTCAGCAAACTCATGCACTTTGCTTGGCTAATCTGAACCGAGCAGTACATACTTACAAAGACTTTGCAGATAAGAAGCGTGTGCCTGGTAAGGTGTTGGAAGTAGGTAGCCAAGTTTACCTGAATGCTCAAAATATTCCTTTGGATGTACCACATCAGAAACTTGCCCATTGGCGCGTAGGGCCATACAAGGTCACAGAGGTTATAGGAAAGGTGGCTTACCGTCTTGAATTTCCTGAAGTTTGGAAGTTCAAAATGTATTCCATCGTTCCCTCTTGCACAAAAAAGAAGGAAAATTCCTACCACACCAGAAAGTCAAAGAGCTAACACCACTGATTAAAGGTCCATGTCCTGAGTACAAGATGGAGGCTATTAAAGGGAGAAGAACACACCATGGTAAAGTGCAATATCTGGTTAAGTGGCTGGATATCCTGAAGAAGAGAGCACTTGGGAGCCTGAGGAGAACTTAAAGAATGCGGGCAAGCTATTAAATAAATGGAAGAAGAAGGCTTCGCAGGTAGCTTCAGCCTTGGTGGGGGATGATGTCAGGGTAAATCCAGACATTAGTAGAATTCCTGATATTATAGATATTGTCAGTCAGATCAATATGATATGTGATGAAGTTATATTGAAATATTGCATATCAAATTAATGATTGTAGTGAAAATATTCGATTAATCGTTTAAATCACTTCATTTGCAATAGTATTCAGTCAATTAATCGCACCAAAACAAATTTATAATGAGACTGAGGCGATTTCCACTGCCTTTCAAAATCACATGCAAGTTGAAATCCCATAAGCTCCAAAGAAGAATAGTGCACTGTTTAAAATCAATTAAGCTTAGGTATTTCCAGGAAGTTGGATGGTATATAAAACCAAGGCATTCATTTGGCTAATCTTTGCAGTCAATAAAATTATTCTTATAATGCAAACACTATTAAGTTTATTTACTAATGTGTTATCATTACCAATCTACCACCCCAGCCTACAAGAAACGCCCTTCCAACTTTCTCCTTTTAAAGCCATGTCTTTAAGCAACTCCCATACCAGATTACCCACCATTCCTTATAACTGGACACCTCTAGTGTCCTTGTCATACTGGGCTAAACCCCTTGGCTATGCTAACTCATGGTTAGCTACCCCCAATCAGGTCAGTAGTACATCAGTCCCTGACACAAACTGTCATTGAGAATATAATTTGTCCATTTTAATGCCAATGACATAACGCAGAGCTGGGCATTACACACTTCCCAGGGGCATATCTGCCTGCACCCAGCGTTGGTCCAAGGTGCGCTTTAAGTCATGGAGGTCCTGCGGCTTGACTTTTTTGGACTTCTGACGTCCAGCCTTGTCTTGGAAGTTGGTACACTCAATGATGTCATGTAAACATAACAATCAAGGGGGTTTCAGGAGGAGGTGGTAGCTTTATCTATCACAAACAGCAAGGGTGCAGCTCCTCACCTTTCAGGAGGGTATTACCAACTAGTTCAAGTCCTATTAATGAGTGTAAATCAATAGTGAATGATGTTAGAAAGCCAGCGTGCAATGGAATGACTTGGCTTTTTATGTGGGTATACCAAGGCCCACAGGGGCAGCCAAGGTCCACAAAGCACCATGGGTTTCAGTAAACTCTGGGTGAGCGCATGGAAAGGGGTGTTGGACAGGCTCCAACCCAGTGAATAATTGTACATCTGCCATTATATATATATGACTAATAGAATAGTTTTCAAATATAAAATTTAACTAAACTTAATCAGAAATAAGAAAAATAATACGCCAATACTCAACCATTAGTAAGGTACTAAGTTGTATGGAGAAAGAGGGAAAAAAGAGCAACTCAGAAAAATCAGCATAGAGGGAAATGATTCTCATTTTAAATCCATAAATTAATGGATTTGATCTCCAATTTTGCCTCAATTGTATCAACCAAGCTTTCCAAGCTATTCTCAGGACAATTTCTCAGATTCCAAATGTTTTAGATTCATTTTTGATTTTTGTAATGGAGTGTTGGGTTCAAACCCCACTTTGACCCTTTCTTTTCGATTTTTTGTTTAAATTCCGCATTTTTAGGCAAGTTTTTCCCTTCCATATTGACTTCTGGTTGAACTACCAGTTGGGGGAATGGAATGGGGACTGTGGTGTGGGGCCTTTGAATTCTCTTAAATTTTTCACAAAGTTACTTAATTCCTAAAATAAAATATTGCAGATTTTGATACTAGGATGGTATTGATTGGGGGTAAGGGTAGGAGGGGCATTTGGCATACAGGGAGGAGCAGCAGCCACCCATCACTCATCAAGGGTATGGTTTAGGCCAGAAATCTGGGTGAGAGAAATGGTTTTTGATTTTGGTTACTTTTTGGTTCTAAAGGGGTTCACACCCTTGTCCAGATTAATGACTGGACCCTGAATCCTTACAGATATCAAAGTGTTCAAATCACCCTTGGACTCAAAAATTGCCCCTCTGACCTCCCATCCTATCACCATTGAAGGTTAGTCTGCCCCAACAGGTTTGGGAAAGCTAAAACCATCTGATCCAAAATGAAACTGTCTGTATCTGCCCTAGCCTTGGACGCACCCTGTTAGTCATCTTGTAGATCATTGCCAGATATCAAGCTGATATTGCATGAGAAATTTTTTGTAAAAATTTAATACTGATCTGACCAGTTGAGATGAATTTTGAATCAACATTGGAAGCAGATTAGGGTGTCTATCTAATGTTACTCTAACAAAAGAAATTCCACAGGTATTAAATTAATCTTCCCTCTTTCCCACACGTTGAGCTTATAAGGCAGCATTCCCTAAAAGGCACTGCCGTTGCCCCTTTTTTGTCTCTCTTCCCTTTGTTTTATTAAAAAAATTAGATGCTTTCCTAAATTTAATTAAATTAAGTATTTTCTTAATTACTAATTTATAACTATGTAAGTTAACTTTTAGGTCACCCAGAATGTGTTGGTATTGTTCCTGCTCACTTTAATGAGACTGTGTGGATAGCAGTACCATAGGTTTTCTGGCTGTTACTCTGGGTGGTAACTTATCTTGAGTGCCAGTGTCATGTAGTGTGCTGATAATAAAAATAAGCCATCTTGAACTCTGTGTAAAATGAACAAACAGAACCCTATCCAGAATAACTGAGGTACAGCCATCAATATAGTTGGATAAAAAATAGAAAGGTCAGCAATGAGGACTAACCAGGGATTCCCAGATTTGAAAATCATCGCTAGTAACTGTTCAATGTCAATTTAAAAACCACAAAAAAATTTGGATGTTTTTTGTACAGAACTTTATTGAACTAAAATCGATGAGGAGGGAGAAAAACTGAAGCAACAATGAAACCTGTCAGGATCTACAGCCTTATATGCTCACCAACCAAAATTGGGACTCAGTGATGACATTCACCTGTCAGAGATACTTTTTACAATTTTATTTATGCCAAATTCACATCCTGAAATATTATGTTACTGAATCAAGTGTAGCATGGCCAGACAACTCAAGCTCAAACTTTGCCACCAACTTTTCACTTCTGTTGCAATTTCGCTTGGAAGATTGGCATCGCTTCATTTGACGGGCAACTAGGGCGCCCATGGCCAGACCACATAAAGCTGGTGCCACTGAGTTGGAAAGGGGTTAGGTGCGCCCATTACTATCTGGGCTGGGCTTGCTATTAATGGTGATGGCGAGTCCTAGCAGATGAGAATTCCCACACCCAAAACTGATTTATTTGATTTCCTCTTGGCAGAACCCAATTTAATGACATCATCAGAATTTAAACTGCCTAAAACTTTTTGAGGGGGAGAATAGCTGAAAAACCTCTTCTGGCAGAGAGCCCTGACTGTCACTACTTCCTCCACACACCTTTAACTGCCATACCAAATAGTGTGGTTATCATGAAAGAAACAACTTTACCATCAAGGGTTATGCCATCACCAACCTATCATCTATTACATGGGCTAAATTGCCATTGTGATGAGGGGACAGCCGCCAAATTTTTTTTTCTTGGTTCAAAATGGAAATAGATCTCATTTAGCTGCAGGGGTTGCTCCCCAGACTCACATTACCCTTCACTGTTGGGATAGAGGAGCCCCCCACCAGGAACTTGGTCCAGCGTAATATTCTTGTGCGCTTTTAGGACTGGATTGCCTAAAATGGAGAAACCTTCAGGGTGGGTGAAAAGCATTTAGGTAAGCCTTGTGGAAGGCTTCCACTAACTTGCAGCAATTTTTGCAATTGTGAGCATTAACCCAACAACTTTCATATGCAGGTAAATTCTTCCATGCCACCAAGTACTGGACCAACAGCTGCAAGCGCTGAGATGCCAAGACAATTCCACCTTACTACTGCAAATATTTCAATCACCATAAGCTCATGATCCACAGGTGGCGTGCCTTTGTTTAGCGATAGCTGGGAAGCATAAAAGTCAGGTGATGTTTTTAGTGAGCGGGAAGCACCAGCAAGAAAGTGCAGTTAACCAAATCCTCTATATTCTCATGCGGACCCAACCACTTGCTTTAAAACTTCTGCAAAGTCACCTTCATCCATAGATGACAAATATTAAGCATGACCAAAGAACCCAATATTATCTCATGAACAGGAAGACATTTCTGATCTGTGAAATGCTTGTAATCGCTAATGGCTTTGAACAGATGATCCTGGACCTGGTGAGTGCTCAAGATCCGCTGTTCATGTTCTCCCAATGCAGGGACCTCAGGCTGAAGGCACGGTCCAGAGGCAAATGAGAGGTTATAACCCAAAGTAGCCTCATAAGGTAAAAACCTCGTGGAAATGTGGGAGGCATTATTGTAAGCAAACTGCGCCAATGGGAGGTCATCCGCCCAAGTATCCTGCACAGCAGTAGTATAACACTGGAGATACTGTTTGAGGATCTTGTTGACCAGCTCCTCTTTGACCGTCCAACTGGGGTGATACGCAGTATAGCGGAATGGCTGAATTTTCAAGATGTCCAGGAGGGCTATCCAGAAGTGCACTGTAAACTGCGGCCCCCTGTCACTCATAATTTCCCACAGAAACCCAAACATTGCGAAGACATGCCACACAAAGAGGCGAATGGTTGTCTCAGAGGTAATAGCAGATGAGCAGGGGACATAAAACACAAACTTGTATATAATCCACAACAACTATAATCATATTGTACCCATTGGAGCTAGGAAACTCAATAATGAAATCAACGGATACCAAAGTTCATGGGCCCTCAGCCTGATTCAAGGGATGGAGAAGGCTTTTCCAACTGGAGCGGTCAGATTTATAATATGCACATGAAACACAACTACTGATCCATGTCATTATGTCCTTAGAGATACCTTGCCAGTTGTAGTCTGCTTTACCAAATCAAGGCAATTCTTATTGCCTGGATAACTCACCTCCAGAGGATCATGATGATCCTGGATTAGTTTATCACAGAGTTTAAGTGGCACCCACAGTATTGACTGAAACTGAATACCCCTCTGCCAATGAATATTGGGACCACTTATGCGTTGGCAGCACAGATTGTCTAACTCCATAACTCAATACAGACCATCTGCCACACCAATGCCAAGTGACCAGAGGCGCTCGCGCATCCCAATATGCCACTGAAATTTCAGGAGGAGCAATGTCAAGAATTTGGGTTATATGAACATTGTGGTTAACACTGGCTCATCCACCT
This sequence comes from Massospora cicadina, assembly GCA_022478985.1. Taxonomy (NCBI): domain Eukaryota; kingdom Fungi; phylum Entomophthoromycota; class Entomophthoromycetes; order Entomophthorales; family Entomophthoraceae; genus Massospora; species Massospora cicadina. The sequence continues at coordinate 119,880 of JAKSZP010011875.1, forward strand.
CTGCTGGACTTAATGCAGGATTGCAACACAAAAAAGTTGGGAAGGATTTTTAAAAGACCTATAATGAATTCATATATGAAATTAAAATTACAAAGGTCATGATATGTCTGGGCCTGATGTTCAGCAACATTTATGGTTTTTTTAAAATACACAAGGGCTTGATAATCTGTTTGCACTATCACCTCATGCCATCCCCCAAAAGAAGATACCGCCAGTGGGTAAGCAACAAGGATACAGCGGCAAACTTTCCTTAAATGGCCCAGGACTGTTCAGATGAAGTGAACTTCTGCAAAAAGTAGGCAACTGAGTTTTAAAACCCTTGTGCTCTTGCAGCAATATTTCACTACAGAAGTGGGCAAGGCAGAACATGCCACAATAAATGTCTTTGTGGGATCTTCATGCTTAAGAACAGGAGGCGCCATTTACATTCACATTGATGGTGTCAAACGCTTTATGGCACTCCTCCATCCAAAGGAATGGAACATTTTTACCAGTCAGGGGGTGCAACATTGTGGTAATCTGCAAGAGGGCAGGTGAGAAATTTTTAAAATTTGATCATTTTCATGAAGCTCAGCATCTGCTTCTGAGTTGTGGGAGTGGAGCACTCAAGGATCGCCTTGAGCTAGTTAGGGGAATGACAAGCCCCATCATTCAGGACCATGTTACTGAGGAAGGTAACCTCAGTCTTGAAAAACTTGCACTTGGAGGGTTTAAAGTAAAGGTCAGCCCTTTTCCTTACAGCCAACACTGCCTCAGGTCTTTCTCATGCTGCTCAAGGTAGGGAAATGAATGAGAATATTGCCAATATATGCCACTGCACAGGAGAACCAAAGGTCGCCTAGCACGTTGTCAATCATCCACTGGAATGTGGACAGAGCGTTTTTCAAATGAAAATGGCATTTCCTGGAAGTGAAAGATCTTTCTTCTGAGCCAAATCACCATAAGCCACTCCTGCCCCTCCGCCACCTGAATCTGGTTGAATGTGTTCACAAGTTTGAGCATCAAAAGCACCTATGATAGCAATTTTCTGTATAATTGTCTGCCCAAAGAAAATAGGGTGGTGATCATGAACAGTTATATTGTTTAGATGCTCATAGTCCATTCAGGGCCTCAAGGTGCCATCAACCTTCTGACAAAACATTAAGGGAGAGGCTATTTGCGAGGTCTTAAACACCCATCCTTATGTGAGCATAACATTTAACCACACCTCTAGGGCCTTGTCCTCATTCTTTGTATACAGGTATAGAGAACAATTTATGTTAGCTATATTTATTTTCAAGTGGTAAGCTAAATCATACTTGGAATGGGTGGGAAGGAGGCTGGCTTTTTCTATGTCAAAAATGTCCTGGAACTGGGCCAAATTAGGGGGAGAATCCATCGGCAGCACTCTGAGAGATTGTGGTGCAGCAATTGCTCCCACCTCCCCTGCAGGAGAGAAAGTTTTGATCAGCAGAATATCACTCCTCGCGTAGGGATTCTCAAATGACAAATGGTTGTGCTTCAGGTTGATACAAACCTGCTGCCGCCATGACTAACCCATCAGGATAATAGGGAATAATAATTCTGGCATCATAGTAAACCTATCACAGAAGCTAAACCCATGTACCAAAAATGGTATTGACGTTGCACCAGGTAGTTAGTTATCAAAGCTGACAACACACTCAGAATTGTGGACCCAATGTCCAACCTGAGATCCAGCCCCTGCACAACATGAAAACTCATGAAGTTCCCAGCGGCTCCTATGCCCACAAGAGCCTCAACAGAGTCTAAATGAACGCTCAACTGGATCTTGAAATGTAAAAAAAAGTAATCTTTATCTTGTTCTTCGCCACAATGTGAAACACACTTGGGAGAGAAGAGGTATCCGCCGAGATCTCCCCCAGTCCATCTGTGGGAACCAGGGTCATGTCCTCTGCCATTTGAATAAACTCATCCTCTTCCACCCTTTCCAGCGATATCCAGGGCACAAGTGAATTAACATACGCTGGCTCCCCTGAAATGGCAGCATTGAGCATGAGTGTCAGGATTACCCCTTTATTGGGGGAAGCCCCAACTAGGGATCATGACCTGCCTATGGGTGGATGCCAGATTGGGCTCCCCATTAACTTGGGATAAGCCCAATCTGAAGTATTGGGTATTGACCCCAATAATTAAATTAGTAGTAAATTGGCACTGACACCTAATGCCAAGGATGCCAAACAATTAATCAGGATGTGAGAAAGTACATTCTGACATCAACCCAATCAATTAACCCTTTTGGGCGCACCAGCGACTTATGTTGAGGATGCACCCATTCCCATGTAGTGAGCACCATTTGTAGGAATCCAGCTATCTAGGTGCTCGCTGGTGCTAACGCCTCTGGATCCACAAAGAGTTTAGATAAAAGTAAAAATAAACGCTACTACAAAATTGGGTTTTTTACAAGTTTAATAGGAGCATGGGGGTAAGCAAAAAAGTAATCTATCTTGATTTTTGACTGAAAAATATTTAAAATGTTTTGAGGGTAAGGGGGGAAGTTGAGGATAGTTTTGGAATAGCTTAGCGGCTTCCAAATTATATAACATGGTAGGGGCTCCTATCAGATCTCGGGAAAATGATTTTACTTTTTGGGGAAACTGATAGTTGGGGTTTTGGGCAGCATGAACCCATGTGGTAAGGTCTTGATGAACTTCACCCAATCACCGCTAGGTAAAGTATTTTTACCTTGGGGGACCTTCGCCACCCCTATAAAAGGAGGTGGTCCCCATGTAGGTGTGTTGATGGACTTGGTGATGGTTAAAGGAGTACCTTCCGCTAATTGCCCCAAAGTCTGACATTTGATTAGTGAATTTGATTGTTTGGTTTTCCTGTTAGTGCCTGTATAGGTTTTGAACTGGGATTACCCCAATTGATGGGGTTCCACCTAGAATCGGCCAGTGTCTTTTGGCTGCTATCTCCAATAGCATTGTCTTATTATTATTAAAATTGCTCATAAATATCCTCAGATAATCGCAAATAGCTGACATTTCCCTTTTTTGGCTGAAATTGACCTAAAACATGATTCTTGTTCAGCTGTGAGGGAAAATGTCTGACAATGAGAATACAAGCGTCAGCATCCCCAATGGTGAAAGAAGGGGGCAAATCAGCAACCCTAGGAATAAACAACACCCCCATTCTTATAACCCATGCCTGCCCGCCCCCTTGAGAAAAAAGAGAAAACCTCAATTTCTCCTCCACTTGAAACAGGGATAGACCCTACTGGTGTTTATGCCAAATTAAATATTTGAGCTCCAGCATAAAAGCCATAATCATCTGAATGGGCCAACCTTGCAGCATACATTACTCTAGCTGACAAGAGAACTCTTCATATAAACAACTAAAATAACACAGTGCCCCACCCATAGGGAAGGATGGAGAAGGGTGAAATTGTGGGTTCTCTATTATGTCATGGAGAGTGCTGATAATAAAAATAAGACTAGCTAGGAATCCAGGTGGATGAATACCCAGAGCCTTGGACAGAATACCTGAGGTACAGCCATCCAGATATAAGTCTGAAAAATGAAAAGAGCAGCTGCAAAAACTAACTAGGGATTCCCAGGTTTGGAAACTATCGCTACTAATTGTTCAATGGCACTTTAGAAACCACAAATAAATTTTTATAGTTTTTGTAAAGAATTTTATTGAACTATTATGATGAGAAAGGGAGAAATAAGAGCAACAGTGGAACCTGTCAGGATCCACTGCCTTATATGCTCACCAACCAAGATTGGGACTCAGAGATGACATTCACCCATCAAAAATAATTTTACAATTTTTATTATGCCAAATTTGCATCCTGAGATATTATGTCATTAATTAATCATGGCCTGGCCAGCATACTCATGCTTGAACTTTGCCACCAACTTTCCCATTCCACCGTGATTTCGCATGGCAGATCAGCATCACTTCATTTAGCAAGTGACTAGGGGCGCCCACGGCCAGGTCACATAAGGCTGGTACCACTGAGTTGGATGGGAATTTAGTGCACTTATAACTATCAGGGATGAACTCATGACTACTGGTGATGGTGTGTCCCAGCAGATAAGAACTCCCACACCCAAAAAATTGGTTATTTAATTTCCTCTCAGCGGAACCCAATTTAATGCCCTCAGCAGAATTCAAACTTCCAAAACCTTTTGAGTGGAAAATCACTGACACCCCTTTGCTGGTAGAGAGCCCTGACCGTCGCTACTTCCCTCACACACCATGTATCTGCCATACTAGCTCATGGGTGGTTAGCATGGTGAATATGATGTGACCCTCAAGGGATACGCCGTCGCCCATCTCTCATATACAACATGGACTAAATCGCTCATGGTGATGAGGGGGACAGCTGCTGGCATCTTCCCTTTCTTGGTTCAAAATGGGGATAGCTCCTGATTCCAGCCGCAGGGGTTGCTTCCACAAACTTACATCCAGTACAGTTTTATTATGATCAGCAAGCTCCATGACAAAATATACCTCAATACTATTTTTATGCAACCTACATATTCAGACCATGTCATAAAAGCTTGCCATTAGCACAAATGTCTATAAACTCATTAAATGAATAGTTATCAGATTAAAAATGAATTATAATATAAAGAAACTAAAAGTAAACTTTTTTTAGAAGATATAGTCAATTGTACTACCGCTTAAATATACTACATAGATGAATGCCCACTTGGAACAAGTGTAGCAGCTTCTTAAGACTTTTTACTATTATAATTTGTGATGGCATTAGTCTGAACCTTATAAAGATCTAAATAATAATTAATAAAGGCGCCCCACTCTGGAATTGAGCCTCAATAACATAATTAATATATTTCCTAACAATTAGGTGCCTCAAGCAGGCAAGGAATATAGTGAGATCCAGTTTTATTATGAATACAGTCTAGGCTGGACCACCAATTGATGACTTGGGTGAAACTGTATCCTAAATCCAAGAGCTGTAACCCAGAAAGCACCAGAATAATGAGGTGTAATGATCTGGAAATTGTTAGAGTAAAATAATTACTGATTTACCTCATACTAAATAAGAAGTAAAGATCATGATTGAGGTGGCACAGACTGTCAGGCAAACAGCACGTTAAAATTAGACCAGCCTGCCAGCCTAGGTGCCGGAGCACCCAAACAATTAACCAGAATGCCAAAGGCGCTGCTGCTGGTACTACGGATATGAAACTAGAAAGGAGTTTCGCCAATAACTGCCAGTAAGCCAGAATCACATACAGGCACATAATAAAATACCAGACAAATATGGCCATTAACCCTGAGGGGTGTGTGAGTGTTGGTGGAAAAGGCAGTTTAATTTTCAACATAAAAAACTAAATTTTGGGAAAGGTTTTTAATGGAAAATAAAGGAAGAAAAATCAACCAACAATTTTCTCAGTGCGATGCAACTGATTAAATAGTGGTTGATTGATGAGGAAACAAGCTGGGATCAGGTCCCTCAAGTTCAACCTAACTGGCGAATTATTTGGGAATGGGGGCAGATAAGCTCACTGGGAACTGACATCAAAGGAATTGGTGGCAGGACGAGTCGCTGTTGGTTCAATCTCAAACGCCTGAACTGAGACTTGACTGCATTTCCAGCATTTGGCGTGACAGCATCTGTCCTGACAAGCAACAGAAACCCCCAAGGCCACCCCATGTATGGGTAGTCCCAATTGGTTGGGAACGGGTTCAGGATGCCCAACCCACCCATGCCTGGTCGCTGGGCCGTTCATTCGGTCAAAAGCATTGCATCAGCCATAACACCAAATTTTTATGGAAGGGAGCTTCGAACTATCATCAATGGTGTCCAATTCTACTACCTGCACATTGGGGATCATTCCTGACAAGTTTGGGAGGGGGTTAATTTTGACAATTGTGGTGTTGGCCAAATTAAAACCATCAGCAATTCTGGCCAATGAATTGATCTTCATTCTTTTTCTGCTGTGTGTTTTCTGAACATTGGGCTTGTTTCTACACATTTTCAGACTTATCGACTTCATTTCAGCGATTTTGGTGCAACTTTCCCTGATCAGGTGTACAAGTTTGGGAGAGGTGAATGTGGGCACCGGGTGAGGGGTCTGAAGAGGGAGAGCTGTTACCCAGCGCTCATCTATCATGTGGGCGAGGTTGCCCTGGGTGATGAGGGTTACAGCCACCCTCTTCAGAGCCTTTTTACTTGGAAATAGGAAGAGGGCCCAACTGACACACAGGGGACGTTCCCCTGGACTTACACATACACCCTCTACACCACAAAGCTCTCACTCACCCTATTAATATTGAATAAATTGACCCAAGAAAGTAGTTCTAAATATTTCCTAGACTTTCATTAGTATCATATTTATATTCCCCTTTATAGTTTCTCAACAATAATGTTAGCAGTCAAACCATGATAATTGTCAATTGCAGGCCCCATTGAATAAAAAGTGCTTTTTTATAGCATTTCAGGAGACATATTATAACATAGTGCTATCTCAAAGGAAGCTAAAATCTCTTAACAGGATATCACTAGTAAAACTTGAAAATCAAATCTTTGTCTCTACTATAGCGAAGAAGCTAATAGTAGTGCTCACTACATGGGGCCTCAAGTTGTTACCAGTAGAAAACTCAATCATGAAATGAACTGTAAATTTATCAATAAATCTCACCCCTCTAATGGGGTGGAAAGTATAAAAAATGGAATAATACCTCTCAGTATGAAATACTGACTATACAACCTGAGAGTTTGTAATTTTGAACCACCTTTGAGTTTAGCATGTCCATACCAGACCATAACCTGCAGTAGCTTAAGTCTGAAAACATTAGAGAAACCATCTGGAAGCTCTTATGGGATTTAATCAACTGAAGGCTGATACAGCTGATCCTGAGATATGGTGGTACCCTCCTACATGTGGAAGCTTTATGGCCAGCTATCCTGAATAACAATAAATAAACTATTGAGGTGGAACCCTACCTCCACCTGTTCATAAATCCTGCTCTCTATACCCTTCTCCTGCTAGTAAAATTGCAAAACAGGTGGTGTTATGAAAGTCAGGATTACATCAGAACCTCAATTTCAAATTTGTGAATTTTATGAATCCACTTCTTAACTTTTCTGAGATAACCAAGAGGCAATCCAGGACAATCAACGCCTCATCAAATACGCTCAGTATCAAAAACTTTTATGTGGCTCTTGGATCTTAGGCTACATGGACAATCAACTAAATAATTACATAATAGGTGTAATAATTAAAGTATGTGAAAATGTGCACAAAAACTCCTCCAATTGTGCTGGTTAAATTCAGACCCTTAAGTCTCCTCTGGTGCAATGGCTGAACTAAGTGAAGATATTGATTTAAGAGCTGAAAAAATGCCAGAATCATCCATAGTGTCATGGAACTGGCAGATAAAATTGAGACTGGCCTGCCAGTCAGGGTGTGTGAACACCCAGAAAACAACCCAGAATGCCAAGGGCATTGCTGCTTGAGCGACTTGATAAATAGGAGGAGACTAGTAAGCAAGGGGTGATGACTAGTGGCTGCCATATCATCAACCTGAAAAGCAACTAAACAATGACACTGAGGGCCAGAAGACTTGGAATTGAAAAATTCAGGTATAATGGAGGGACCAGGATTTGACGCAGAGCCACTAGTGATAGATTGGCAGCGAGGTCATGAAACCTCACACAATGGGGAGAATAAAACTCCTAAAACCTTGTACATCTTTCTTCCAAAGAGTACTGGCCAATGGGGATATCCCCAATAGGTCCCACATATGATACCCCCATTTGACAAAGGTGGGGAGCAGCGTTATGAGAAAAGTCACTAAGGACCAATCATGATGTAACCCAAGGTTATGGTTTGGGGTTGCTGAAGCTGTGACTTCTGAAAAATTTAGTAAAAGTTAATTTTTTGGGTCAGGAGATGGTAGTTTATTGAAAAACTAAAGATAAATAATTGGCTGACAACTGTACCAGTGAGGGACAGTTGCCTTAAGGCCTAGAGGCTTATGGAATAGGTGACAATGTATGAACAAAGGAGTTATGAGCCCAGTAAATTGTGGCAGAATGAAATCTCACTACTAACTTGACACTGAATAGGCTTTCTGCTGGCCATCCACTTACAAGTGAATTTCTCCACTAAACTGTTCCTTCCACCATGATTTAGCTTGGCTCATAATTTCTTTGTTTGATGGGCGACTGGAACTAACTAAGGCAAGGGAACAGGGTTCCTGTCCCACAGGGTGTCAAATGAATTTCCCACATTCAATTTTAATGGGTTCAGTTCCCTTGAATTTTTGGATTTTTCGTCTTATTGGTGAAACCTGAAGTTACAGTTGGAGAAAGTTCCACCAATTGATTAAGATTCTTTTCCTCTTTACCAGACCCCAACATTGGAGCTAGAGCGATGCATTCATCCTCGCCCTTTGGCTGAACTTTTTCCCACCGTGACCTCCACACACACTTCCCCAATTCGCTTGAGAAGCTCACTTGTGGTTAATTATGGCGGGTAAGGAGGACCATCAAAGGGTAGCCCATCACCCACCATTCGTCCACCAAGTGGGCGAGATCGCCCTGGGTGACAAGGGGGATGGTCACCTTTTTGGGCCCTTTTTATGAAAAAAGGGAACGCCTTATGGTCAAGGCATAGAGGAAATTTCCCAGACTTACATCTACCTTTCCTCTTTGAAGAGGAGGAGCGCTCCCACCTGGGAGCTGGGCCATGGCAATGTTTTGTGGGCTTTCAGGAGTTTAATAGCCATCAGCGTGGCGATCTTTTGGGGGTTGAGGTGCATCATAGTGGGAGACGTGGGAGACTTTGACCAGCTTGGAACAATTGGCGCAGTCCTGAGCACTAATTCAACTGCTTTTTTAAGCTTATAAATCCTTTCCACACATAAGGAATGAACTGAACGGAGTGACAACTGGGAATCCAAGATGGCGTTGACCTTGGACTTTTCTGACCCTTCAATTACAATAGACTAAGGCTCCAATGAAATAGCTCTATTAATGGGGAAAACTGCAATGTGTGGTGAATATGGGGTGTTGCTTCCAATGAGCGGAAGCTTTAGGTAAAACGGCCCATTACCCAGATCTGCCTCCACCAGATGAAGCCCAGATCATTTGATTGCAAATTTGTGGGAAGGCACCTGCATATGTAATTGCGCATATTCAGCATGACGTGCAAGCACATCCTAATATCTTGTGCTGGGCAAAGTTTCCAGCCCATGGAACACTTATAGTCACTGATAGCCCTGGTTTGATGTTCCTAAACTAAAGACTGGGTGCTGCGGATATGTTAGGCGTGGTCAGCCATGGATGGTACTGCAGGACAAAGAACCGCCCCAATTATAATGAGGGTTTGTATCCTAGTGTTGCCTCATAGGGCAAGAACCCCGTTGATGGACGTGTTCCATTGTTATATGAAAACTGAGAAAGTGGAAGATTGTCTGCCCATATGTCTTGAGCAGCTGTAACATAACACTGAAGGTACTGTTCAATAACTTTATTTACCCACTCCATTTGGCCATCTGACTGAGGATTGTATACAGTTGAACAACATGGCACAATTTTCAAAATTAAGAAAAGTTTTTAAAAGCAAGATTTTATAAAAGCAAGATTTGGAGAGTTTATTGTTGAATCTTTCTTTCACTTTGATACCTAAATTGAAGCCAAATTCGGATTGTTTAAAAAATACAAAACATGACCACTTGATCAATCCAAAGCTTACCTATGTCAATGAAATCAACGCCTGCTGCCCTGGCCTGGGGTGGTGGTGCGCCACCATCTGGCGTCTTTTGGCCGCCACCAAAGTGCTCCTGGTCTGGCTCTGCTAGCCCTCCCAACGCTACTGAGCGTTATGTCCCCCCTCAGGACTTGGCCCACCACCTTGCAAGCTCTCAGGTGGTGCTCCCACGGAGCAATTTGCATTTTGGCCTCCAGGTCAAATACGGGAAGAGATTCCCATATGCAAGCACGTCCATCGTTGAGATGGCCACGGTAATTTCAAACCCACCAGCTATATTGACTCCTGCCCCTTTAAGGGGTACTTTGACCTTGGCTTCCACTCTAAAGCCGATGAAGTGGCAGCAGCCAAACTGTTATTAATTTATAAAAAAATCCTTTGCCCACCATTTGCACCCACTCTCAGATGAGGCCACTTTAGTGGTCCAGTTCACCGGGTTTCCCTCTTTCCTTTCCCCCAAATGCCTCCACCACGAGCTCATGAAGGGTTTAGCCGGTTACAGCGCAGACCCCATGTTGCAGTTAATGGTAACTCATGGGGCAGATCGTCTGGCAGGCCCTTGTGCCTTCACAATGATACACCCATTTCATTGTGACACCCACCTCATGATTCACCCCACAACATGATCAGGTCCGCCCCTGACCATCCTTCTTGGGAGCACATCAAAAATGGCTGTGACATCTACCCCTTGTGTATTAAGCTCGATCACTCAAAGCACAAGTGCCCTATGGCTTCTGCTTCCACCGCTTCTGCTGCTCCCCCTCTGGCACCGTCCTGGCAGCTGCCTCACCCCAATTTTTTGAATGGAGTGTGATCCTCCCACCCCCAACCTTGGCAAATCCTGGCGTGGTTTCCAAAGCTGCAGCCAAAGAAAAATTTCGAAGATTTTAAAAATTCACAGAATTTATGGCGCCCTGAGCCAATGGTTGAAACAGTTTCAGCTGAGCTGCCATGGTCGACAGCTCATGGCCAATCAGGTGCTAACCTGCCAACTACGGTGGCTGGGCCAGCACTATCCAATTTAAATCCATTCAAAGCGCTCAAATGGATTTATGATTCAGATCAGGCTTATAATGTTAAGCCTGATTTTACTTTGGAGGAATTCTTTGTCAATCCTCCTTATTTGCACCCCCGCTGTTTTCGCCCTAAAAACAGTTTTCCAGTTTATAAAAATAAGTAAAATGGCATTTGAAGCCGCTGTTGCTCCTGCCAACACCCTACTACGCCAGCAACTCCATGGGGCGATGGAACCCCTGGTTGAGGGTATTCCTATCCCAAATTTCCCATGACTTCAAGAAGGATGCAAGATATAAAATTGAGGAGCTTGCTTTTGGTGCAAGCCACACTTGTATTGAAGTAGCAAAAACCTCTCTTTTCGACCCTAGCTATCTCCAAACCCACAAGCGCATCAAGTCATTCACTTGTGTGCCAGCTCTCATCACTTTTGCTGAGCATCAACTTGCTCAATACGTTGAGGTGATGGATACCACTGGCCTCATAAACGAAGAAAACCCACAGCTATACCTCCTCATGCCCCATGTCGCTGATGCCCCTACCCCTATGTTGTCTGCCATGGTCTACCAGCTAAAGTGGGTGCCTGACAAAATACCCAAAGCTTCCTCGCCTTCTGATATGTCTTCCTAGGCTAACAACCTAGGGGCTATATTAGGAATTTTTTATTTATACTATCCATTTGTTTGGCTCATTTGCAAATAAAGATGCGTGGTGGCTCCCCCTTTTGGTTTGGGCACCACTAGTGCTAAAAAGGAGGAGTTCATTACAAACTTGTTCCACAAACTGGGGCCCACAGTCACTTAAAATCTCATATGACAATCCAAACATTGAGAATACATGGCACACAAAGAGCTTGGCCATCTCCTCGGAGGAAATGTCAGAAGAGCAGGGAATAAGCTAAACTTAAGTGAAACGATCCACTACCACCATAATTGCAGTAAACCTATTGGAACTGGGAAGCTCAACAATGAAGCTGACGGACACCAAAGTCCATGGACCCTCCGCCTGCTGCAGGGGGTGAAGGTGTCCACTTTCCCTGACCAGTCCAACTTGGCCATGCACATGTCACACAATTTGCAATCTGGGATGGAATATCCTTAGATAGGCCTGGCCAGTTGTATGTACACTTAACTAGATCAAGACATTTATTGTTGCCATGGTACCCTAATGCAGTGAGGTCATGGTGCAACTAGATAACTTTGTCACAAAGGAGGGGTGGCACCCACAGGAATGACATAAACTGAATGTGGCCCTCCACCAAAAACTAAAGGGACCTCGTGTATGTCAGGAGTGACAACTGATCAAATAACTCTAAATCCTCCTCATAAGCCATCTGGGCCGCTAGGACCCTCAAAACCAGGGTGCATCTAGACCCAAATCTACTAAAAAATTGCAGGAGGTGCAATAGCTAAATTTTGGGCTGGTAGTATAACTGTTATTAGTTCTCGCTCATCTTCCTCCACCAGAAACAGCTCAGGATTGCGACTCAGAAAGCTGGAAAGCACATTAACAATCTCTTCACAAATCCGCACTTTAATTGAAGCTAAAAGGGTCATATATTTACTTTTGAAACGTGATCCATCTTGTATGGCTTACAAAAGTACAAGAGGGCTTGGTGATCCATCCACAAAGTTACCTCGTGCTGAGCGCCCTGCAGAAGATATTGCCAGTGGGAGAAATCCCACGCCATGGTGGCCAACTCCTTATTGTAAGTGGCCCATGCTTGTTCTTAGAAGGCAGATTTATAGGAAAAATAGGCCACCAGGCGTTCCAACCCCTAATGCTCCTACAACAGAACCACCCCCACCGCAGCAGATGAGGCGTCAAATGAACAATAAATGGCTTGATAGGGTCATTGTTTTAAGAACTGGGGAGATAAAAGCACCTTCTTGATGGCCTTGAACGCCTGCTGTCACACCTCTGTCCAGCAGAACATCACATTTTTCCCACCAGGGGGTGCAGCAGTGCAGCTAGCTGCGATAGGGCCACGAAATTTTAGGAAAATGATGGTGACCAAGAAGATCTGAAACTGCTTCTGGGTTGTGGGGGTAGGCCAATTGAGAATGGCTCTGAGCTTTCTGGGGGTATAATGTAACCATCTTTCAATACTAGATTACCAAGGAAGGTAACCTCTTTGCAAAAGAACTACATTTTGACAGATTAACATAGAGTCCTTCCTTGTACATAGCGGACAGAACCGCCTCCAGGTTGTTCTCATGATTCTCAGGCGTGGGGGAAAGGACAAGTATATTGTCTATACTACACCGCGCAAGTGAGCCTAAGGTCCCCCAGCACAATATTGATCATCTTCTGGAACATGACAGGAGCTTTCTTCAGGCCGAATGGCATCACCCAGAACTGAAATATGCCTCTTCTAGTAAGAATGGCAATAAGCCACACCTGGAACTCAGCCACTCAATTTGGTAAAGGCATTCATGAGTTTGAGTTTTAAAAACACCTGGGACTTCGCAATTGCCTGGCTGATTAACTTCTTAAAGGGAAGGGATAGGGGTTATGTGCCGTGCTATTTAGTTGCTAATAGTCAACGCAGGGCTGAAGCATCTGGTAAACCTTCTGAGTGAAAACAATAGGCGAGGAAATAGGGGACGTTTCCTTAAATACCCATCCCTTCTTATGCATATCTTTAAACCATATTTCCAAAGACTTGTCCACCTCTGCCATGTAATGATACAGCGAACAGCTGATATTGATCATGTCTATTGTTAAGTGGAACGCTTAATCATATTTGGAGTGTGGTGGAAGACAATTATCTTTTTCCAAATCAAAGATATCCCAGTATATAATCACTGCTTGTGGAAAATTGGGGGAAGGCTCACGGAAGAAGTGAGCGTCAAGGAGGAGCTACGTCCCTGTGCCATGATAAGAGTGTCAATAAGGGGAAACTTGCCTCCCACTTGGGTATTTAAAGAATACATCATGTTTGAGTCTAAATTGATCTTCACCTGCTGGCGCCGCCACCTGCCCACCCCAGAATAACTGGAATAGCAGGCTGAGCACAACCATAAATCAATCACAGAAACTGAACTAATGCACTGAGAAAACCACCAGCTTTCACACACTAAAAGGTGACATTAGAGCAGATGATGAGCACATCACTGACGCTCTTACATCCAAGCCCAACTTAAGATGCTGTACTAGCTCAAACTCATGATGTTCCCCGCCACGCCCATGTCAACTAAGGCCTCAAATGACACTCAATGTGCACCTATCCAAATTACCAATGATAACAAAAAATAAGCATATTTTTGTTTTTTTTAAAGGCGCGTGATTCCACCAGCTGGGTGGTAATAATCATCAGGTTAGGCAGGTAAACTGGGTCAATCATGAAGTTGGAACCCAGACCAGAATGCTGTTTTGTGATTTTCTCATGATGGCGTCTGCCAACTGGGGAACCAATGAATTGACGACTTTTACTTGGTTGCAGGGGGCGCCTCACCTATTGGAGCAAAAAGGGTTCAGACACACCATCAGGGGTGGATAGCACCAATCCTTAGTCAAAGCCCATCACTTGAATTCCATGAGCGTGGGTGGGACTGGGACTGTCAAACATTTGCCCTCCTGGCTTCAAGATAAGGATGTTTTGGGGCAAAATTGTCCAAAAAGGGGAAATGTCAGACATTTACAAGTCTGAGATACTGATAATTCCGATATAAAATAATAAGAACGCTTATTGGCCAAAAAACCCTTCCAAATCCTTGGTGGAACCCCACAAGTTGGGTTAACGCTGTTACAAATGCTAAATGGGCAATTAGCATCAAGTCGAGTAGTTGAATTGCCCTGACCACGTGAGAGAACCTGGGGAGTCCATTTGGCAGTTTCTCTCTCCACATCCAATTCCCTATAAACACCTAAGCGGGGACCACCCCCTTTTATAGGCGTGGCGGAGGTCCCCCAAGGTGAAATAATTTTAGCTAATAAGTATCAGCTAAAATTATAAATTGTTACCTCATGGGTACATCTTGTCAAATAATAGCTCCCCTTCCATCGTTCAGCCAAAGGGAAGCGAGTTTTCTGAGCTTTGATAGGCTGAAATTACCTAATTCCTTATTTGGACCTTACTAAGCCATTCCAAACTTACTATTGAATTCCCTTTGACCCTTGATACAGTTTAAATACTGACTAGTTAGATAATTAGAGGGTTCGTTTATTCTCTTCCTTCGCTTACACCAATAAAAACATAAAAACTCAACTTTTTAATCTATTAATATCTAAAACTTTAAATTGATAAAACCATTGTGGAATCCAGCGGCGTTGAGCACCAGCGGGCACACAACTATCTGGATCCTAAAGGGACTCAGGGTGACCCCCAGGATATGCCAATGGAGATATATGAGCCCACACACCATGGGACACCCAGAAGAGTGTGGCACTGATAAAATTCTTCTTCATGCACATTTGTTCCATCATCCCCACTGTTGTGGCCCAAACGGCATGTGTATCAGACATGGTATTCAAGTCAGCGTGGAATAATAACATGGTGACGTCCAGTGGAAAGCCAAGTGCAGGGGCTTATTCACAGAAAAGCTTCTACAAATAATTCCAGGTTAGACATATCCATGCCCAAGGGAAAAATTGAAGCAAATGAGCTGATCTCACCACCAGTGCCTGCAATGCTGATTATTACAGCGTGATCAGGGGATTTACAACCATGACCAGGTTGTCCGAGTGCAGGATAACCCATACCCAACGGTGGGAATCACCTTAATTGTATCCAACAAGGCCACACTCCGTTGGGTGTTTTCATGGTAGAGATACTCTCCAGGTTAAATCAAGAATTGCACTTGCAGCTCATCGAGGGTGTCAAGCACCTGGTTGGCAATCCTGGCAGATGGAGAGGATGACCCCACCCCTGAGGGTGGGCTGGAACTGAGGTTTAAAATTTCTGGAGCAACATGGCTGGTGAGTAACTCCCCTACAGCCACCTGGGACTAATGCACAAACATGAAAGCCGACCCAATAAACAGCATCAAGCAAAGAAGTGAATGAAAGTTTATCTGATAAACAGAAACCAAACCTTCACCCAACTCAAACAGAAGGGCGGAAATAGCAGACGCTATTGGTCAGTCAGTTAGGTCACGGAACTAGCAGATAAAATTATGACTGGTCTGCCAGTCAGAGTGTGAACACCCAGAAAACAACCCATAATTCCAAGGGCATTGTTGTTTGAGCGACTTGATAAATAGGAGGAGACGAGTAAGCAGGGGGCGATGACTAGTGGCTGCCATATCCATCAACCTGAAAAGCAACTAAACAATGGCTCTGAGGGCCAGAAAACTTGGAATTGGGGTATTATTCAGGTATAAAGGAGGGACCAGAATTTGACGCAGAGCCACTAGTGATAGATTGGCAGTTAGGTCATGAAACCTTACACAATGGGGAGAATAAATCTCTATCACCATGGGCACATTATTCTGCCAAAGAGTACTGGCCAATGGGGATATCCCCAATAGGTCCCACATATGATACCCCCATTTGACAAAGGTGGGGAGCAGCGTTATGAGAAAAGCTACTAATGCCCAATCATGACGCAACCCAAGGTTATGGTTTGGGTTTGCTGAAGCTGTGACTTCTGAAAAAATTTAATAAAAGTTAATTTTTTGGGCCGGGAGAGGGTAGTTTATTAGAAAACTAAAGATAAATAATTGCCTGATAACTGTAACGTGTGGGAAGGTTGCATCAAGGCCTAGGGCTTGTGGAATAGGTGAAAATGCATGAATGAAGGAGTTATGAGCCCAACGTAACCTTGGTGGAATGAAACCTCACAAACAACTCAACGTCAAATTGGCCCTCCACTGTCTATCTGACTCTAGCTTAATTTTGTCACTAAACTGTTCCTCCCACCGCAAATTCACTTGGCTTGAAACTGCTTCATTAAGTGGGTTTTTGAAAGCACCCATGACCAGGACACGGGGGCCCTATACCACTGGGTATCAAATTGATCTCCCACTTTTATTTTTTCTGAGTTCAATTATCCTGAATTATTCAGATTTTTTGTCTTATTGGTGCAACCTGAGGTTACCTTTGGAGCTGGTTCCCCCAATTGCTTAAAAAAATTTTCCCTTCACCAGACCCCAACATTTGAGCTGGAGCGACGCGTTCACCCATACCCTTTGGCTTGCGTCCTCTTTCCAATGTGACCTCTGCACACACTTCCACAATTCACTCAAGAAGCTTGCTAATGGTTAAATATGCTAGGGAAGGAGGGACCCTCAAAGGGTAGACTATCTCACATCGTTTGTCCACCATGTGGATGAGATCGCCCTGAGTGAACAGGAGGATGGTCGCCTTTTTGGCCCTTTTTTGTGCAAAAGGGAACGCCTTATAGTTGAGGCGTAGGAGACGCTCCCCAGACTTACACATAGCCTTAAGATTTCAAGGGCCTGAAGGTGCTCATTGCCCTGAAATGCCCAGAGGCCTTGAGGACCCACCAGAGCTGATGGTTATGACTGGCCTCAAGGTCATAAGGGACTAGAGGGCCTAGTGGCTCTGGTGGAGTAGAAGGGCCAAATGGCCCCTCTGGGTCCACAACTTCATGCAATGAAAGTGCTGCAAATCCTTGGAGAAGCGAGATATTAGTTAAGATTGAGGCTTTAGAAAAGCAGATAGAGCCAATCCCCCTAGTATTCAGTGTCCTCCTCAATGGTCAGATTATTGACCCCAACATCACCTTAGATGCATTAGATAATAAGATTAATTTGCATGCGTTTAACAAGGTCACCAACAAGCGTCTCAATTGTTTAGAAAAATCTTTTACAAAACTCAGAAACTGAGTCAGCCGTTGTGAATTTGAGATTTCAAGTCTAAAATTTCATAAGCTTAAAGAGGCCAATACATAAACCCTTGAATGATACTGTAATGAACTAAATGATGACATGGAGAAACTAAGAAGACAAATGTATTAAAGAGCCTCCTGAGAATATGCAGAAAAAATGTACTTTGAGCAGAGCTGTAGTGCTGAACTGATCATAAACACTCTTTTTGCCACCTTTAACTTCTGCTATTAAAGCATATTAAAAAGTTCAACCCCTGTCAGGAGAGTATTGCGTCATAATTAAATTTCTCCAAGAAGAGATGAAAGTCTCCTTTAAGATGCAGAAAGTGAAGCAGTACCATTCCTGCCTTTGCAGAGAAGCCAGATAAAGTATGATCACTCACCTAAGTGACTGTGAGAGATAGGAGCAGGTATAGATTAACTTGATTCAGGAGTATGGAAGTGATTAAACCCTTTCAAACCAGAAGCAGGACTTCATAGTGATCAACTTTAAGAAGAAGGAAAGTCCCACTGACTTATCTAGATTATTCTATGGCAGCACTCAACCATTGGTTACTACTAATCATATTTCTCTTAAACTATATTATTACTACAGCTATCTCAGCCTTGAGTCCTGGACTGGAGTCTAATTACACCTGATAGGGCTTGTTAAATTTGAGAATTGCTTTCCTGATAATTAAAATCCTGCTTATAAAGTTAGGAAGAAATTCAATTAAAATATCCTTAAATCCACCAAGTGTCTTATGGTATTTTTACCATCTGGAAGCTCACAAGGCTTAATTTTTAAGATGCAACCATTCTGTATGTTCAGAACAATTTTTTCATATTTTTTTGAGCTTCTTTGACCGCTTGAAGTCACTTTTGAGCGATTTTAAATTTAAGTTTATTTATCCACAGCCGTCTGCCCAAACCTATTCTTTGATGTCCTTGGCTCTGCCGCCTGCCACCCCAGTGTGGGGCAGCAGTGCACCCCCACCTAGCATTTTCCGCCCCACGGACAAGCGCGTTCAGACAGGCTCGAACAGCCCGCCCACTGCTTCCACCGCTTTGTCCCCCCATGGGACTTAGCGCTCCACCTGGCGCGCGTCCACCCTTCTCGCCCCCATCCTCTCGCCCTCCCTCGCTCTGCCATCTGCTATTGCCTCAGAGTGGACTATGGGCGTTTGTTCCCATATGCTGATAAGGCAATTATTGACCTAGCCACTGCGGCCTTTGCGCCAGCTGGCTTTATAGACTTCCGCCCTTTTAAGGGCTACTTTGACGTTGGGTTCCAATATGAGGAGGATGCTGAAGCGGCAGCACAAACTCCTCTGATTTATAAAAAAAACCCCATTCCCACAACCTGTACTCGCCTCTCTTCAGACACCACACTAGCGGTATCCTTTGCAAATCTCCCATCCCACCTTCCACCCCAGGTTTTGTATGACCAGTTGGTTGCGGGGCTCATGGCTTATGGCACTCAGCCCAACCTCATCTTTGCCATTCCATCTGGTGCGGAACGCCTTGCTGCTCCTCCATGCAACAGCCACCATCATACCACACCACCCCACCATAGCCCAACAAATCCCACCCCGCGCTAGTGTGGCTGCAGCGCCTGATCATTTCTTTTGGGCTCAGGTCGATAATGGTAGGCAGATTTGTTCCCTCTGCTTTGGCCTTGACCATGAAAAAAGAGCATGCCCTCAGGCCAAATTCGCTGCTGCGGCTTCTGAGCCCCCCTCTGGAGGTTCAGTATGGGGCACTTTGCTGCCCCCTCCCACCCCTCAATCTCGTTCAGTGGGCCCACATGGAAAATCAGCCCCCCCAAAACCTCCATCCTCACTCTCCCACCTAAATCTACGCCAGCCAATCATAGCAATGCTTGGACCACCATTCGCACCCAAGCAGCTGCCCATTCGCCCAATCCTACACACCCAAATTTAAACGCCACTATTCCAGTGAACCAAAATCGATGGGATCTATTGGCTGAAACTGACGAATCAGGTAATTTCCTCATTAGTAAGCGTACAGGTCAACCTCTCTGCCAAGGCGATTATGTTTGGGCAGAATTTTTCCTTCCCAACTTCAATGAAACCCCTACCCCTCGCCATTTTTCTCCTCTACCCAAACAGCCCCCTTCTAAAGTGACCACCAGCTCGCCTTAGCTGCGGTGGCCTCTCCTCATTGCCCAAAACTATGCACCGCGGTGGCCCAATCAGTGGCTCAGCTCCAGCATGGCCTGCCCACCATCTTCTTCCCCCCGACTTCCCTGAATCTCCCTGCAGTGACATCTCAAAACTATTCAATGATGCTGAAATTGCTGTTATGAATGTCGCAACGCTTGCTTCATTCAACCCCTCAGCCAAAATCACCCGCCACAGTATCTCCCTTTTCACCCAACTTCCTGAAGCACGCAAAGAAGCTGAAGCTCTCCTCACAGCTTTTGTTGAAACACTTTCCCATCATTATCTTGATGTAGAAGTGGAAAACTCCTACTATACTGACCTCAGCCCCCACTATGCAGATGCCCCAACGCCCTGGCTCTCTGCTCTGATCCAGTACTGTAACCAACATCCCTTGATTGAGGTGGGTCTTTCTGAAAACCTACCCCCCGACCCCTCCTCACCCTCTGCCATGGTGGGTTAGCAGTTTCTGCTTCCCACCTGGTTATTAGTTTGTTTTGTCATTTTGAGTCTTGTGTTCAGTACTGTCTGTCCCCTGGTCGGCGTACCTCAAATAAATTGAAGAACAATTTTTCATATTAAATTGGGAACTTCTACTAAATAGGAAAAAGTACAAGCTAATTATTCTTTTCCCAACAGTTTTTTGACAATCATTATATAGATAAATGCTCTGGTGATGTAACCAGATAAAAGTGATTTAAGAAGATAATAGATTACTATTAGATAAACATCTTCTGGATTTTCTTTTTTTTATTTTCTGGATTTTTTTCTCTTTACTAGGAACTAGTATCAATACTTACGGGGCATCTCCAGGGCATAACCTTCTGGGTTCAAGCACACAAATTTCTGCAGATTTTGTTACACCTATTTTTATAAAGAATGGGAATCCCAAGTTCCTATATACCATTGGCACAACCCTGAATTGGAGAGTAGCCTCCATACAATAAGGTAAATGTGTATTCAACTCAAGTACAAAATTGGTTATAATCATTGAATTGACCAAATTAATTAAGGTATTATGGTAACCAGTTCAACCGCCATCTACCACCACTGGAATCTGCCAAACACCATGTATAATCCTCACCACCAGACATCTGGATCAAGGCCTGAAGTCAATTTAGCCTCTGCCACCTGGGGATTCATCAAGGATAAGTCCAATATATCTCTTTCTAAATTAGTCAGGGCAATGGCACCTGTTTGCATTACAGTTTGAGGTGCAAATTTGGTCAAACTCTTTAGACTTATTGGTTACATCAGGAATATTAGATTCATATCTGAAAGGGAAAAACCGCCCATAAAGTTAGGTGGTACTTTAAGAGAAACAAACAAGGACCAATGCAAATAATAAAATTATAAACTTATAAATAAGTTATGTTAAACTTACATTTTATTTTGGAATTAACTAAATAAGGATTCCAAAGTGAGGATCATCCCATCAATTTCACCTTAAAATACGGGAACCAACACAAAAGGAAGCCAAAATTATTATTTTATATTAAAGTTTAAATGGTTATTAATTGGAAAGTCCCTCCAGAATGTTTGCCTAACTCAAATGCACTGAATTAAAAACTAAACATATAAAATTCATCTAGATCAACTGAATCATAATTTCTATTGATTTTTTGTAAGTTCCATATGTTTTTTTATTCTTATATGATTTTTGCATATATGCGTCCAAAAAATGGGGGTTATGTAAATCTAAAGTGCATATATATATCCTTAAAAAACAAAATGACATAGATCAATGAAACAAAAAGCCTGAGGCAGATAGTAGGATATAGAAAACCAACAGCGTTACATTATGTAAATTAAATAGGTGCAAGTTAAATGGTGTCAGCATTACAGTTCTCTAGAATGCTGTCAGTATTCAAAGGTGGGCTTGAAGCTAAAATTTGTGAAAAGTGATTACACCAGTACTTGAACCTCAGAACTTAATAAAATTTAAGTTCAGAGCCAAACACTGAGCCAATATATGAGAAGTCTAAACCGTAAGTATGGACTGAATACTGAGTACTTTGTTAAATTAAAAAAGTGTCAATATTTATAGAGTGCATAGGGACACAGTGCCTCAAAGAAATTGTGGCCACATTCGCTCAGGATCTTTTATGGCCTTCCAGATTGACTGCCTGGGCAGCATCCTTATTGTACTTTGTCGCTCCCGTGACCATATCAGTGGAAAATGCGCCTCTTGTGATTCAGGAAGTGGGGATGCAACTTATGAAGTCATCTTCATTGAACCTTGAACGCATGCAGATTCCTGACTGAGTTTGGGATTGGTGTCATCAAGATAAGGCTCCATTTGAATAGGCTTAAGAGTTGATTCACTGAAGCTCAATTTAGAAGTAGGGACTTCTGATTTGTTTATCATCTCTAATCCCAACAAATAGAATGGAAAATAATATATAATAAAGCTATAATCAAGACATAATAAAAATTCCAAAATGTTATATGTAATGAATAAGAATTGTTTAATAAGGCCAAATTTGTTTACATAATTCTTCAAACTTTACTGCAATTCTATGTTATTAACAAGTACCAAATTAATTATAAAAAGTGTAGACTTCACATAAAAAAATATTTGCAATTTAACTCCTAAAAAAGAAGGGATTATTTTTAAATTAGTGAAAGGGTTAGTTATAAAAACACTATGTGATGAATTATTTTGCCATAATTTTGACACAAAAACTGATACAATTAATATCTTTCTTAGTTCAATTAGTGGAAAAAATACTCTCTTAAATTGGAGGGCCTCAGGTAAAAATTGCAACTCAAAGGTGCAAAATTTACTAAAGATCAACCTGATTAGAGGTTTTTTCATATAGATGACAAAATAAAATTATTAGGGAAAATTGTAATTGAACTAAAATTACTGAATACCCTTAATTAGGGTTTTGGCAGGCCTCTAAATTGCACTAGGTACTCCGTTTTGGACTGTCTATATTTAAGTGCTATTGTGTCAATCATGGGGATTAACATACAATTTGCAATATTACATAAGCTGCAATAAAATGAGGGCAACCTATAGGTTCCATTAGCCCATGGGTTTTTTAATGCAAATGGGAATTTCTCTAAGGGTGGTTTTATGAGTATTTATATCAATTTAAGCCAATTAACTTGTAAGGATTATAAAATCCATCAATTAGGTAATCAGTCATAATTTATGGTTTTCTCAATGTGTTTATTTTCAATTTAATCACCAAAATCTTAAAGGGCTCACAAAGACTTTTATTTTTATCTGAGAAATAAAGGAGTCTCTTAACACAATTCTTACTGCTGAGTTGAATAAATTTCTTATTTCTTAAAAACTCACTAGCCAGCCTCAAGTGCATGATATTAAAACAAAGGACAAGAGAATAACTATCTGTTCCTACTTCAAAGGTTACTATCGCACCATGGATCATTGGTATAAGTAATTCACAGAGGAGGCATAATGAAAACTGTCAGCAAAAGGGAGGTTAGCATGAGAAAATGGGATCTTTGTGCCGATGATTCCACTACTATGCCTCAAACTAGTTCTACCATCACAAAAGAATTGCCTCAGGGGATAACTGAATGAACAAATTAATACTTCTAGCAGTAAATAATTTTTTTAGCAGTTATTCTTCTTCTGCCATGTCATCCATGTTCCTCACCTTACTTCCACAGTTCAACAGCTTAGGAGCTGACGCCATTAAAGTTTATAAAACCCCCTTTGTGTTCATTAATAAAGGTCCCTGATGATTGTCATTTTATCAAAACTCATTAAAAACAAGATCACTACCAACTTGCCATAGAAGATAGAGCATGTTTTTGCTGGCCCCCAATGTACAAGTTTATTAGGGCCTATTTTGCGCTCTCACTCAAATTAGTAAATTATCCTTGGACACCTCAGCGGTAGCCCTTGCCAACCCTAACTACAAATTACAGTTGAGGACTCAATTCCTCCAGGAGCACAATGCCATCATTCATCACAAAAAAGAATCTTATCTTACTTGTAACACATGTCCCCATAGTATTTGATGATAACAAGGATTACAAAGAACATATAAAGGACCAAACTTGTCTATTGGAGATGAATGGATAGATTGATATAATTGAATTTTATGACCAGGGTTCACATGAGTGACTGTTCACACATTTGGTTGATGGGACACAGGGAATGCCCTCACGCCTCCAAAACCAAAAAGTAATTAATACAAGGTCTTAATTCACAATCAAAAACTGTGTGAATGTGAGCATTAACTTAGGAGCCTATTAGATATAAAAGGTTTAGATTTAATCAGTAAAGGAGGTTTTTGTTGTCTAAGAGTTCTTGACTCTGCGTACATGGTCCTACCTTTGTTCTACTGGCCAATTTGATATTTGAGAAGCATATGGTGGGACTTAATACTAAAATAACATATGTATGGCTACTACCCGTTAAAAATGTAATGTTTGAGGGTTTGTAAGACTACATGATTTCAGGTTAGAGGTTCCATTGGTTGCTATAGTTGCAAAACCAGTTAGGGAATACTTGATTCTCTAAGAAAGGAATATATCAATGAGCCACTGGAATAATGAACCAACATTTTTTCAACCTCAATATATGACTTTAATATAATGAAATGGGTCATTCATAGTACAGAAACAGAAGATGAACTCCACATCCAAGCGCAGCATAATTGGAAGAACAAATTAGAGGAAGCCCAAGTTGGTATGGAGCACAAGGAGTTACAAAAATAAGGATTATTGAAATATCACTTAGCCCATGAACATTGCCCCTCCTACTCGTTTGTAAGAATGATGGAGGTCATAAAGTTGTCATGAATTGACAAAAGCTTAATTTGGTAACCAATAAGGACTGTTAACCATTTCCACAGATTGAAAACTGCTTGGTCTCATGGCCAGAGATTAGTTTTTTCAGCGATGGATCTTGCCAAGGAATACAGAAGATTGAGCTCGCCCAAAGAATCAAGCTAAATGTAAACTAATTGCCAATGAAGGACTATATTTTTGACACAAATGCCACAAGGGCTATGAAATTCCATGGACACCTTTAAGTGCTATGGATAGAAAACTAGGTGACATGAAGTTACAATGAATAATAGCATACCTCAATGACTCCAAGTATTATCCAAAAGATGTATAAATCATCTAGAACATCATGTTAAGACTTTACCAAGCTAAAGAAGGATTCACTTAATCTTAAACCTACTAAATGATCAATTTTTAACTTGAGCTGGTTTTCATCAGGCATAAAGACACCAAGCAAGAGATTCAACCTCCTATAGTCAAGGTTGTCACAATTGATTAGATGACCTCTCCCCTAAATTCTTAGAGACATCCACGTGTTCCTTGGAATGGTGGGGTACTACAGAAAGGTTATTAGACAGTGATGATTTTTTAAATACCAGTCTACCTTCTTAAATGATTTTCCCTTCATGAGGAATCCTGAACAAGTCAATCATACAACCTCCTTAGATTTTTTCAATATCCTGGCTTGTTCTCATGCATCCAAAGCCCATTTAGCACCTCCTTCTATTTTACCAACACCAGTGAGGTGGCTGTGGTAGCCATTCTGGAACAGTTTGACAATTAGAAAATGGACTAACCAGTAGACTATCTTTGAAAATCTATTCAAGGCTTGGCGGAAATATAGTATAACTTGGCAGAGAAGTTAGACTATGATTATTGCAATTAAGCAATTTTTGCCTCATCTATATGTAACTTACTTCACTATTATCACCAATCAAGCCTCTCTCAGATGGCTTAAATGGATGAAGGATCCAAACAAGAGGCTGTCTACATGGGCGCTATAGCTATAGAGTTATGACTTACTATAGTTCATTGTGCCAGAACCACCCACCAGAATGTAGATGGGTATTGAGGATGACAATCTTGGACTTGTTGACCCAAAGAAGACCAGCTGTAAGATCTGTTTATCCAGCTGGTCAGTTGGGAGATGGGGACACCTGATATTAAGAAGGAATTACAATATATGACAAAGGACACCTTGGTTTAAGATGATATGCTCTACAAGTTAGTTGAGGGAAAATTTTGCCTTATGTGCGACTGTCCCTACAAACTGAAGTTTTTCTTGAAAGACAATCCAGATTAGGATATGGAGACGTCAAGAAAACGCTTAAGAGGCTAATATATGTTTTTGGACTGGATGTTTGAGACCTTATATGAGGTATTAGAAACATATTTAACCTGCAGGATGTAGGCTTATCCAAGTACTGTTATCAACATCAGGTGTGGGTCCCTCATCGCCATTTAGTGTTTAATGTTGATTTAGCTGGGCCTTTATCCACGAGCTTCCATGGCCATTTCTAAATCCTACTCACCATTGACCAGAACTAAGCGTTCTAAGACTATCTTTGTCTCTAATGCCACTTCAAAGGCCATGATAATAAACTTTTCCTCTTTGTAAAACACACCATGGATTCTAAGAGTCTTACTTTATGACAATGGGTTAAATATTACATCACAAGTGTGCAAGAACTAAATTCATTGTTCAATACTAGGCAACATTGCACTTCCACGTACAAACCTTTAACTAATGGGGCTGTGGAACAATTGAAGAGTACTATAGAATATGTTCTTTTTATGATTAAAGCCACCTTTCCCATATGATGTAGATAAATATATGCCACCCACCTGATGGACTGCAAGATAAGTTATCAACTAATAACCAAGATGACGACGGGCAGCCTCTTTATGGGAGAGAACCATATTACCTAGTAGTGCCCAACGGCTGATTACTATTGTGCTTCTAAAACATTTTGTTGGCCATGAATCTCTTCCCAACAAAATCATCAGATCAAGTGCTTGCCACCCAGGGTAACTTTACAACCACTATAAACTAGACTGCGCGGTTCAATGCTCATCAACTTGCTTTATTACCTTTAAATTTTAACTCATCCTATTATATATAACCGCCCTGGAGAATGGCCCAAAAAGCTTGACTCTCTTAGTCAGAATATATTGAATTATATACAAAAGATATTTAAGTACCCAATCTGAATAACATTAAAACACTACTTTTAATAGGGTTCACGGTAGGGTCCTTTATGCCTATGTCCCCCTTTGGCAAAACTTGAGGGGGCACTATCAGAATTCATGATAGAATATGATCTGAACCTGTCAAAGATAAAAGTATTGAGCAGTTCAGATGACCTCAATAAGAATTGAGCCTTCAAAACATGATCAATCTAGTGCATAAAGGATTGATGCCATAAATGAGTAAGAAAAAATTAAAGGAAATTTAAGAATTGTCATGAGACATGATTTACACTTAACCACCAAGTAATGACTTGAGTGAAACTGTATTTTGAATCCCAGAGCTGCAACCTATATGCACCAGAAAAATGTGGGCGCGACAATCTGGACATTGACAGAGGAAGAAGTTACTGCTTGTCTCTCATATTTGATGAGAAGGGAACAATCTTATCAAAGAGTGCCCATGCGCTCTATAAATTACAAGGCTCCCTTTCACTTGTAAATTCCATAGAAATTGTACTATATAAGGCAGTTAAAAACTCTTTTCTAGATTTTGATTAGCATAATTTATACATTATTTTTAAGTTTCTCAAATAATAAAGTTAGCAGACACACCATGGATAGTTTTTAATCTCAGCCTCTACTAAATGTAAAACAGCTCTTTCATAATCTTCATTAGGAGACATTCCGTCACATAATGCCATCAAAAGGGAAGCTATAATCTTTGAACATGACACCTAAGGCCAATTAGAACAAATTTTTGGCTAAACTATAGTGGTTAAGCCAATTCCTATAAAAGGCAATAGGCCAGGTGTAATTAACATATTTTTTATAAAGATGGTAATAATATACGAAAAATGTTTCTAGATTTTTTTATTATCACCACAGTTAGCTTGCTGACCTTAGATCACTTAACATGTAAGGCTAACTTGCTGCTCAGGGGGCCTACTGCATGAAGATTGGGAACTAGAAAACCATTTTTTATATCATAATCATTCTTTTAGAGCCTATTCTCCTAAAATTGATATCTGTTGTAGCATCAACCTCTTAAGTAAACTGTTCACACCCATGGCAAAACTCATGTTGAAACTCTATGATATGTTTTCTTTACGTTGGCCCTTGAGAAACAATGTAACACAATCCATACCCCTCCCTTTGCAGCTCATCTCCAAGTTATACACTGAAATTATTTGTTTTGTTCAACAGAGCAGATCTCAGAATGGTTACTGTATTATGCTCAATTGCTAATTACAGACTGATTACTGTCAATCAAATCTCTTAAACCACTAAAAGTGAAAAAAGATCAAAATTGAGACTCTGTCAAAAGGGTTTTATTGAATTATTAAGTAAATTACTTTATACTTCTATCGAAAATCCAGATATGAATTGAATGATAATAGTAAAGTAATTTGGGAAATGGGGTAGCAATATTGCGGGTTTACAGAATTTCCTAGTGAGGCAGCTTCTGGTTGCCACTTTAAATGCTTTGTCCATTTATTTTTTTAATGTTTCTACAAGCTCTTTCTAGTGGTAATTATCCTTGAACCTGGATGTCCCTGAGCTCTTTCTTCTGTTCCCTCTTCTGAGTTGTGGGTGGTAGCATCTCCTTGTGTTATTGCTTTATCACCCAATTTGCAATATGATTCTCAACATTGGGTTCATGCAATGGCGCTCCTCTAATGCACCTCACATCAGGTTTATGAGTGACTCTAAAGATTGGTTGATTGTTGTTTTTGGTAATATTTGGATGAGATCCTTGATCATTTCAATCAGGGTAATTTGGTTGAATCATCACATCATCATTGGCTGATTAAAAATTATTTAGACCCTAAAGTTAAAAAACGGTTCAATTTTCATAGTACTCTTTAACAGCGTCATCAAATTCATATATTGAATCTTCTGGAGCATCAGATGGAAATTAAATTTCATAACGTCATCCTTATCACTAGGTATAATTCTTGCCTCACCTGAAACTACAAAGTGACTTTTTAACTCTATCTATGGTGGGTAATTTTCTTGCACTTCTGCCAGATTGGGGTTGAACTCTGTTCATTCCTCAAGTCAGGAAATGGTTCACTGATGCTCTTGCAGCCTATCTGCGACACCAGGGCACACAAATTGGCATCCCAACATACTCTTATATGACTTACGTAGCTGGCACTCCACACAACAGGAAAGAAATTTCAGTCACATCAAAACATAATTACCTTTAGTAATACTAGTGGATACTTTTTACCATCTTCTCAAGGCACTGTGACTGACAACTTTATGAGCAACCCAAATATTAGCAATCCTTTCTAGATGATTTCTATCAGATAGTGAGTTTTTATTACAAGATTTAATAACTGGGCTTTTTTATACACTGTATTTAGATTGTTTTTTATTGCAGATTAAAGTTCTATAAGTTTCCTTTACAAATTTATTTTTATCATTTGATCTAATAATTAAATATTCCTAATCTGAACTTCCAACACTTTCAGCAATCTTATCAAGCTATTTTTGATAGATATTGATGATGCCTTGAAAATATACCATTCTAAAAACCCATCAATGTTAATAAGTTACTCCCATTGATTATCCCTTGATCCTTCTCAATTTATCTGCATAATCTGATGATTTAAGTCACCTCAAAATGCCTAAAATGAACTTAAACATTCTGATTATCATAGCTAATAATAGATATTATATAATCCTATTATGGACGATTATGATACCCACTTGGGTGCAACAAGTGGAGTTTATGGGATAAGCTAAGTTGCATTTATGAGTTTAATGCAATTACAATAATTGCATAATGAGATTTTGTATGTCAATCTTCTTAATCAGCACAATAGCACTTAAACATGGGCGGCCTGCTTAGAGCGTACCTAGTGCTATTGAGAGGCCTGCCAACATGCAAATTAATGGTGTGTCATTATTAATCTTTTCTTTCTAGTAACAATCACTTTAGTTACTATGATTCAATTCGAACAGCAAATTTGGATAATCACACACAGGAAAGATGGGCGACTTTAATAACAAAAATAATACAACATGGGCGAGCGTCGCAGCAAGCGGTGCGCTTAATGGTGCAACTAAGGGCAAGAAACGCCCTGGAGAGGGCCAGGAACCCAATCTGCAAAGAAATCGCAAACTCAGACACCATCTGGGTTTATGGTATTTATTGTAAAGCATGCGCAATACATGTACATTCAATTCAACCAACCTTTGTCAAAGGTGGAACACAGGATCAGACTCTTCCTTATGGATGAGTCACCAACCCTGTGGGAGAAAACATGTGAGGCACAGCCCTCACTTTTCCCTCACGCGGTGTACGTAGCCACCAACAACATGGGCCACGGCTGGATCAATATTGGTTTTAAACAGCCAATGAAGCCGATGCTGCAGCAAAAATCTGCGTGAAAATTGCCCTCCCTGAGGGCAAAAAAATTGTGCGCACCGTGCGCACCAGATGGAACAAAGAAAAAACTTTTTCATCTCCTTTGACTCGCTCCCCACCAACCTTCCTCATAAGGTAATTGAGGAGGAGCTCCGCAAAGGTCTTGTGGCCTATGGAGAAATCCAACAACTTGAATTACAGCGATTTTGCTTAATGACCGACCTGTGCACGGGCAAAGCTATCACTGTAATCAACCCCTTCCCAGAAGTGGAAGAGGATTTATCCAGAATTCCCCATGCAGCAGAATTTCACTTTGCAGATGGGGGCCAGTCAGCTGCATTCTAAGTTACACTGGAACGTGCACCACCCATTTGCAACCACTGTGGCTCACTGGGCCACAAGGAACATGCATGCCCTGTAAAAGAGGGCTTAATGGAAAATTATTTTTGTGAAGAAGCTATGGATGAAGATAATGAAAACTTCAACAAAATGACTGATGGCCACCACCCATTCCACTGGGGTGAAGATGGACTATACTCCATCGTGGACCCAGTTACAAGTAAACAGCGTAAAGCAGCACAAAAAGCCCGCAAGAGAGAAGCGGCTGAAGCGGCGGCACATGTGGAATCTGCCATTAACCACGGACAAATTCAGGAGGATATTTCAGATATTCACCAAACCAACCAATCAGAACAATATGCCCAGGTCAAAAATTTTCACAATAACTAGACTGAGCCACAAAGCGTCATCAGTCATGCACATACTGAGGAACAATGCAACCACAATTTGGGTGAAAATGCTGTGCACAATGCAACAAAGTTGAACCTCAAAAATATAAAATCCAATCAACAACCCGCATCAAATCAACATGAGACCTGTGCAGGAAAAGTTGATGCAAATGCAAAAAACCGCAATTCCCTTGAATCATTGGGTCAGATCAAGCGAACCAGCAATGGCAGTGAAAGAGTTGGAGTACAGACGCGGAGCATGGCTAAAATGAGCTGCGGTGGGATAGGACCAGAGGGTCCTCCCAACCACTCCTGAGGCGCCACGGGCACCTCAGTGTCAATAGGGACATTAAATATCGTGGGAGCCAGGGCTCATACGTCCCAAGCCAAAAAGCTGGCATTCCTGCAAAAACCTCTTGTAGACATCTTGGCCATCCAAGAAACCCACTGCCTACAAGGGGAAGAAGAATCCTGGTCAACCAGGGTCGCACCATCACAATCAGTATGGACATCTCACTGTGGGGTGATAGTCCAAAACAACAAAAAATTTAAAATTACAAATTCATCATCACACTTGCACGGTCAAGTCCTGGTAGCAACAATCACATGCCAAGATGAAATAATTTCGTTAGCATGTATCTACGCACCATGCACTGCAACTGAGAGAAAAATTTTTTTGAAAAAATTTCTACATCACCCTCCCACCAGATATCATCATGTTAGGCGATTTCAAATGCTGGGATAACCCCAATACAGATTGATGGCCTAATCCCAGGGGATACCACCTGGACACATTGAATATCGCAAAATGAAGGCATCTATTGGCTTACAGGATGCTCTTCCTCCCAATTCACCAATCCTTCCCCATATGACAAGACCCAACATATGTGAGGGACTGCTCATATCAATGAGTCGTATTGACCACATCCTCATCCCACAATCCCACCACTCAAGAATTTCTAAATTTACAAAAAAAAGATCAATTTTTCTGATCACTGATTAGTTACAGTGCAGTTAGCGCCAACCCAATCCCACACACAGGTGTCGCCTTGGAGAAAGCTTCACCCAAAAAATATAAGATTGCCTGAGATATCTGACTGGGTTGAAAACAATGCTACAAACCCAGAATTCACAGCCCCATTCACTTTGGATCCCATCGGAACATGGGAAAATTTCAAAAAAGATTTAATTAACAAAACCCAACATATTGCATCACGCAAGTACACCGCGGACACAGCCACAATCAAGCGTACCTTGGCAGAACTGGACATCTGGAAATAAATACTCTGAGATCTGGCTATAACCCTAATTGGGGACGCAAATGGGCAGAAATTTCAGCCCAACTTAACAATCTCATCTTTGAACATTAACACAGAATCAAAGTATTGAACAAAGGTAAGTTCTTAAAGGAAGGTGAAACCTGTTCAACATACTTTTTCCGCCAATTCCACTCCCGCAGAAACCAGCCCACGTGTACACAGGTCTGCAAGACCAACGGCACTGTGGCAACTGACCCTGAGGAGGTCAAGGCGGAAGTACACCACTATTACACCAAATTGTATCGCGATATGCCAACAGATCCACAAAAAATTGAAGAATTTATTCAAACTGCCAAGATACAAAGTACACCACCAAATTACAATATACTATCCCTTATCACACGGGAGGAGCTTTGGGAAACAATTCGCGGTGCACCACGTAGGAAATGCCCAGGGCCTGATGGGATACCCTACGAATTTTACAAAAAATATTTTCAACAAATCGCCCCCCTCCTATTGGCATCAATGAACCAGAGTTTGTTGAAACACGCCTATTACCAGGAGGCCATGAATCCTACGTTATAACCTTGTATAAAAAGGGTGACAAGTTGAACCTGGCTAACTGGCGCCCAATTGCACTCTCCAACACTGACACAAAAATTCTAGCAAAAATTCTAGCAGCTAGATTAGGCGCAATTGCATCTGACATCTAATCACCCAACCAGTTTGGGTTTATACCAGGGCGTTCAATATGGAACAACATTCACCCTGTTGCAAATATTTGCCAATCCAAAGTAACTGGTGCCCTGGTCTTCTTGGATCAGGAAAAGGCGTATGACCGTGTTAGCTGGCCATACCTAAAAGAATGTCTACATGCCTTCAAACTACCACCAAGATTCATAAAATGGGCGATGCTTTTAACAGAATCTGCAACCATGGCTGTATGCGGCCCTGGATTCCTAACAAACAAGATTAAACCACACAGAGGGCTCAAACAAGGGGATCCCCTCAGCTCACTGCTATACAATTTCAGCTTTGACCCGCTTCTCTGAGTAACTGACTCACATCTCATGGGGATAACCGCACAAGGACAACCAACATTAAAGATACTGGCCTTTGCAGATGACTGCATAGCAGGTATAGCAAATAATGAAGATGCACGACAGCTGGAACACATAGAGGAATACTCCAAGGTGAGAAATGCATCGCTCAACAAAAGGAAGACAGAAATCATCCTCTTAGGCAAATACACAAACAATTGGGCCACAACATCAGAACCTCACACTGACACTCGAAGAAAAAACCCAATTATATTACCCTTTACAACACCTCCTACCACCACTCATGGCCGACACCTTGGAATATGGCTAGAATCAGGGGGATATGCTAATGAGACAATGGAAAGTAACCTGTTACAACGGGTATCCAAACGCGTCGCCTCCCTCAAGGGAAGAACCCCAGGATTAACAGGACGAGTTACAGTTGCTAACTCGCTAATCCTCCCAATACTGTGGTACCAGAGCCATGCGATAGCCTTCTCACCTACCTTTATAACCTCAATTCGCGCGCTTATCCAGGGCTGGCTGTGGCCTGGCTCTCACCCTCCTATACAGATGAAACACTATTTGGCCCACGCTCAAGCGGAGGCATGGGACTAATAGATTTTGAGAGCCATGCCAATCACATCCTAGGTACCTGGATAAAGGAAATCCTTGCTCCAGACCTCCCACAACAACATTGGTCCAGAGCAGCAAGGACTAACTTTGCACAGGCGCTCATATTAACCAACCCACATAGTCCACCCAGACTGCTTTCATACCTTGCCAAGCACCCTACTGCAACGGGTCCACATGGAACATCCCCTCATTTCAAACATATCCTCCGAACTATCCACCATATGGGATGGGCCATAGAGAACATGGGTACTATACAGGGAAGGGGATGACCCAGCCCCCAATTCAAATTAAGAAACCCAGAAAACCACCCCCAGAGGGATATGCTCGCAACAACCCCAAGCATAGCTAGGATAGAATACCTAGATATGCTGGACATTCCCTATGATTTAACCACACAGAAAGCAATGTGGAAAATGACACACCACCCACTCCTACAACCAAGAGATAAGAGCAAACGCCTGGCGCTGTTTGAGAAGGACCTATAGGATGGCGGACCGCTCCAACTCCATCCACAAAACATGTTCAGTATGTGAAGGGGAGGGATCCCTGCATCACCGCCTAGAAACATGCCCCCAACCAAAGCTATATGGCAGGAAGTCGCACGCCTGCTCAAGATTCAAAACAAACAGGAATTCTTGATATCAAAGAGTATCTTCGTGCTCCAGATTGAGTCACCAATCCCATCTACACTCCACTCCCTAATAATACCCATTGCAATGTGGACAATACACACAATTGCATTAGATGTGTTCAAGGGCACGGTCCCAACCATTCATGGGATTATTAACAGATTTCATGTCCACTTACTAGAGCACTTCCAAGCCTGGCTCTATGGATATATGAGACCAAGACTAAAAGCGCTCATAGAATCATGGTTCCCACTCTGGTTCCTCCACACAGACCCTTTCCTTCACACCTGCTCCATAGCAGGGGAAACCCCCTCGGAGTAGTGCACCAACCCCCATACCTGGCAGTCCCGCTGGCAACAGGGGTAACTTGAGTACCCTGGGGTGCCCAATTTTTATATTTCTTAGTTATTCTCTTAGTTTCACATATATTCGGTAATGTCTGTCCCCTGGTCAGCTTACCTTGGTTAAATAAATGGTGTGTCATTATTCAATTCCATATTGTATATCCCAGTTATTGTATTTCGTCAGCCATATGATAAAATGTAAATTGGGCTGATTGTAAATTGAATATATACCACTGAGGTAGTAATATTTTGCCTAAAATTTACCAATAAAAAAGTAGAAGCACCTTCAATCAGGCTGAAATGATAGTAATTAAGTTAATAAAAGGGCCAAATTAACATGAGGAGTTAATAATAACCATTGCCATAATCCATATGGATTAACATAGTTTTATTGAACTCATCTAATAGATGAGTATGGCCAGGAGAGGAAGGGTGGTTAGTCGAGTGGGTAAAACTGCTTCTGCCCCAAGTGCAGGTTTTGAGTTTGAAACCTGTACTGGCTAGAAAATTTTTGGTGTGGTATATTTGTCCCAAGGTCGACCTGCCTCAAATACTTTTTTAAATTGGGCCCATCTAGTACTAAAAAAGTATGGTCAGGAGAGGCATAGAGGTATAAAATACCACCGCCTGACCTATTAATAAAATCATTTTATCATATAATCTCATTATCATATATCATCTTATATTATTGAGCCTTCATTTAATTATATCTTCATATTAAGAGTACAGATGGGCATTAAGCAAACTTGTCTTTGTTACCTGCATCAAGAGATTTCCAAATTATAGAGGGGAAATTACTCAAAAAAACAAAAGAGCCATTTATTAGTATAAAGATCTTGTAAGCTTCAGAACAAAAAAGAGATACTGTAAGACACTTGAGGAATGGAGGATAAATTAGGTGAAACTTTACCCAACTATTGAAGCAAGTTTATTTAATAGGCAAGTAGATCCTTGAAATTAACATTTGTCATCTTGTTCTCAGTTCTTTCCCAATGCTTGATTTTAAAATCATAGGCATGTAGTAATAAGGCCCACTGAGCTAGCTTCCCTATAGTTTTTTTTAAATTATGTAACAATTGCTGAGAAGCTTGGTCAATTATGAATTAAAAATGCATCCCATGAATACATACACAAAATTGCTCAAATGCATATCTCTGCAATACACTCCACTTGATTACATATAGTTGCGTTGAGCTTTAGTTAAAGTACTGTTAAAATTAGCCACTGTATATTCTTTTTCTTCATTAGTCAGACCAAGTACATACCAGATTGTCATAAGCAAATCATCTAATTTGTATGATATATAATTGTTTAAATTTGGTTATTTAAGTACTAGTTTAGTTATCATTAATTTTTTCAGCTTGTAGAGAGGATCCTGCTCTTCCTCATTCCACTTAAAACCCTTCTTATGATCTTTTAACAGATGAAAAAATGGATTGCAAACTCTTAGAAAAGTCATCTATTAATCAGCAATAGTAGCTGACAATCTTTGTAAAGAAATCAAACTTCATGGACACTTTTCTGGGAACAGCATTATTCATTTGCTTAACCCTTCTGCTTCTGCAGCTGTAACCACTCTGAGTTTATAACAAACCTAGACATGTCTCCTTTTAGAAATGAGTTTTTTGGGGTTAAATTAAGATTACAAAAGGACAATCTCTCTTATATACTTATATTAAGCTTTTAAAATGGTCCATAAAGCTACAATTAAACAAATTTATGTCATTTATTTAAATCAGGACGGAGGAAATCTTTAAGTGTGATAGAACTATGTCCATAGCCCTTTGAAAAGTTGTGAGCACATTTAACAACACTTAAGGCATTTGGTTTTTTGGTATAGTCACTATGTCATTATGATGAGATTTCACCAGATCCTCAGCTGGCATGTCATTTTGATTATTACTGATATCATATTCATAGCAGAGAAAGATTTCGCCCCAACTAACCATCCAGTGCATATTTGAATCCTGTCAAAGGATAAAAATCCCACTTCATGACCTTATTCAGTCATTATTAAAAATTTAAATTTTTTAAATTTTTTAAATTTATTGCGGGGAAGGCCGACCATGGGACGGACACTTCTGAATATGACTCAGACGAAACAAAACTTAGTACCAGGGGAGGCACCCCAGAGAAGCGATACTATCTCTTGTTGCCAGCGGGAACGCCACTTATGGGAAGGGGAGGGAACGTGTGAAGGGGACGTAGCCACTATTGAGCACATGTGGAGGAAGGGGTCTGATTTGATGAACCAGACTGGGAACCAGGAGGAGACCAGCTGTTGGCGACGCGGTGGGAGATATCCAAACATCCATGCTTGAAAGTGATCCATCAAATGAGACGGAATCTGTGGACAGCTTCAAGGAGGGTGGGGATGGATCCAGCGATGGCATCCAAGACAATCGTGTGGATAGTCCACATGGCGATTGCAACCACCAGAGCATGGAGGGAGGGTGGGAGGGGGAGGCCATTGATGAAGCAAACATATCTCTTGACAGACTGAA
This sequence comes from Massospora cicadina, assembly GCA_022478985.1. NCBI lineage: Eukaryota > Fungi > Entomophthoromycota > Entomophthoromycetes > Entomophthorales > Entomophthoraceae > Massospora > Massospora cicadina. The sequence goes on from JAKSZP010011875.1 coordinate 157,041, forward strand.
GGGATGTGTTTGATCCTGGCCTAGCAGACGTTGGACTTCGCGCCATATTACTTTAGAGGTGGGGCACTTCTCCAGGCGGTGAAACAGCGTTCCATACTGGCCACACACGACACAGGATGAGTGTAAAGCATTAGAGCGCTCAGCTGTACGATACACTCGCCTCAGGCTCGCCACACATGGGAGCGGACTTGAGGCTGCAACAGAGGATGGTGTGCGTATTTCCAGATAGTCTTTTGGGTCTCAGTGGAATAAGGGATGTCCATCATGTCCAGGTAGTCCACCCTGGATAGGACTTGGGGTTGAATGGGGATCACACCATCATGGATGGGTAGCCCCTGTACCTCTTGTGTGAACTGAGGAGAGGGGCGGCCTCTTCAGGTTGTATGTCCACTAATATAAATTCTCCACTCTGCGCTTCGCATGGAGAGTAGGATTCGTTTGTAGTGGGTTTTGGTCCCGTGAGGACCTGTGGCCGATGTGTGTGATGCGAGGTATTTCATCAGGGAGTGGGGGTTTGATGGATTGTTGAGGCCCAAGGCTCAGGAGAAGTTGGAGCGGGCCGCGCGGGACCAGTGTTGGGATGGGAGTGTAGGAGCAGTGATGGCCGCAATCCAGGTGCCCAGGATCTTGGCGGCATGGGCTTTGAAGTCAAGTAGGCCCATGCCACCATGATGATGAGGGCCAAACATGACCTCTAGCCGTACTGGTGGAGGGCGGCCTGACCAAAGCCAACCTTGTAGCAAAGCATACAGGGATTTGAAGAAGCTTGGGGAGAAGGGGATGGCGTGGGCTCTGAACCAGACTTTGGATAGGAGCATAGAGTTGGCAAGAACAACCCTGCCAGTGAGGGTAGTAGGGTGGGCTCTGAGAGAGGCGATTCACTTTGTCACGTTGTCCAGTATATGGCACTCCATTACTGCTGACGCGTATCCACCTGCCTCCAACCACACGCCCAGATGGCGTACCGGTCCTATGGTAGGTCGTGGCACAAAGGGGAGCACCAGTGGAGCGGTGTGTTTTGAGTTAGTAAGGCGTGGACGTAGGCGAGCAGATGGGCCGGGTTGGGAACTACTTGCTGGGGCCCAGCAGTTCTGAAACCGACCAAGGAGGATTATTTCAGTTTTGGAGGCGTTCAGTGCTGCGTTGCTTACCCGGGAATATTCCTGGATAAAAGCTTTAAGCGTGCATGCATCTTTGTTATTAGACACCCCCACCACGCAATCATCTGCAAATGCCATCATCTTGACTGGGGTTTGGCCTGGCACATGGACCCCAGTGAGTTGGGCATTCACATTTCGCAGTAGTGGGTCAAGGCTGAAGTTGTATAAGAGTGGGCTCAGGGGGTCCCCTTGTCGCAGGCCCCTTTGAGGATGTACTACTTCCGTTAGGAAACCTGGGCCGCGCACTGCCATTGTTGCAGATTCTGTGAGCAGCATCACCCAGTTAATGAAGTGGGGAGGTAGGCGGAATTGTTGGAGGCAGGCCCTAAGGTATTCTTAGTTTACTCTATCATAGGCCTTTTGTTGGTCCAAGAATACAAGTGTCCCAGAGGCTGTGGACTGACACACATTAGCCACAGAGTGCACGTTATCCCAAATTGACCTTCTGGGGATGAAACCAAATTGTTCTAAGGAGATGGTGGCAGATGCTACAGTCCCTAAACGGTTAGCCATGATTTTGGTTAAAATTTTGGTGTCTGTGTTTGTTAGAGAAATGGGGCGCCAGTTGGCTAAGTCAAGCTTATCCCCTTTCTTGAAGAGTGCGACAGTAAAGGCCTCATGTCCTCCTGGTAGGAGGCACGTTTCCAACAGGCTTTGGTTGAGTGAGGCTAGCAGCAATGGGGGATATATATTTAAAATATTTTTTGTAGAACTCATATGGAATGCCATCTGGGCCTGGGCATTTTTGGTTTGGCACACCGCGAATGGTAGTCCATAATTCGTTTGGAGTAATTAAATTCATTATTTCCGGGTATCAGAAAATGGTGCAGATATGAGCTCGGTCAAGAAATTCCGCCATTTCGGCCAGCTGAATTGGTTCAGCTCGGTATAAGTCATTATTAAAGGATCACATCCTATTTTGACCCATCTTTCTACTTGACATTTGAGATATGACAAGCTCAGGGCTACACGAGGGTGTGAGAAAACCACGCTTAAGCAATTTTTCAATTTCCTAAGTGACCACCGCCTCAGCTGCCATAGACTTTTGGATAGATTTACCCTTATTGGGTCTAAATCCCAAATTAAAATCTTTAAAGTAGATTTCCGAGCACCCAAGGTCAAGGTCATCTTGTGAAAATATAGTTAGTTAGTTTACAAGTAGACTTAGATACTTTCCCTTGTTAATCATTTTAGTTTGAATAGTTGAGCTCAGTCAGTTAGATAGAATATATCTTTGAAAGTTTTTCAAGTAACCCCAATTTTTAGCCAAGGTACTAAAAACCACAAAATGACCTGATTTCTGGTAAAGGAATCATTTAACAAAGTGAAAATTTTATTTGATTGATGCCTTAAGGATCTTCCCAGATTAACATCAAAACTAAAATCTCCTTATGGCTAGGAATCAAAATTTCTGGACCTACCCAATGTCTAATTACTAACTTCTGCCATAGAGCTTTGTTTTTCATAAAGCTGCTCCAGAATTTCCAACGCCAATTTAATATAAATTACTCTCTGCATTACAGATGGAATTGTTATCTGCTATTTTACTCAGATTGTTGTTTCTCTATTTTCTTTCACATGGGTTGGTAGGCCTTGTATTTTTCTATATCAGTTTGTAGAAAAGAGGTAGTGCTCCATCTTTGTATATCAGATTATTTAAATTGTATGCTCTATAAGTAATGATCTTCTTTCTGATTGTTCACCAATGGTAGAATCTGGCCCACTATCATTACTTTATTCTCTTCAAAATCACACTTGACTTCATGTTTCTGCTAAATTTGGTGGCAATTAGAATCTCATTGTTTGAATTAGGCAAGATTTTATGTTCAGAAATGACTAGTGGTATAACATGTAACAGCAAGGAAATATAGGCCACACAGGAAGTAGCAGAATCATTCACAGTCATCTAATACTGCTTGTGGTTTAAATCAGGCGGATTCTTCTTCCATATAACTAGCTGGTAGAGACAATGTTGATTGTAGCGCCACTATCAAGGACCGCTTTAACTTCACTCAATTCAAAAGATTATCCACATATACACACTCAGAATAATATGCATAGTTGTTTACTGTGTGTATATTCAAATCCTTTACTGAAGTGAGGGTATGTTTAAAAGTTCCACAAATTTTAGGGAATGAAGCTATTATAGTGCTAATTGGAATTATATTGCTAAAATTTTTTAAATTTTATAACCGATAGTTTATCTTTGACTTTAGGCCTGTACTCTGCCTATTAGCTGTCACACATATGGGAGAGCTTTTTCTATATTTTCAGGTCAATCCCCTTAGCCTTAGATTTAGTGAATTCATTTACAACTCAGTATATAGCTTGATGCAATAATTCTAGGTATGGATTGTTGTCAAACAATTATGATCAGTCCATTTTTTTGAAGGTTTATCTAAGGTTTTAGTTACATGAGGTCCTAAATTTTCTTTCATCTAGACTGCATATCCAAGGTTTATGATTTTCAGCAAAATCATTCTTCTCTTTGGCTAGACCAGAGCAACTTTATTATTTAATTTTTCTGCTAATAGGAACTCACAAAATGTCCAGGTTGCCTGCACTTGTAAAAATTAAGGCGGGTTATTTTGATGGTTTTTGTCCATCTTGGGTTTTATCTTAATTGCCACAATTGAAAAATTCTTTGGGTTTCTTGTTAAATTTCCCCATACTCTTATTGACATTTGCTTGACTGTTCAGCTTGTAACTCTTATTAAGGGCATCAAATGTGAAACCTAGCATTTTCAAGTATTGGACTACTTATTAAATGTTGTTGGTTGTGTTCAACACCAAGACCATTGCTCAGTGAAGATCTTAGTATGGTATTATTCTATTCTGCATGGTAATCCAAGCATCAAAATGATCATGTCATATGCTTCTATAAATAGTGGCTTCCTATTAGAACCAGGTATCAAATTCTCCCACCAATTTACCTATCTTAATCTAAATGTCCAAAAACTCTTGCTTTATGATAGCCATGCTTCTGGGCTTTTAAAACTTCTTCATTATCTCATACTTCGCCTCTTATTAAAGTCTAATTTTAGTTTATAAGACAGGAAATCAAAATCTGGCATCTGGTGTCAAAGCAATAATTAAATGATGACCGTCTGACAATTGCTATATGAACATTGTTATTTAATTAATCTAAAGAAAAAAAGGCACGTTGTCCCAAATGATAGATTGGTAATTTGGAGTCCTATATATCTTTGAAAATAGTTGGCGCTGTAATAAATTAATATTCTTTTTAGATTAAAGAGTGCTATCCAGAGTCATTTCAGAAATTGCTGTAAAAGTACTCAGCAATTCCCTTATAGGCTGGATAATACTTTCAGCGTTGCTCTCCTCTTTGGTAGCACTGACTCATTCTCAAAAAAATGATTCTTATGGTACTCCTCACAAGTACAAATACATTTACAAGAATCCATTTTATTTGATTATTTGTAAAGTTGTTCCTCGTACTTATTTTGCTACCATTAATTATCTTTAAGTAGGTGAAAAGCTATATTTTACTTGTTATGTAATTTCTCAATGATTCTATTTCTTTTTGTAGTAAAACTTCATTCTTCTGTGGAGTGAAAAATATCAATAAAAACGTTATTAGAATTACAATCTAATAAGTTTCTTCGTCCATTTTATACACTTTATACTTCATAGTGCCCAAGTTAGCTTTATTTGCTAATCACAAGGTAATTTGGTTGCCAATTTTACAATTTCTTTCAGACTGTGTCAATCACATCTTAACTCTGCTTCTAATATTTTCTCATTTTTTTCTTGAGATCAGAAACGGTTTCTTTGATTTATTAATGTCACTGTACTAATTTGAGGAATTGTATTTGTTATAATTTTGAATCAATTAAAGGTTTGTACTGGTTTTATTTTTAATTACTCACCATAATTTTTCCAACAACCCAATAATGTTTATCCACTTCATACTTCCACCAGCTTTATAACCAAATTTGATTTATAATATCAAATACTATGCTTCAAAGTATGTATTCAACTTTATTGCTGGGTTCTCAATTTCATATTGGATTACTGTACACATTGCAAACTGAAACTTGAGTTCTACCCAGACATTTTAAAAACTGGAATCCAGCTGTCAAATATGATTTTGTTTCTGAATGATGTTATCTAGCATGTAGGCAACCAGGCCAGCAACTAAATCCTGTTGCCTTACTGACTCATTCTCATGCTTTGGTTAGAGGACTGCACATATCTTATCGCATAATCTCTAAGATTGCCTATGGCTTATAGATAACCATCTAGAGTATTAGATCTTTATATGTCAAAAAGTCTCAAAAATGACAAATTCTCTTCTCCTGATTTCTAGTATATTGGAAAAATTCACAACTTCTATCATGATTGTCCATTAAAATTATTTGAAAATCTCTCATCAAAATTTAATTCAAATGACCTTAACATTTTCTGATTCTCTCAATAGGCAACTCATACAAAGTGACAGCCATAATTTTTACTTCAATCATTGACAGGTGAATGTACTTTGAGTCCATCAGCAACCCAACATTTAATTGGATGTTCCCTGGATAAAAGACTATTTTTCTTTACTTCTCTTCTGACTATATTGTACATGGTGATACAAGATTTAACATTATCATCTTTGTAAAAAGCTCAACTTCAACTGTAGTGAGCATCAATGTAAAATACCTCACAGTTTTACTGATGCATAAGCCTGAGTAACTGACATAAATGGGGAAAAACGCTAGTGTATGGAGACAACTAGCCCAATTAGGCTTCTAAATATAAGCGCATTCTGACCTCACTTAGGTAATTGACACGGAAAAAAAGGTATAATAATCTAAACTTCAACTGCAGTTAAACACAATAAACAGTTTTTAAATCCAGAAGTCAAACCTAATATTAAAATATAGCCAATATTCAGTGACAAATATATTAGAAGATATGTGTAATATAGCAGTTGTTGCCAACATGATCATTTTTGCCATTGTTGAAATTGGAATTACAACTGGGAAAAATCGGCGCAGGTATTGTTGCACTTATTTAAATTAAACTGTGTATGACAATGCACATAAAATAGACGTGTAGTTTAATATTAAATTGGGCCTTTTTCAAACTATAATTTTCCAAATCTACCATAGTCTCAATGAGTACTGTCAGCGCTGGAGATCTATCATTTTTTGCATAAACCATAAATCACTGTTAATGGTATAACCAGGATGTATGTCGTCTCTTAGTCCCCTTTCCAATATATGCTCTTTCAACTTATACTCTATCCTCTAGTAAGTCAGCCTTCCCTGCAGCTCCTATATATTCTACCATTTCCTTACTATGGTTCACTAATAAGCTGTTTCACATAACTGATGAGACTGGATGGTCATCTGTCTAACGTTGTTACATCTTAGTAGTCGTCTGTCCAACATTGGGTGCATCTTTAGGGTATTAGTCAGATGGATGCTTAAAACTAATTCAACTGAATAATTTTTAAACTCAAATTAATTGAAATAGAGCTGGCTTGGAGAAATGGACCTTCTGTCAACAAGCAGATAGGGATTGATCCGCTAAAAGGCAAGATTATATGAATTTATTACTTAATAGATGTTTAGACTTAGGTCAGAAAATGATAGCGTAATTTCTAACAATAGATCAATTGGAATCAATCTGCCAAAGGATACAGATAGTGTACAAGTGTAGTGACGAGGTTTATGGCATTAGGGGTATTATGGCTAGTGTCAATGTATTATGGCTTTTCAAACCCAAATGGCAACATCTCCACCACTTGAAAAAACTAAGGGGATTGACAAATTGCCTATGGCTGATGGTAAGGATATTGATTGGATGAACTGGCGTCTTGCCACTCTGCTGAAATGCTTTATAATTTGGTGCGTACTCTATTGATGAGATGCCTTTGATGCGGTCTTTGAGCGTAAACATTTCAATAAAAGTCTTTTCTATGATTTCAATGGTCTCTTAAATATGTGTTTGAACTTGTTTATCCTAAAAAACCTATAATTATCAAGTTAGAGAACTCAATCACCTACGCTGAGACAGAGCAAAAGATGGCAATTCTGGTTTTTGTGCTTCCTTTATGTCATCTTCCTAGCCAGTGCATTAGAGTAAGCCTTGATTAATAACTGTATTAACATTTGAGTAAGATTCTCTAATTATCAATTGGAGGGCATTACTTTTCCATAAACACAGGAGTATAGTATCAGAAGTAATGTAGTTTGTCGCTCATACAGGAGTTGATATTATAATTTTCCATAGAAGAGTGTAACTTAATGTTGTATTTAAAGATGTGGATGGTAATGGAAAACTCAAACTGTATGATTTTCCTGACGCAAGATCTGAAGAATGGCAGCTAAAGTTCCATTAAATCGTTCCATCATACCATTTGTTTTGGGGTGATAGGGCCATTGACATTACCCTGCAGACCCCCATCAATTCACTAAGCTTGGTGATTACATGGGAAGTGAAGTTAGTTCTGTTGTCTGTCAGAATGATTTGGGGGACCCATGTTTATAATTAATGGTTTCCAAAATAAAAAATGGCAGTCATTATGGATCCCAGGTCTTTAATCAGTTTGGCTTTGACCAATTTGTAAAATGGTCAATGACCACCACCTTATACTTAAATTGGCCTCCGCTGGTGGTTAGGGGTCCCACAACGTTTTTCAACATGATATGGAAAACAAAGCTGATTTACCAGTTAATTAATTACTTTATGGTATAATGCTTTTACTTGGCACTCTCTGCAGACGCCAAGGGATTTGTAGATATTGATGTGTACAATTTTCAATATTAGTGTTATTTCAATTTTTCTTACAATTTCTTATATCCTCCACAGTCCATGGCTTTGTGAGAATTTAATGATCAGACTCTTAAGTTTGTTATAATTATTTGAGGCAAGCCAACCAGGGGATGGACATTAACAAAAGAAAGAAAGAAAGAAAGCAAACACTGATATGAAACCTGAGCAGGTCAATTCTGTTGTAGAAAGTTTTTCCACCTCCAGATCAGGATTCAGATTTCTGGTTATGTCATGGGTAAGGTCTTTGTGTTATTAGACCTACTAACCACCAATAGTTTCCTTTAGCTGGTACCCCAATCAATGTGAAAAGGGTAGAATTGAACCCGCAACCTTCAGGTAGATAGCCATACACCCTACCAACTCGCCTTTTACCCTCTCAGACTCTTAAGTTTGGTCAGTTGTAATAATATTTTCACGATCTTGTATTAATTTAAGGAGTATTCCATTCTTTAAGGCGGTGTTCTTAATCAGTTGATCCAAAGCACATTATATCTCTTCTGGTTAACTATTTATACATTTTTCAGCATTTTGTCATAAAGGTCATCTGCCATGTTAGCGGTCATTACAATGGTAGGTAGCTGCACAGTCCATAAGGGCTCTGGTGTTGCATTCTAGGCCAGTGCTGAATCTTAAAGTCATATGCCTGGAACTTCAGCGCCCAGCGAGATAAGCGTCCCTCTGGCTCTTGGGTTCTGAAGCCATATGATTAAAGAGTGGTCAGTCACAACTTGAAGTGAACTCCATAAACGTAGAGATTGAACTGCTTGCACACATAAATCTCCACTAAAAATTACTTCTCAGTAACAGGTTAATTATGCTTGTGTACATCATATGTCCAGGTGCAGTACGTTATGGAATGTTCTACCCCTTCATCATCAAGCTGGGAAACTATGGCCCTTACACCGGTAAGGGGCGTGTATGTCTGGATTTAAAATGATTTATTGAAGTTTAGATATATGGATACCAGCACCAAAGCAAGGGATGTGCAAATTTTATAAAAACTAGCTAACAGTTTGTTGTCCATTCGAATTGGGTTCCTTTATTTAACAGGTAGAATAGCTGGAACCTACTTTAATAATTTTTCTATGAACCTCTGTAATAGCTAACTATCCTTAGGAAAACCTATATGTCTCGCTTGCTGGCTAGCTACCTCATCTTCTTGATGACCTCCACTTTAGTCATCTGGAGCTGTAGGACCTCTTTGTCAATGATAAAGCCCATGTACTCAATCTGTTACTGGAAGAAGATAAATTTTTGGGCTTTCAGGCTGGCAGCATGAGCTGGCGGAAGACTTCCTACAGATAAAGTAAGTGCTTTTTGAATGAGCTTGAGAAAACGTTAGTGTCAAAAAAGTAACCAAAATGCTAGAAACCTTAATAGCTCCCAGTATGCTGTACATGGCCTGTTGTAACATGGTAGGGGCATATCATAGCCCCTGCAGCACCTTCGTGGGTTGTAACAACCCTTAGGTTGTTATAATGACGCAATTTACTTGCTCTTCCAGAGGCATATCTATCTACAAGTGGCTAGAAATCAGTCTACGGTGGAGAAGTACTTTGCTCCACGGGGCCGCTCAAGCTTTTCAGCAATTCTCATAAGGGGATAAGGTCCTTCTTTGTTATTTTGTAGAGTTACCAGTAGTTAGTTACCTCCCAGTTAGATCAGTCCTTCTCTTTATTATAAATACTGGAATCAACCACAGGATTTTTGACAGTATTAGCATTCTCTTCTATTCCATCTGGTTAATCTTCATTGATAACCTCATTAATTGTATTGGACTAGCAGATGAGACAGGGGTATATTGGCATATGGTTCTGGTGTCATTATGATAAATCTAACTTTGACACATCCATAATTGAAGTCATCTGATGCAAAAATAATCTTGTATTTTTTGTATAGGGCCATCGCCTGAATCTGTTTGTATTCCTCAGGCCAACCAGATACTCATGAGCTATGACTTATCAGATGGCTTTGTGACTTTTTTCCTCCAACCCCACTCCTCCAACGTTTCCAAACTCGTGTATGCCTTGCACTTTTTCCATCAGTATATGGGTAGGAAGGCGGTGATTTGGTGCCGTTTAACCTGACTATGGTAGGGTTAGAGGTTAGCAGAAATACTCTAATCTCTCCATGCTCTGGTAAAATGAGCACCAGTGTTACAATTTAGTTCTTAGTGTTAGCGATTAAGACGTGAATACCTTTCCAAATAGACCTTAAGGTACATTAAGATTGATATCCATGAAACTATGACCTGGTGCCCAGGCGGAATGGTCAGTTGTCTAACATCCCTTAGCAGGAAGCCTTCTAATTTAAAGCTCTGATGCAGTAAATATCAACTACAGTTGCGCCCTTTTTATTAGCTGATGGGTATAATTCTTACTTATAAATCTAGATTTATTAATAGAAGAGCTCATTTCTTCATCTGCTGGTCTCCACTCCTGTAGCACATCAGGAGGTTCTGACTAAGGATCACCAGATAATTTTTAACTTTAAAATTTTGATGCCTTATATCCTCATGAATGAGGTTCTAATGAGAATATCATGATGGGTGTTTTGTAACATTTGTGAGAGACAACTGGATGATGAATCTGAATTTTAGTGGCAGCATGCTGTAGGCCCCTAGTGAGGTAATTAAGTTAAGATTCTTTGCCCCATATACTTTTCATTAGTCAATATCAGGAATTAATCCCAGTTTCTGATTAATCTAGTTAGTAAGATAATATGGACCTCAATATCCAATATAGCCCATACTGGACCTTGCCCACGCTAAGATATAATCTACATAAACTCAGAATAATAAGTATCAATGGTATCTAGATGTGCGCCAAAATTATCAGCTTGGCTATAATAGGACTAATATTCCCTGCAGAGTAAATGCTAGTCTTCTTTAATTTCGAATAGTGATAGTCACGTTAATCCTTTATAGCTTTGGCATATTGGTAGAAAGCAACCTGTAGTTTTTAATACTCCAAATTTTTTATGCAAGACTTTAATACTACTTCAGTTGCCTAGACTATAGTTTCCTTCTGGCGTGAGTAAGTGGTGATCATTAGTACGTCATCAGTGATGGCATTACATGGAGGCAAGGGAGTTGGGGCGTTGTGGCTTAAACTAAAGGTACATTGGGATACAATGAAAGTAGTTATCCCATTTCTACTCCACCTGTTATTTTCTCTTTTCTTTAATATTTGCTGCTTCCACGCGGTGTACCTTAAGTTTGGGCCCCTTAGAGTTGCACTGAATAGTATAGTGCTCCTTTATGCTGCTATGGTGTCACATAATGTGGCAGATGTCTTGTCTTTCAGGTCTATGGCAGTTGTGTAGTCCTCTTCAATGTCCTTCTGGAGGGCTTGTGTTGAAGTTTACGCTACTTCAGATGGCTGGTTCCTTGTTTCAGTAAAGTTTGAGTTGTACTTGTCTATTGTATTAAAACATTAGACCAACAGATTGTGTTTCTTCAAAAATGAACACCTCAAAGGTAAACAAAGGCTTTATTATTCTGTCACTACTTAAACTATATCTACCCGTCCTATGCTCCTTCTGATTCATATAGTGAAAGTCAGATGTAATACATCTAAAGTAATAAGTAATTAAGTTCTTAAATGAAAAAGTAAAATTTTCACTCCTATTATTTTGGCAAATTCAAAAGGAAGTAGGGTTACTTCTGATGCTAACTGCATCTTCGCTCTAGATTCCTCTCCTTGCACCTCACTTAACCTGTGGCTTGTGGAAAAGGTTTCTGAGGTTCTTCTCCACATCTGAGGCTTCCTTATGTACACCCAGCTTCGCCTCTGTGTTTGACTTCTTACTGTCATAAAGAAATAATCTCAAGACAGTACTTTTTTGATGCGTCTCAGAAAAGGCTAAGCCACCAACCATTTGAACTATGGTAGCAAAGTACCAAAACAATTCAAATTACATTTAGAAGTCAATTTGATTGTAACCCAAGTTGACACTAAAACTTAATTTTGACTAGCCCTTAAAAGATACATTAATGTGTCATTAAATTGAATACTATTAAGCGAAATTACAAAACCCTGACTCACTAGGTTTTTTTAATTATAATACATTTGTAGATTAATTAAACAACTATTTCATCAATTTCGAAATTTAATTACTTAAGTTCAAGGCTCTATTTTAAGCTCAATTTCGAATTGAAAATTAGTCTCACAATTAATCCCTATAACTATTCAACAGCTTGCTTTTTGTTCTTGGGTCTCATGATACCCCTAATTGGGTGTGTTAAAGGTTGAATCACAGTGTTGGAAATAAATCATTATCTTTGATATGTTATAGTCATTGTTAAACATGGGTAACATGACCTAAAAAAGTTCTTTGTATGGTTCACAAGCGTTTCATAAAATGATCTGTGCGTTGTTACTTGAGACTTTTTGCGCCGTATAGCACTTGGACCTTAAGGTAAAAGCAATTGGCAAAATCTAGGATTTGTTTGTTCTTTTTGAAGAAAATACTAAGGAATGTGGCCACCTGGTCATTGTAATCTCAGCTCCACACAAATTCCTTTATGACAATATCCTTTTCATTCTGGTTAAACAGCCCAGTTTTCCGAATTGCCATCACCAATTCCTGTTTCTCTGGGTCCAACGATTTCATTAATGTAGCCAGTTTACCCTTGTTGCTTGCTCCATCCATGATAGTCCTAAATAATGACAAGAAGGTGTGTACGTTTCTCATCCTTTAAACTTCAGAAAGTCGATGAGGTTAACCCTAAAACCAATGGCGTCCTCAGTTGCTTGGCTGAGGTTTTGTGGCGTGGGAGGTAGGTCATCACTGCTGGTTTTTGAAGTAAAGTTATGGAGAAAGAGTTAAATGGACCATCAATAGGCATAAGGCAAGCTGGTGTTTTTTCAGCTTTCTGGGACATTCAGAGCAGCAAAGATAGGAGTTTCTTATATAGTGGTTTGAGTCAATCTTTTTGGGAGTAAGTATTGAAGTCAAAACCGTCAATAAATTTTACCCTGAGAACGCCCCGTTGCTTTTGTATTCTATGTCCATTGAGCTAGACTTGTGCATGCCAGTAAAGATTTTCTTAGATTTTCTGGCAGGAAGGCCATGCCATAATCTACTGAGTTTGCCACTGATTTTGTCCTGGATCTGATCTAGTTTGTTACAAAAGTATCAGTGCTTGTGCTGCAAAGATTTCTTAGCCCATGAAAATCTTAGTCCTGACGTTGTAAGTCAGGCTTTTAAAGCAAAGTTTTTCTAGATGAGGTGTGTGACTCTCAGGCCCTGGCTAGGGAAAAGTCATTTGTGATTTGAAATTCTCCATACAGAGGGTTAGTTGATTGAGTTGCGCCATTCATACTCTCTTCAAAGCTGCTGGGTCATTATGACTGGCTGTTGAGATTTAGATTTGACCAGCCATAGGATATTGCCACCAGACCTATTGCCCCCAATATCCTATAGAGAATGATTTACCCTTGCCCAATATAAAAATTTTTCAGCAGATCATTCCCAAACTAATTGCTGTCAGATATGTTGCTAACAATGTTGACCCAACTTTAAGCTTATGTATAAATTGTTTTTATAAAATCTAATGTTTATTAGTTTAGACCTTATCAGCTCACTGACTCCTTGAACTGGTTCTGTTCCCATATATTGGGGATTATCAGAACAATACACTAAAATTAATCTTGAGCATCTCCATTCAACTAATCACCTCAAGTAGCTACCAAGGTTTAATGACCACCCCAAGATGTGCTCAACCTTGAATGAACCACCATCAGGAGTCAGAAGTTTAAATCCTTTGCAATTAGTAGACCATAAGGAGGAGAATATAGAAGAAAAAGGAGCCATGATGTAAGCTGACTGACCAGAGGTCAAAGTATGAATTGGGTTGGCTCACAGGGAAAGGTATACATGGTGACGCATGTCCTGAAGAATACCATTGATGATGAATTAAGCTGGAAGTACCTACTGAGACTATGGCGAATTTGGAGAATATAAATTTAATAAAGGCTTATATTTTGTCAAGCTTTAAGTTTATTTGAAGGTCCGCTGTCTTCACAAAGCTGTACCTATTTAGAGTGCAAACATAACTGTTTCTATATTGCCCAGTTGCAGTCCCCATTGCAACAATTTGGTGCTCACTAGAGGAGGCACTTTCAATGACACTATAGAGGAAACCAAAAAATTAATTACCATGAGTCAGGATCTTAACCACTTTGCCATCAGCTTTAGGGACAAGTATCCACATTAACTCATGGACAATGGGGAGCCCCTCGCGACTATTTCCACCTCAGAAGTTTGGACAAGGAAGTTGAACTCTTACTATGAACTCATTTCCATAGGATCACTGGCCTCTCAGTCATTAAATCTATTGGCCAGCGTACTAACTGTTTACAAAAAGGAAGTCATGGAATGTTCGTCTGTGTATACTATTTCCATGATGAAACCATCAATGAAGAACACCCATGAAAGTTTAGAAGATACAGAAACCAGCACTACCTATATGTAAACTATTGTTTATCCTGAGAGATGTTGATGTCTGCATAATCAAGAATTTTGCTACCCAGTCACAAATCATTAAAATGATCGCCCAATATATACATCCTTTGATCCGCAAAACATGTGCATCCTCACCTGGAAGCACATCAAAATCAACAGATTGGTCATATTAGCAGAATACGGTAGGAAAACTAGCTACTGGCGGATTGACTGGAAGGCACCCTCTGAGAAATTCACATGGTCATATTACACTAACGTCATACAGGAAAAGCTCAACACCAAATGAACAAGCTTGATAACCAACTAAACTCTAATCTGGACCACAACATTGGCGAGGTGTTAGACCAGCGTGGGGCATCTTCTCAATGGGTAGTTGCTATGACTCATCACTGAGGCTGGATTGAGGATTACCTGAAGGCAGAGGTGGAGTGGCACGCCCCAGTGGAGGCCTCCTTTTATGAGTCTCAGACCCAGACTGGTCCTACCATCCAGCAGCTGGTAGAGAAGCTGGACCAATTGTTTTTTTTTGACTTTTGGGAGTAGTTGTAAATCTCTATAATAAGATTCATGATTGTGAGAATAGCGCTCATGTCAGTTGAATCAGGATCAGCAACTTTGACAAGCATCTGACTAATACCATACAATTTTCCAACTGACTGTATGGAGAAATTGGATTGTTGAACAACGTAGTTAAGCACAGGGCCTGACAATCACACGCCTTGTTGAAGTAAACGCCACAATGAAAGCCTGACTTTCCACAACAGAACTAGAAATCGTTAGAGGCCAAGCAATCCTTTCAGGATGAGTGCCAATATCTTTCTGACAGATTATCCCAGTTCTGGGATAAAATCAGATGTGAACACTTTAATGCCAGCAGGGCCCGCCTAACCAGAAATTAAAGAGGATCTTCATTGATGCGCATGAGTCTAGCCTAATGGACTCAGATATCTGATAGCGATGTAGAGTCCTTGGAGAAAAACATTCCAGTGGTACTGGCTAACAGACATACTACTGATAGATCTGCTTAAACTTCTATAACCCGAAAACTTACTTTGTGACACTCCAATTATCCTAGACAATCATGACGAAACACCAGCTCGCCATAGCCCACCGCTGGCCCATCCTCCTTAAATTGATTAAACTTTAGCTCAAGGCTGAGGTTTGCTCTACTTCAGATGGGTTGGTTCTTCTTCAGAGATATGTCGGAGTTTTGAGCGCTATTGTATGGTGACAATAGACCAAACTGTGACAGTAGTTAAAATATAAACTCCTTAGAAATGACACTTCAAGGCTGTATTCATCTGTCATTTACTTTTATTATAGCTCACTGTTCTGATCTTCCTGATCCCAATAAATTCTCAACATAAGACAACAGAAAAGTTTTAATGAAAATTCTTGTATATTAAACTAATAACTTGTGGTGCTAAAATATTGTTTTTTATTTGTATAAAACTAGGAATAATTTATAGGATTTGATGTTAAACACACCTCACCCATGACACCTCGCCCCTCATAGGCGCTTAGCCAGTGGATTATAGTGAAGACTTCAGATGTTTTTGGAACTATGAAGCTCTGCGAAAACTCAGCTTGGCCTCATGGTCATTGTCTAACTGAGAAATCGTTTAAGGACGTTGTTTTCTCTGACGCATCTGAAAATAGCTAAACCGTCACTCCTATTGAGCAATGGTAATATATACAAAGGCGATTCATACCACTAATTAGTAATTAATTTGAAAAAAACTCAATCAACATTAAAGACTAATTTTGACATAGACCAACAAAGCCCACGAGCCCAGGTCAATAAGTCAACTAATATAAGGTCTGACTTAACCAACAGATCCCCCAGAATGTGACATCCAGTAAAATATTATTAAGTGGAATTGCTAGGATGCGAGTCCCAAGCTTTGCATATACTTAAGATATTTCTGATTCATAATCACTGATATCTCTTATATAATCCATAATGAAAAGACATAAGCTAATATTACAATATCATTCTTGAATTACCCAACGATTAGGTCCAGTAAACTACTCAACACTTCCCCCACCTTGATTGGATAAAAGCGGAGGATACCCTCCTTTCTGGTCACAATGTCTAATTTCTTGCGATCTTCAAGATATGAGTGCTATGTCAATAGCATTTTGCCCACAGATAAACGGGCTTCTTAAAACTGAGCACTTTAATGCAGCGTGCTATGGTCAACTTGAGGATTTTGCCTTTAATCTCTCAAGCTGGTTCAACTAACTATGCTTCAACTTTTCCAGAAGTTCAACTTCACATCTCACTGTGACTTCAGCAATTGTAAATGAACCCAAACAGGGCCCTTGACTTCAAGTTCTGCCCAATAAACATTGAAACTGGTCAAGCATGATCCTCCCTCAACCATCTCCCTACCTTTTTGTGCTCCTGAATCTAGTAAGCCCAAAGAAGCTTTCATTCAGCATCAATTCGCTTCAGATGGGGATCTCTATCCAACTTCCTAATCTCTCTTTTTCAACTCTTCCTTTCTTCCAGCCTTATCTATTCCCTTCATGTGGGCAGTGTGGCGTTGTCAAGTTTTGAACTCAATTTGATGATGAAACTTGTGGAAGCCTCCTTTTCATCTTCACTTGTCTTCAAACCTGAGGTTGCTCCATTCGATATTTTTGAGGCTAATCAGGCTTTTCTTTTCACTAACTTGGTGGCTAGGCTTTAATGAGCTCCCACGGTGGTCCATACCAATATTCACATCCTGTTTGGCCTCAAAAGTCAGGTTTCAAAAGATTGGTGCATTCTTATAATATACTGAGCCCTTTGTAAAAGCCTAGAAAAAGGGCTTCCTGAAATACATCCCTCAGATGGCTCTACTATGTGCATGCGTTCTCTTCCATCCTTACTCTCTTCCCAATGAGACTATGTCTGACATGCGCAGGGTTTAGATGAGGCACATTCACCGATGTTTCATACTAAAGTGTTCCTCCCCCTGATTTACCTTTGTCTTGAAAGCCTTTTTGCTGACTGCATCCTCCTTTCTGCGTCATTTTCTCCAGAGTCAAACCTCTCTTGCCTGTTTCAAAGTCCCTTTCAATGGTCATTTCCTTTAGTTTGATGGCCTTCCATTAGCCAACCAGGAAAGCATGCCTGGTGCTGAGCCTTTTTGGGTTTGGTCCATCTCTGACAGGATCTTGACAGTTAAGACTTGTATGGGATTTGAATATCTCCTACACTGCTACAGGATTCCCCTGTTCAATCTCACTCTACTCTCCCTCCCAAAGAAGGGTCATTCAGCCCCAGTGGTGATTAGGCCTCAGAATCACTAAATTTGTTTTTATGTTCTTAATTGTTAAAGTCCTTTTTTCTTTTTCCCGTGTATACAATCTGTTTTTAATCTTTTATTTTATTATAGCTTATCATGTTTTTGCTATTATTCTTTATAGAATGGATGAAGGGACTTAGCATGTACTCGATTAACAACCCAGCTGCCTTGATCATTAATGGTATATACATCTTTGGATGATTTCTCCAATATGATAAATGGACCTTTACAAATCAAAGACAGCTTGTGCACGCGGCCTTTGCTACTAGTGTCACAATATACTACTAAGTCTCCTTCCTGAAACTTAGACACAGTAACTCATTTAGCATCATAATAGCTCTTCTGGCTAATTTTTTTATAAATCACGTTCTGATAAGCTTCATATTGCAACTTGATTAAGGTCTTCACTAGTTGCTCAACATAACTCTCTGGGCCAATTGCCTAAGTTGAATTAATTACTAAATTTAATAATGGAGGTTGAGCGGGCTGTCTACCATACAGAAGTCAAAACGGAGAGGGCTGTGCTGCTGTGTTTTCCAATATTGTACACAAATACAGTAGCACTAATGAAAGTAACCCATTGTGAAGAAGCTGAGGCTTCATTTTTCACAATATTCTGACTAGAGTTCCATTCACTCATTCTACCATACCATTAGTCTCAGTATGATATGGTGTTGACAACACTCCCTTGATGGACATCAACTCATTTAACTGTTGCACCATCTGGGCAGTAAAAGCTGTGCCGCTATCCGTCAAAATCTTCTGGGAGCATCTGTGCTTATAAATAATACAGTATATAATAAACTTGGCAGTAGTCAAGACCCCAACGTCTCAAATTGCTTTCACTTCCACCAATTTTGTCAGATGGTTGATAACAATTATGTAATTGTTGCCTTGGCTACTCACATGTAAAGGAAAACTACATCAATTGACAGAGTATATCAGGCCCAGTCTGGTTGATCAGTTTGATATCATACATATGAATTCATAGGCTTTGCAATTTGGCATAAATGATATTCATTGAATATGTCTTGGATATCAAATCACAAGTAATCCCAATAGTAACTAAATTGAATTAATTATAGCGTTTTGGTCAGTCCTCTGTGTCCAACGGCCTTGTGGTCTTATGTAATAATCTCCAGTCGTTCTGAAGGTTTTGGGAAAATTCTTTGCTGCCCCTCAGGCTTAAGTTTGTATAAAACTACAATTTGATATCCAGTGAATGTTGATGCTTTTTTGATCACCTTTTGTACTTCAAGAAGATCGTCCCCATACTTTTGAGTAATAATTTTTTCATGAAGAACAACGGCCAGACTGCTCAGGACAGCTACAATAGGAAGTCACAATAGTCTATCTGCGTTTTGATGGGCCACTTTAGCTCTATGAATAATTTCAAAGTCTTACACCATAATTTGAGAGCCCAGCAGGATAACATTCCCTCAGGCTCCTTGAGATTTTAAGACCAGCATAATGAGCTGAGATATATCACTACTTGAAACTCGGTGCCATGAAAGTACACCCAAAATTATTTACAAGTGTAAATGACAGCCAAATACTTTTGCTCAGTTAAAGTATAAGTATGCTCATGTTTATTCAGAATCCTGCTACAATATGTGACCGGATGCTCTTCACCATCATCCTCAACCTGGGATATCACACCCCCAATTGCAAAAAAGCGTCAGTTTGTATGATAAAAGGCCTGCTGAAATCTGTATATTGGAGGACAAGCGCCGTTATCATTGTGGCTTTCAAAGCCTCAAAGGCTTGTAGCACTCATCTGCCAAGCAAAAATGGACTCCTCCTTGTATTAATGGAATAGGGGCTCAGCATTCCTCATGAACCCTTCTACAAATCTTAGATAGTATCCTACCATGTTTAAGAATACTTAAATATCCCTCATACTCATCAGAGCTTGGATATTTTTAATCGCCTCCACCTTTTGAGGTTGAGGCCGCAAGCTCTTGGTATCATTGACAAACCTGAGGTATTCCAATTTTTCTTTAAAGAATTTTCATTTTCTAGGTTTTATCTTAAGATTGGCTTCCAACACCCGATAGAAAACTTGTTCAAGGTGCTCCAGATGTTTGGAAAACGTCCATGAAAAGACATTGATATCATCCAGGTACACCAGTATGCAGGATAATCTAAGGTCCCCCAAAATTGTGTCCATTGCGCGCTGAAAGGGCACTAGCGCATTGCACAGCCCTTGTGGCATGTGAATCAGTTGAAACAGCCTTTGCGCAGCAATAACACTTCTCCTGCTCCTCTTGAGGAAGTTCAATTGCCAGTATCCAGAGATAAAGTCCATTGTAAAAAATACTTTTACCCTCCCAGATGGTCCAGGGGTCATCAATTCTGGGCAACGAATAGGAATCTTTTTTTTGTAATGGCATTGAGGCGACAATAATCAATTACAACTCTATTGCTGCCATATTTCTTCTACACAATCAAAACTGGAAAGGCTCACGGGCTTTTTGAGGGCACAATCATTCCACTTTTCAGCAATTTGTCTAACTCTTTTCCAACTATTTCGTCACTTTATAGGGCTGATTTGGCCTCATTCTAATAGGCACTGGTCTCTGGTGTCAATGAAATGCTGTACTCTTTTCACAACATAAATCTTATTCATCTTTGGCAAATATTTCAGAGTTTTGTTTAAATAACTCCAGTGCTTCATCCTTCTGTTGTTCTGATAATCCAGTAAACGACTCTCAGGAAATTACAGCATGTGCCCCATGGCCCTCAGTTAGCAAACCAAACTTAGATAATTCCAAAGTTAACAGCTAATTTTAACTCATCCCTCAGAATCAGATGCACAAATGCAACTATGTGATGTTCCTTGACCTTAATAATTCAGCTGGTCAAATTTTCTTAAAGGACATCTATTTCCCCATGCCATGATATAAGTATTCCAGGCGCTACACTATGTTCCACATGAAAACTATTCCATTGCAGTATGGCCTCCCATATATTCCTTCAGAAATTTCTAGCGTAGTCCCAGTTTTCATAACCAGTTGAAGCCTGGAGCTATTATCACATCCTTACTCACTAATAGAGGTATTCATTGATTTTTGTATATGGAAGTTAGCATGGAGAAGCTTTAATTTCCCCGCTAAATATATTCCACTGGTTTCATCCCATCAGCATATGATATACACAGTGAATTCAAAGAGTTCTGGGACTAACGTTCAAAGACACAACTTTACAAAATAAATAAACTTTCTTTTATCATAATTTAACATACAACCTTTCCCTCTCTATACATATTTATATTGCTAAAACAATTGTTAAAAGGTATGCACATAGTTCCTATTTTATATAACCATGTTTAAACCAGCTGTCACATTCTTCTGAATTGTCTCTACTTTATCAAAAGGATGAACCTTCAGTGCCACCTTCAGATTAGAGAACAGAAAGAAGTCAGACAGAGCCAAATCTGGTGAATAGGGTGGATAATTATAATCTAAAGGTGGAACTGAAGGTTCATCCTTTTGATAAAGTAGAGACAATTCAGAAGAATGTGACAGCTGGTTTAAACATGGTTATATAAAATAGGAACTATGTGCATACTTTTTAAAAATTGTTTTAGCAATATAAATATGTATAGAGAGGGAAAGGTTGTATGTTAAATTATGATAAAAGAAAGTTTATTTATTTGTAAAGTTGTGTCTTTAAAACGTTAGTCCCAGAACTTTTTGAATGCACTGTGTATTAATAAAGTTTTACGATGGCTAGTGGGCTTTGTATTGGCATAACAGTAGTAAATGGGAGTGATAGTCCTAATATTGTCAAGATGCCTTCTTTAAAATCGCATGATATCCCATAGGTTCTTAGAAAATTAGTTCCAATTAATATGTCATAATTGGCATTGGGAAGCACTATTGCAGGTGCAGATACTACCAAAGCTCCAAATTTCAGCAGCAGGGCACTGTAAGCTCCTTCACTCTTAGTGCTATTGGGGCCTGCAGTCCAGTATTCCCAATTGTGTTCAATGTCTGGAGCGATTTTCAACTTCTTGACCAGATTTATGGAGACAATGTTTACAGGTGCTCCACTATTAACAATAGCTACAACTTTGATTTTATTGACCAGACTATCAACGTAAGTGCACTCAGAGTAATAAGAATCAGTAGAGTTTACTAGATAAAAATGAGAAGAATCTAAAGATTTAAGAGTGTGCTTCAGAGTACTTCTGATACTAGGACATTCAAAGATGATTGTGTTAATTGACATATCTATATTCACCCCCTTCAAGCTTGGGGCATCTGCTGCGATTGCTCAGACCCTCATCCAGAATATTCTCAAGTACTTGTTGCACATACAGTTTAGTGACTATTTTAGAGGCTTCAGGTATAACAAACTTACTCTGAGAGCGAGTCACCACATATATGTTCATAGAATCTTCATTTTTACAGAAATTAGTCTCATTTTATTGATAATCAAGGCCCCATGGCCTTTGTGTTCTTGTTGGTCAGGTGGGACTGGCGTTTCTGGCACAATAGAGCGTCCCGCATCTATTGTGCTTGTTCTTTTCCTTCCTTCTGCATTTTATCCAGAAGAACTACAATGACATTATGATGTCAGCATCTGGAAGCAAAGTTCCCTTTACAACTACAATTGTAGCAAGTAATCTCATTCAATGGGCGTAGGTCCCTTGTATTTTTGGCTTGCTCAGCTTTCACAGGCAGATCATTGTCAGTCTTCTTATTTGGTTTCAAAGGGTTTTCCAGAAGAGGCAGCAGGTTCTAATCTGTATCCAATATTGTGAGGGCCATAACTTTGTGAACATCTGCGCAGATAATCAACCAATTCAGATGATGCACAAATTTTCACAAAAGCAGGCAATAAAGCGTTCAACAAATTTCAGTAAGGTTGTACTGCATGTTGTAATGCAATCTTAATGTTAAAATCGATCATAGTCTTTGCGCCTATGAGAACTTGAGCTCCATGATAAAATCAATCCACAAATTTATCAATAGTTTCATATCTCTTTATCATTATATCATGAACTTAAATATTCTAATTGACATTTGTTCTGGACCTCCAAATTCATGAAGTATGGTCTCTTTATCTTTAGCGTAGGCTAGGTTTTCATCCACGTGAGGCATAATTAGCTCATTGCTCCACTCATCTAAGAAGTTGATCATAGTGGCCGTTTTTTTGCGGTCACTGTCCCCATATATGGCCATTTTAAAGCATTTGACAAATGTGTTTAAACTTCCGTTCTTGTCAAAAGCAGTCAGGTTTGATGGTTTGTAATTTATCGTTCTCCACTCATAGTTATCACGATTACTTCTTTGCTGGCTTGAACCAGGCGTATCAGGGTGCTGAGGCACTGCAACACGGTTTGATAAATTAGGGCTGGCCAAAGCAATCATATTGATAGGCATTTGTTGCCGTGGAAAAACATCATTTTCAGTAGCTCCTTCTGAAGCTTCATCCTCATAATATTCAGATTAATTTCCAGTCAAATGGTTTATGGCACACTGACAACGTCATCATCCAATTCTTAGAATGATTGTTGATTTCATTTTCCCGGTTGATACAGTTTCAATTTTTAAACTTTAGTATTGCTATTTCCTCATTCAGGATAGCAGTTTATAGTTGCAAGGCAGAAATCACTTGGTCCTATTCCTTAATTAACCTCTTGCAATGGTATTCTTCTCTGTGTAGGATATTAATTGACTCTTTAATAGAGGTAACATCCTTATTGAGATTTTTGATCTGTCAATTTAGCCAACCAACGGAGTCCTGAATTTTTCTATTCTCTGCTAGTAGGCCCTCGAAATTTGTGCTCCAGTAGTTAAATTTCTTGGTGTAATCATCCTTCATCTGCAAAGTTTGGGTGCTCAGTCATTGGTACTGGTCACAAAATTCATCAATATGGTTAATTGTGCCTCTTGGTCTTTGTGGTTGAGCTTCATGAACTCTGAAGCATTAACAGAAGTCTAAGTGATATTGTTGACACATGATATAGTGACTCCTCTTTCCTCCAAAAAGTTGACAAAGATGTGATGCAATCTGCCATTTAGCTCTTGCGCTAATCCTGCTACCCAATCATTAGCCCAAGTGGATAGATTATAATTCGCCTCCAGACTGGAATGGACCTCAGTGAAGTTCGCTTCCAATCGCTCACTCAGGATTTGGCCTGTTTGACTGGAGTTGCATGAAAAGTTTACCAACTCAGTGATGGCCGCGTGATAGTGGGAAATTGTCATCTGAGAATTTCTGGAGGTAGGGTGTATAAATTCAATTAAGTATTGGGCGATGTTCTCTATCCCAAATAAAATTGTTTAAGATTTGAGCTACACTCAATTGGTGGTGAGCTAGATACCTCATCCCCAACGAATCTTGATGTCATTGGTGATAAAAAGGATTACTACCATTGTTCGTGGCCCTTGCCCCATTTAATAACCTCTTAACAACTGATGTTCAAAACATTCCAGCACCGCATGTGAAAGGGGTTTTTCAGTTTAGGTAATGATGGGTTCATCACTTCAGTTAGTCTGGGATAAAGTCATTCCAGTATTCCCATTGGGCTTAGTAATAGTTCTGAATAATTGATTGGGGTTGCTCCCCTGTTTGGCGTGGTCACCATCTGCGTTCCCAGCCATGAGCGCCACTTGTTGAAGTTTTGGCCTACTTCAGATGATCTGGTTTTTCTTTGGAGATAAGTCAGACTTTTGAGCGCCTATTGTATGGAGACAATTGACCAGACGGTGACAGTAGTTATGATAAACTCCTTAGAAATAACACTTTGAGGCTGTATTCTTCTGTTGTTTACTTTTATAATGGCTCACTGCCCTGATATTTCTGATTTCAAGTAATTTTTTGACTTAATACAATGGAAAAGTATTAAATGCAAAAAGCTTGAATATTATACTATTAACTTGTGGTGCTAAAAGAGTATTTTTTATTTGTATGAAATTAGGGATAATTTATAGGATTTGATGTTAACCACACCTCACCCTGACACCTTGCCCCTCATTGACACTTAGCCAGCAAATCACAATGAAGCTTAAGAGGGTCAATGAACTATGAGGCTCTGCAGTAATTCAGTTTGGCCTTGTGGTAGGTGTCTAACTGACAATTGTTACAAGACAGCATTTCCTCTGACGCGTCTGAAAATAGCTAAATAATCACTCCTCTCAAGAAAAGGTAGCACATACCAAGGCGAATTTTACCATCAGTTAGTAATTAATTCAATTGAAAACTCAATTGACGTTAAAACTAATTTTGACATAGACCAACAAAGCCTAAAAGCCCAGGTCGTTAAGTCAACTATTATAAAGTACGATTTAACTAACAAAAACCCCTGGAATGTGTCATCTAAGAAAATATTATTAAGTATAATCGCTAGGCCGCAAATCCCAAGATTTGCATATAATTATGATATTTTTGATCCATAATCACTTATCTTTGATATAATCCATAATAAAATTGGCATAAGTTAATATTACTATGTCCCTATCAAATGACTTGACAATTAGGTCCAGTCAAATACTCAACACTCAAAAACCAGCAGTGCTGACTTACCAACTGTGCCTCAAAGCCTTAGCTGAGAATTTAAAAATGCTAGTTGGTTTAGGGTCAAACACATCAACTTACTGAGGCTTGACAAGTGAGGAAAAACATACACCTTCCTATCATTTAATTGAGATTTGCATGGATGGCGCAAGCAACAAGGCTGAATTGGTGATGCTAATGAACTCATTGGATCTAGAGATTCAGGTGTTTGTAATGCTAAGACTGGTGGAATTGGACTATCTTACTGGAATGTGAATAACATCATAAAGGAATTTGGAAAATTGGAGATGATGAAGAACAGGAAGAGCACCTTCTTCAAAATTCCTTTTTAAGAAGAATGAACAAATTCTGAGTTTGCTGATTGCTTATACCTCTAAAATCAGGCGTTATGCAGCGCAAAGGTCTTAAACAACTTTGATTTGTAGATTGCCTTAAGGAACGCCTATGAAATATACAAAAAGTGGTACTGAGTGATTCTTCCCACGATAAACTATGAATACAACATATTGTAGATAGCAAACTATCTTTGACATTGCACTGCAACCTTTGATTTACTCAATAGGTGTATCGCAATAATTGAGAATACTGAAGCAAACCCCTTAAGCAGGACGCCAAAGAGAACTGCCTGACATCCATCAGAACTGGAATATCCAACTTCTGCCATGCCACGTGCCACCAATGTGGGTTAAAATAAAACTACGCTAACCAATGCCACTCCAAGGGCCTCAAAACCAAGGTGCATCACATGGAGCAGCAGATACCAAAGGACAGGGAAAAGAGTGCGCGGAGTAGAAAAGGATTTTCTATTTAAGCTAAATTCCACCATATCCCTCATCTTAATCTTGATGCCTCAACGCCCTCAACACCTCCATCTGTCATCACTGATGACGTACTAGTGGTCACCACACTTTCCGCCAAGGGGACACTATATTTAAGGCAGCTAAAGTAGTATCAAAGCCTTACGCACAGTAGCTGTAGAAGTACAACTTACCAGTTGCTTCCAGAGATATGCCAAATCTAGAAGGGGTTAACGTGGCTATTCACCTTAAAGAGTTGAAAAGACTAGCCCCTAATCTGCGGTAAATTACAGTTTTACCTGGGTCAGGCTAATAAGCTTAGCGTACACTTAATATATACCCTTTATTCTTTTTTTATTCTAAGTATAAGTACGTTGATATTAATGTGGTAAGTTCCAGCTCAGTGCTATAGTATATAGTGGGGCCTCTATTAAAATTTTAAAGCTTAAATTAGTCAGAGAACTGGTATTATAACTGGATATTGATTATCATAAGGAACACAGGACAGCGGTACCCAACTCAACTACCTCACTGGGGCCTGCAGCGCTGATACTAAAGTTTAGATTGCTCATTGTGGTGTCTCTCACGATCATCCTATCATAAAACCATCATGATACTCTTTTTAGAACCCCCTTAAAAGGACGTACAGCATTAAAACCAATTTTGAGTAGAATAATCTGATGATTCTTGGACAGAACATTTCATTGTATTACCGGAGAGGAGACCAGAAGATGGAGAAGCAAGTTTCACTGTCTATAAACCTAGCCTTTAAAGATTGGACTATACCCAATAGCTACTGAAAAGGGCGCGACTGCACTCAGTATTTAATACACCGATTTTCAAGTTGGATGCATTCTGCTGAGGGCTGGGCATCATGTGACCATTCCACCTGACCAAGAAATAGTGAAAATGGATATGACCTGAAAATACTACAAGGTTTATATTTGGCAAAGTGTTTGCACTCTTTAACTGCTAATGCCAAAAACCAACTGAAGCATCAGGGTTAGTTCCTCCAAATTATGGAGAGATTAGCATATTACCAAGTAATCTTTATCAGCTTTTATTTTCCATAACTATAACATTAGTTACTATGATTTGATTCAAACAGCAATTTTTAATTATAACACATGGGAGATGGGTATATCTAACAAAAACCAATTAAACTGGAAGAAAGCTGTAACAGGCAATGGACAAAATGGTGTGCCAAAGGGCAAGAAACGCCCTGGAGGGGGCCAGGAAACATGGCCATCTAAAGACCACAAACTGAGACACCGCCCTGATTTGTGGAGTTCACCATGAAACACAACCAGTAGATGGAATTACAGTATAAACAACCACTCACGAAGATAGAGCATGGGCTTCAACTCTACCTAGGGGTTGAGTCTCCAACTCTGTGAGAGAAAGTGTGTGAGGCACAGGCCTCCCTCTTCCTCTATGTGGTAAACGTTACCATGGAAATGGTCCCATATGGCTGGGTTGATTTAGGCTTTGAGACTGAAGAAGATGCAGATACCACCACAAAAGTATGAATAAAAGCTGCCCTCTCAGAGGGCAAACTAATTGTGCACACCGTGTGCACCAGATGGAACAAAGAAAAATACTTTTTAATCTCATTTAACTTGCTCTCCACCGACTCCTCTGCAAGCAAATTGAGGAAGAGCTCCAAGTTGGACTTAAACACTATGGATATATTAAGCAACTCAAATTACAACGGTTTCAACTGATGCTGAACCTGTGCACAGGAAAGGCAATCACCATTATCCACTTAATCCCTGAGGTGGCCACAGACCTCGCAAGAATCCTACGCACAGCAGCATTTCACCTCCCAGATGGGAAGGTGTCAGAGTTATTCTGCGTCACACCAGAATGTGCACCGTCTATTTGCAACTATTGCACCGCAATGGGGCACAAGGAACATGCATGTCCCATGAAGGAGGGTGTTGGGGTTTCATCTACAAGGACCGAATTTACTCAAGATCAAAATTTAATATCTCAGTCTAATAAGATTGTAAATTCAATGTTGGAGATATCTGATTCTAGGTTGGACTGACGATCAACCCTTCAGAGCTATCAACCTTCTCTGAAGGATTATGTTATGATATCTGATGAGGCTGAAAATCATAAAAGAGAATTGGACTAATCAAATAAGAATATTATCAAATCTGGACATCACAAGTATAGTCAGCAATATCAGTCATCTAGTAGGAAAGATTTTCCCTTAGGTTCACCTCAAAAATCCTCACGCATACCTACTAAATCTACTCCTATAAATATCCCTCATTTCTAACTAATAAACTACCACAATTTTTGTCTTGGTTAGCATAATTTTGGTCTCTTTTCATACAGGATTCTGAATTTCCAATTGGAATTAACTATAGCAACGGAACTAATAACTTCGTTGCAATTGAGTCAATCTTTTCTAGAGCCACGGAACTATTACATTCATAGCCTTTGTAGCACCTACTTATCATAATTTCTCTTGAAATTCCAATAAAGGGCATCATGGCCCCAGGATTCTGCAACGACGCCATGGACAAAAACAACGCAGAATTTGGCAAAATAATTAATGCCAACCACGCCTTCCAATGGGGAGAGGATGGGAAATACCTCATCATAGACCCAGTAACACCCAAAGCATGCAAGTTGATTCAGAAGGCCCACAAATGGGAAGCGGCCAAGGATGCATCACTCGTGGCCTCTGCCATTTGACCCTGGCAAAATTCAGGAAGACATTGAGGAAATCAGCTGAGCCAACCAACTAAAACACATTGAACAAGCTGAGGAGGACACGGAGGAGATTATTTAAATTACCCAATCAGAGCAGTATGCCCAAAATTAAAATTTTCGCAACAATGTGACTAAATTACCAAATGATATCAATTGAGAGAACTTAACAGAACAATTCAGCTCCACTATGGGCGAAAAAGCGGGACCCAATTCTCCAAATTTGCACCCCAAAACCACAGAAACAAATAAGCACACCGCAACAGTCCACCAAGGGTCACAAGTGGAAGAGTATGCCACAAATTCTAAAAACTGCAATGTCCATAATAAATCAACGCAGAATATGGAATTAGACGATGCCACAGAATATACTGTCCCAATGACATGAAGTAGGGCTAGTAATAAGGACGTTGGGTATGATCTGGGCGGCCCCTCCCAACCACTCCTGAGGTGCCACGGGCACCTCAGTGACAATAGGGATGCTAAACATTATGGGATCCAGAACTCATGCGTCCTAAGCCAAAAGCTGGACTTCCTGTGAAAAACCCAATAGATATCTTGGCCATCCAAGAAACCCACTGTCTATATGGGGAAGAGGGATTCTGGTCAGCCAGGGTCTCACAATCCCTATTGGTATGGATGACACACTGTGGGGTGGTCATCAGAAACAACAAAAAACTAAAAATCACAAACTCCTCCTCATATTTGCGCGGCTGCATCCTGTTTGCAACAGTCATAAACCAAGAGGACATGATTTTGGTAGCAAGCATCTATGCACCGTGCACTGCAGCTGAGAGGAAACAATTCCTTGAAACCATACCAACACTCGCCCTCCCACCTGATACCATCCTATTGGGTGACTTCAATTGCTGGGATAACCCCAACACAGACCGATGGCCTAAAACCAGGGGATACCTACTGGGACACAATGAGTTCCATGAAATGAAGGCATCCCTAGGCCTACATGATACCCTCCTCCCAGGTCACCACTTCTTCCCAACATGACACGCCCCAATATATGTAAGGGAACTCTTATCTCAATTAGCCACATCAACTACATCCTCACACTGAAAACCCACCGCTCAAAAATTTCCAACTTCACAACAAGAAAAATAAATTTCTCTGAACAACTAGTTTTGGTGCAGCTCTCACCAACCTGAACTCCCACACAGGCGTCGACCTGGAGGAAGCTACACCCAGAAAACATAAAATTGTCTAAATTATCTGACTGGGTCGAACATGAGGCCACAAACCCAGAATTCACATCCCCACTCATACTGGATCCCATCAAAACCTGGGCACATTTCAAAACCAAACTAAGAAATAAAACTTGTCACATCGCCTCACGTAAGTACACTGCTGACAGCCACAATCAGGTGCACCTTATCATAATTGGACCACCTTGAGCTCAATGCCCCAAAATCTGACTACAGCCCCAACTGGAGACACAAATTGGCAGAAGTATCAGCCCACCTAAACGCTCTCATTTTTGGACACCAGCACAGAATCAAAGTATTAAGAAAAGGTAAGTTCATAAAAGAAGACGAAACCTGCTTGACATACTTTTTCCACTAATTCCACTCCTGTGGCAACCAGCCCATGTGCACACAGGTCCGCAAAGCTGATAGCACCGTGGCAACTGACCCAACGGAGGTCAAAACAGAAGTACACCACTACTACACTGAACTGTATTGTGACACCCCAACGGACCCCCAAAAAATTAATAAAATTTTATACACACTGCCAGAATACAAAGCACACCGCCGGACTAAATTCCCAAATATAATAATAAAGGAGGAACTCTGGGACACAGTCTGCGGTGAACCTTGAAGGAAATTCCCAGGGCCTGATGGGATACCCTACGAATTTTACAAAGAAATTTTTCAAGCAAATTGCCCCCCTCCTCTTAGCATCCATGAACCAGTGCCTGATGGAGACACGTCTATACCAGGTGGCCAGGACTCCTTTGCCATAACCCTGTACAAAAAGAGTGACAAATTGGACCTGGCCAACTGGCGCCCAATTTTACTCTCAAACACAGATACAAAACTACTTAAAAATTTATCAACCAGATTAGGCACAATAGCCTCCAATATCCTGTCACCCAATCAATTTGGGTTCATACCAGGACGTTCAATATGGACCAATATACATTCCGTCGCTGACACATGTCAATCCAAAGCATCTGGAGCCCTGGTATATCAAGACCAGGAAAAGGCATATGACCGCATTAGCTGGCCTTACCTGAAGGAATGCCTGAGCGCCTTCAAACTCCCACCCAAATTCATAAACTGGGCGATGCTCCTTACAGAATCAACATTCATGGCTGTATGAAGCCCTGGCTTTTAACCAACAAGATAAAACCACGCAGAGGGCTCAAACAAGGGGACCCCCTCATCCCGCTGCTGTATAACTTCAGCTTTGATCCACTCCTTTGTGTAACTAACTCACGCCTTATGGGCATAACCACACAAGGTCAGTCACCAGTCAAAATATTAGACTTTGCAGGTCTCTGCGTGACAGTTATAGCTAACAACAATGATGCCTGTCAACTTTAACGCACATTAGAGAAAATTCCATTGTGAGCAACGCATCGCTCAACAAAAGAAATACAGAAATAATCCTATTAGGCAAGTACACCAACAACTGGGCTACAACACCCAAAACTCACAGCCCCTCATGAAGGAACGACCCCCTCATCATTCCCTTCACATCACCTCCTTCACCAATCCTGTCCGCCACCTTGGGGTATGGCTGGAGACAGGAGGGTACGCCAATGAGACAATGAAGAACTCCTACTACAGCAGATGTCCAACTGCATCGCCTCCCATAATGGAAGATCCCCAGGACTAACAGGGTGATTAATAGTTGCCAACTCACTCATCCTCCCAATGCTGTGGTTCCCCACACATGCAATATCCTTCTCACCTACTTTCATATCCTCAATCCGCGCACTTATCCAGATTTGGTTATGGCCTGGGACCCTGCCACCTGTATGGGTGGATACACTCATTGGCCCACGCTCCAGTGGAGGCATGGGCCCGATGGACTTTGAGGTCCACGCCAACTGTATACTGGGCACCTGGGTAAAGGATGTCCTAGCCCCAGACCTGATGCAACAACATTGGTTCAGAGAAGCGAGGGCCAACTTTGCACAGGCGCTAAAAATATCAAACCCACACAACCCGTTCACCCTGCTCACATAGCTTGCAAAGTCACCCCAATGCAGCGGGCCCTCATGGAACTCCCCCACACTTCAAACGCCTCCTCTGTACCATTCAACACATGGGGTAGTCCGTCACACTCACAGGCACTAGTCTGGGAGGGTCATGCCCAGATCCCACTTCACACTAAAGACCCAGAGGACATCCCCCAGAGGGGCACACATGATGTGGCCCTAGTCATGGCAAGAATAGACTACCTGGATGCTCTAGAAATCCCATATGACCTCGTGATGCAGAAGGCAACATGAAAGTGTAAAAATTTACTCTTGGTTGATTATTGGCTGTCAACCAAGTAACCTTTTTACTGCACAGGTTTGATTTCCTTGTGCACTTTGTCGCGTTGTATAGAATGTATTATCAATAATAGTATGGAGACTACTATCCATAGCTGAGATTGAAATATTATTAGGCCCATTGCTTTGGCTAGTACTTCTGATTAGGTACTCTGTAAGTCATACTAGTAGAGATTTGTTCCCTATATTCTTGTCCACCCAATCTTTGTTAAGAGACCATGGTGACAGTCTCTCTCAGCCCAACACACAGTTGACAGTTATCCTTGATTGTGGTTCCTTCATCTCCATATCCCTGCTCAGCGCTTTACTCTTCTCCCTGAGAGTCTTCCAATTATTGCCTTCTGCAATAATATCCTTGAGATAGAATGACACAATAGAAGCTGATAGTCTAACTATACACCAAATTGCCAATACTACTGTAGATGATAATGTTGATAATAATAATAATAATAACAACAACAACAACAACAACAACAATAATAATAATAATAATAATAATAATGTCTCTATTATAGTAAATCCTAGGGAATTATATAGTAGGTGATTTGGCTGTCTAACCCTTGGTTGACACCTCTTTGATGAAATGGCAGCCGTTGCCATTGAAACACCCTTCCTCGTATTGGCAGCAATGGTCTTCCCCACCCTGGATAGGATTCTGTCATTGGACATCCTCGAGACCTCAAACAGAAAAAGTCATAAAACGTGTCCCTAACGTTTTCCTCCCAATACCAGAGAGCCAACCATATTTGGCAAGCAACCTGATTAGGTAATGGAACTTGTTGCCCTTTAAGGCAGGTCACTCACCAACCGATCAATTCACTAGTTGCAGGTGGCATCACTCGCCTTGCAATTCACTATTAAATTCCTATCTTTCAGTGATAAAACCTGACTGATCCCAATCAGTACAACTTTTAGTTAATCACTATCAGATGCCCCTATTTCGTCGGCCACTACGCCCAATGAGATCTTAGATATTCATCTGGATTGATCCCTGACAGATACAAACAAGTGAATATCCCAAAATCCCTCAAACATAGTTTCTCTGAAACTTGGGCCAACTGATTTCCAATTCACTTCGCCTTAGAAATTTTCCCCTAAAGATACCAGGTAATCTAGCAGGCTGGGAATATAGGCAAAAATCCCAACACATCCCCCCTCTTGCCTAGATTTCCAGAGAGAAAAGGACTGGGGCATGAGAACACCACTTTGGACACTTGGTCAAATACTTCCTTGGTTCAAGCGGAGTACACTCATCAATACTCAATGCTGCTCAGGACGACCTTCAGCATATGGCGTTCTTCCTCTTCCTCCTCGCTACCACCTTCTCAGAGCGCGGTCCCCATGACCTTCTGTCATGCCATGCTGATCAATTTACTCGTGATGATATTAATCCCAGGATCCAGTTTTCCCCCCATCAGGGTATATGACCCACTGTCGTATTCAGGATTATTGGTCTGACGTCCTTGATTTCCTGATTTTCTCCTCATCCTAGACAGGAGACTCTTGCCATCAATGTTTATTTCGTGGCTTGATTAAGATACTTATTTCTATTCACCCTCATTATTTCGCTTATAACCTCTTGGCTGCAAGTCATTCCTAATTCCTCCTTTGAAGAGCTTATCTTTTTAATTTTGAGATTAAATTCCCCGAAATTGGAGCCTAATGGATTAAAGAGCGAAATAATGTCAACTTCTATATAAGTCTGACAGCCCCCTCTCGTCCAGCTCATATGTCAAATTCTGAATCTCGCTACCAGAAGCTCCTCAATAGTCTGTCTGATCCGGACCTCCATCTCTTCCAGCAGATGAGTCAGGATGCTTTATGGAACCTCTTTTATGGTTCTTCCAGGACTCATACACCTAGCCTGGCGCAAGCAGCTAGTCCTTCCATCAAATTACTGGAAACTGTAACTAATCCCTCTGAAATTAGACTGGCCATTATTTCAAACAACTCTCAGCTGACTCTTCCCTTGCAGTCATTACAGAGTTGGACTTTAAAACCCTCTTGGATTTGGCTCCTTTTGCTGATGCTCTGAACATCACTGCAGATGCTCTGGAGATTATGCCAGTTGCTCTGGATTGTTCGTTGCTGGCTGGGTCAGACCTGCTCCCTGAATTCCTTTTCTGACTCAGTCAATTTTACAAACCCGCTGTACTGGTTTCTGAGCTCTCAATTGGTAACAGCATACACTTTGAGCTCCCCTATGCTGAACTCCAGGCCCAAGTCACTGAGGCTTTGACATTAGCACTGAATGCCTCTGATCTGGATAACCTTCTGGATGAGGATACTGCCACTTAAGCTCTTCGCTTTTCTGGCCAAGTTCTTTGAAGTTGGTCTACAAAGCTTCCAGCCTCGCCTGGTTTCCACCGGTCATTTAGCTTTAGCTTCCATGAAGCCTTTAGTCACCGCTTGCAGGATGCAATCTGCTCTCTGCACAACTACCTCTTCTCTGGAGCTTCCCATCAGTATCTTTCGCTGATGGCATAAATTGGGGGCATGATTCAGCAACCCCCATCAAGTATTCCTTATTCGTTGCTGGCCCACATGTCCGGTGTCCTCAATGAAGCCCATTGGCAGGCGCTCAAGACAAATCTTCTGGCTCTGGTGCCATATCAGGATTACTCGGGGTTATTCAGAGATTGCCTTTTTCTTTATTGCTGCTTCCTCCCCACTCTGAGGTTTCACGATTGGCATCTTCTGACATTTCAATTTCCATTCCCCTGTCGCTTTTTCTCAGGGCTCAGCATCCACTCAAAAAATGTGGTTTCGTGTAGGTCTCGCCCTTGCAAGCATCTTATTGCATATCAATTTTGATGGGCTGTTTATTCCTACCATATTTTATCCTCCCTCCCCAAGAGGCGACATAGGCGGAATTATCCCCGTACTGAGGAATATTAATAAAAATGAAAATTCTGAAAATATATTGGCTTTTTATTTATGCATTTTATAATTTTTTCCCGTTATTTTTTATTGATTTTTTATTTTTGTTTTTCTTTTTACTATGGGACTTGACCTTGTTTTGGTTCAGAGGTCCATCTTTTCCCCTAAACTGGGTCCTGGGTACTTAAACCTGCCAGTTCATTCATGGTTCAGAGGTCCATTTTTCCCCCTAAACTGGGTCCTGGGTACTTAAACCTGCCAGTTTTACATGGTTCAGAGGTCCTTTTTTCAGACTTAATCATCTAGATTTGTTCAGAGGTCCTTTTTTCAGACTTGACCTAATCATCAAGGCATGAACAACTTAATGGTTCATCAGTCCTTTGGGAACTCTTTTATTTTTTCTTATCCAACGTTTTACTTAGTGTGAACTCTATTTACAACTCTTCCATCCAAGAGATTCTTGATGGAGTAAGCATCAGTCGCCAGCTTAGTGATTACCTTTGAGTGGACCTGACCAAAACGCATCTATTTGTTTCTTCTTCCAAAACCATGTGTATCGCAATAGGCAACTATTTCCCCTATTTGATATTCTTCTAATGCTGGTTGGTTCTTATCATCTGTTAATTTCGCTCATATCCTTTTCTTCAAGGTTGTATCAAATGCTTGTGATTGCATATCGATCAGGATACTCGTCAGTTGGTTCATGTATTGCTCAATACTCATCCCTGACGTAGGTTCCACCACTGAATATAAAATTGGCGGCAAAGCGGCCTTTCACCCATATAATAATGCAAATGGCGTCTTTCCAGTAACCGTATGATGACTAATGTTGTAGGCAAACTTCACCAAAATCAGGTACGTTCCCCATGTAGAAGTTCTCCCTGTGACTAGCTTCCTTAGTGTCACGGCCAGCGTCCTATTGACCCATTCTACCAGTCTGTTTGTCTCTGGTCAGTATGGTACTGACATGACTCCTCAGATCCCCATTATTTTGTTTAAACTCTGGATCACATGAGATGTGAAGTTGGTCCCATTGTTGATCAGCAAGACTTTCAGACATCCATGCCAGCATACTACTTGATTCAGGATGAATCTCGAAGTACTGGTAGCGTCTACTATGGTTAGGGCCTTTGTTTTGACCCATCTTGTCAGATGGTTGATGGCAACTATGATGTACTTGACTCTCCCTGTTCTCATTGCCAGCAGTCCCATCATGTCAATGGACACCATGTGCCAGGAGAATCCAGGGAGGACCAGTTGGTATCCAGTTGTATTCTTGTGTGGTTTGTGCAGCTGGCACTCCACCAACAAGCCAAATGATCAATGATATCATAGTTGATTGATTCTTAGTAATAATACTGGCATATATGATCAGTTGTTTTCCTCAGGCCTCCATGCCTGACAACCTTGTGAGCTGCTTGTACTAGTGATGCTCTTTCCAATGGTTTTGGGAATAATAGCCACTTCCTGTTGATCATCTTGAATACTTATCCATCCATAGTATTGGTGTTTTCAATCACTTTTTGAAGTGCACCTTGGATTTCTCAAGGCTCATCCCCAATTCTTCCTTCGACCATTCTCTGGAATAGCTCATCCACCTGTGGGTATACCAACTGGACCATTGGCAACCGCGATAAGCCATCCGTACTCTGGTGAGAAGCCCCCACTCAGTGGATTATCTCACAATCGTAAGCATGAAGCTTAAGTGCCCATTGGGCCAGTTGTCCTTCTGGTTCCCTTAGATTGTGCAGCCAACGCAGTGAAGAGTGGTCCGTCACCACCTTAAAGTGCATTCTGTGGACATACACCTGAAACTTCTTACATGTGTAAATGACTGCAAGGCATTCACGCTCAGTCACGGTGTAGTTCCTCTCAGCAGCTGAGAGTGTCCAGCTCACATAAGCCACTGGATGCTCATCCCCAAGTTCAGCTACTTGGCTCAGTATGGCGCTGATTGCCTCTAATGAAGAATCAGTTTGAATTATAAAATCCCAATCAAAATTCGGATATTTCATGATTGGCGAATCTATTAAAGACTGGCGTAACACATCAAAGGAGTCCTGGGCCTCTTCATTCCATACAAATCCTTTTTTTGGATCCTTTAATATATGAAATAAAGGCTCGGCTATTTGGGCAAAGTCCCAAATAAATCTTCTATAGTATCCAACCCTCTCAAGGAATACTTGGATGTCTCAGACACTCTTTGGTACAGCCATACGCTCTATAGCTGCTATCCTCTAATTTTGCGGCTGCAATCCACTTGAGTTGATCACAAATCCCAGGTATTCCAACTCTTTCTTGAAGAAGTGGCACTTCCTTGGCTTGATCTTAGGTTAGCCGCGGACAGTTTCTTAAAAACTTCTTCCAAGTGGTGCAGGTGATCAGTAAACGTTCTACTGAACACATTGATATCGTCCAGATATACCAGGACGCATGACAACTTCAAGTCATTCAGTATAGCGTCCATGGACCTCTGGAACATCGCGGGTGCATTGCAGAGACCCTGGGGCATCCTCGTCAGCTGGTATAACCCCTGAGCGGTAATAATTGCACATTTTTCTTGGTCTTCTTCTGGCAAGTCAATCTTCCAGTATCCTGAGATTAGGACCATTGCAGAGGAATACTTTGCTTCTCCTAATTGGTCCAGTGCATCGTCAATCCTTGGTAGGGGATATGAATCCTTCTTTGTAATTTTGTTCAGCCTCCGGTAGTCAAACACCACCCAGTTTGATCCATCCTTCTTCTTCACGATCAGAATCAGACTTTCCCAGGGACTTAAGGACTGAACTATAAGCCCATGCTTCACTAGTTTGCTGATCATTCTCCACTACCTCTTCGGCGGCTTTTGATCTTTGGATCAGTCTCATCCTTATTGGTAGTTTTTTCCCAGTGTCAACCTTGTGAACTACATCTCATGCACATCCTAAATCATGGTCGTCCTGAGTGAACACTTTCCAATATTTCTCGAATAATCTAAGCACCTCCTTCTTCTGGCCTTCCAGCAGATCAGTGAGATGCTCTTGATCAATCAATAGGTTGATGCTTTCAGCTCTCATGCCAGAAATCTCATTTCGTCTGGATAAACAGATTTTCCCCAGCATTGACCTTGTAAATCACTTCTTGTGTATCCCAATCCCTGGTCATTTTTGGGCGAATACTCTACAATACTTTTCAACAATTTGAGCATCTCCTCTTGCTGGCCTTCTGACAGATCAGCAAGTTGCTCTCAATCAACTAATAGGTTGATACTTTCAGCTACTCTGGCCAATAAGTTCATCTCATCAAGGTGGAATTTCCTCCTTTTGGCTGTCGGGATTTCTTGTCATTTCTTAGATCTGAAACTCATAGACCATAAATTTGATATTTTATATGTTTTATATATTTTTTGTGTTTTCTTTGCGATGGGACTTGCAACCTACAAAAAGGCTCAAAGGTCCTTCTTTTCCCCTTCATCTAAACTGGGTCCTGGGTACTTAAAGCTACCAGTTATCATGGTTCAAAATCTTATCCTCTTAAGATTTAACCAACCATTTGGTTTAGTGGTCCTCTTCTAGGACTTGACCAAAATCTCAGGACATAACCATTTAATGGTTCAGAGGTCCGCTGGGAACATTGCAACTATTTTTTCTTAGGCTCAATACTACCAAATGGTATTGACCTTTCTCCCTATATGACCAGCAGCATTGTCTCCTCATGTATAGGCCATACTTGCCAACTTTGGGAATTTCTCCTGAACTAGGCCTTAAATCCAGACTGGAGATTCGTCCAACAGGCCCTAGTTTCATCTCTTATTCGGCAACTGATGCTTTTGGATCTTCATATCTCATCAGCCAACTGTTTCATCCTATTGTTCAGATCATTTTTTCCTGAAAATGATTAGCAGCCTTCGTGGTTTATTCTTAATTACACAGGTCGTTCTGGCCTTGTTAGCTTCATCCAATTTCTCCTGAATTGATGAACTCGTCTCCAGCAACTTCTGATCAGTGATTGAGTGTTATTAATTCAACTGATCTCCTCCACTATCTTGGATCAATCATTTCCTATTTGACTTCATCTCTTCATTGGTATGACAATCCAATTCTCCGGATTGATTGCTTCTTATTTCGTCCAATGCCTCATATAAACACTCACTCCTCAGGACTATTTAAAGCGGACCTAATTTCACCTGAGTTGATCCTGCTGTTCCTTGGGACTATTTCCAGCGGTCCCAATTCCAACCCAAGTTGGCCCTGCTGCTACTCTTCATCTCAAGTAGATGTCTGGTGGAACTGGTTTCCTTGCAGCACTAGATAGTTCCATATCCAGGCTGCAAGTCCTTTTCCCTAAACTTGAGTATCTTCAACTTGCTTCACTTGGAGCTCCAATGCTGAGCTGGGTGAACGCCATTGAACGTAATCCACTTCACGTTCTATCTTTTTAACTTCCTTCAGTAACATATTTCCAAAATTGGAAACATCTTCTTTGTACGACATTATAATAGATTCTCTACTCAACTACCCCTGTGGTGAGCACAAACTTGTAAAAAATTACTCTTGGTTGATTATTGGCTGTCAACCAAGTAACCTTTTTACTACACAGGTTCAATTTCCTTGTGCACTTCATCAGGTTGTATAGAATGTATTAATTGATAATAGTATGGAGAATATTATCTATAGTTGAGATTGAACTATTATTAGTCCCAACACTTTGGCCAGTACTTCTGATTAAATACTCTGTAAGTCGTACTTGTAGGGATTTGTTCCCTATATTCTTGTCCACCCAATCTTCATTAATATACCCCAGTGATAGTCTCTCTCAGCCCAACACACAGTCGGCAGCTATCCCTGATTGTGGTTCCTTCATCTTTAATCCCTGCTCAGATTTTTACTCTTCTCCCTGAGAGTCTTTTAATTATTGCCTTCTGCAATAATATCCTTGAGATAGAATGACACAATAAAAGCTGATAGTCTAACTATACACTGAATTGATAATATTACTGTAAAGTACTTGTTATCTTAATACTAAAGTTTTTTTATTATAGTAAATACTAGGGAATTATATAGTAGGGGATTCAGCTTTCTAACCCTCAGTTGACATCTCTTCAATGAAATGGCAGCCGTTGCCATTGAATCACCCTTCCTCATCTCAGCAGCGATGGTCTTCCCCATCTTGGCTAGGATTCTGTCATTGGACATCCTTGAAACCTCAAACGGAAAGAGTCAGAAGCATGTCCCTAACGTTTTCCTCTCGATACAAGAGAACCAACCATAATTGGCTAGCAACCTGCTTAGGTAATGGGACTTTTACCCATTATGGCAGGTCACTTCACCAACCAATCGATTCACTAGTTGCAGGCGGCATCACTCACCTCACAACTTACTATTCATTCCTAATCAGTCAGTGATGAAACCTGACCAATCCCATTGGTACACCTGATAGTTAATCAAATTCAGATGCCCTTATTTCTTTGGCAACTCCACCCAATGATATCTTAAGTAATTATCCAGATCAATCCCTGAAAGATATGACCAGGTGAATAACCCAAAATCCCCCAAACATAGTTCCTCCAAAACCTGGGCCAACCAATTTCTGATTCACTTCACCTTAGGGAATTTTCCCCTAGTGATACCAGGTAATCTAGAAGGCTGGGAATATGGGCAAAAATCCCAACAGGAAGCTAACACATAAACCGCTCCTCCAGCCAAGGGTAAAGGGCTATCACCTGGCGCTGCCTCAGAAGAACCTACAGAACAGCAAACTGTTCCAACTCTCTCCATGCAGAGTGCAGTTTGTGGAGGGGATGGCACCCTACAACACCACCTTGAAGCATGCCCCCCCATAAAGAGCCATATGGCGGGAAGTTGCACGCCTGCTAAGGATCCAAAATAGCCAGGAATTATCAATCTCCAGGAGCCTTCTCATGCTCCAACTCGAATCCCCAATACCACCTACCCTCCGCTCCCTAATAATAACCATCGCAATGTGGACAATCCACACCATAGCTTTGGACGCTTTCAAGGGAAGCATACTTACCATCCGTGGGATAATCAAGAGATTCCACGTTCACCTACTGGAACACTTCCAAGCCTGGATTTCTAGATACACGAAGCCAAGGCAGCAAAGGCTTGTATAGTCATGGTTCCCAGTATGGTTTCTACACATGGACCCCTTCCTCCACACCTGCTCCATAACAGGGGAAACCCCCTCAGAGTAGTGCACTCAACCCCCCCACACCTAGTGGTACTGGATGGCAACAGGGTAGCTCGTCTACTCTGGGGTGCCTAATTTAGTTTCACTCGCCTTCCCCTATCCCCTTATGTATCTTGGTATTGCTCGTCCCCTGGTCAGCTTACCTTGGTTAAATAAAGAATTGGTAATCTTTATCCATACTAGATCTAGGTAAAATGACACTAAACTATTGCATTCCTTAACATTCTACCAAAGGAGGAAGTGTAAAGTTTATATGATTTTGGAACACTAAAGGGGTTCTGTTTGGATAAGAAAATGGTGAGTCTGTCCATTCAATCATACCTTGCGAATCTCTAGTCAGTCTGATGGAAGAGGAGAAGTATTGAGAGATGGCCCTATTTAAAAAATGAACAATTTTTTGAACCAACAACTTCAATTTGGGATGTGCTGAGGACATATTAGATCATATCTATACTGAAGCCATCTGCTGATACGCCTCTGTCCCATCCACTGGTTAAAAGGAGTGGATGAATTATACACAAAAATATCAATTAGCTGGTCCAGAAAGAAATGCTTATAGAAATATAAAAGTCCGTGGGCGTTTCCGGTCTTGATTTTAAAGAAAAAGGATAAATCTGGCCATGTGGTAATCAACTACTGGCGATTCAACAATGAATTGAAGAAGGACTCCTACCCCTTTCAAGGATGGATGATGCAGCTAAATACCTCATCAGAGCAAAGTACTTATAAACCATGGACAACATTCCAGTTACTGGCAGATAGTGGTGACTTTGGAATAACAAAAATGTGTTATTATAGTGAATCAAGGGTTGTTTTAAACAATGAAAATGCTTCAGGGGTTATGTAATGCCCCTGCAACGTTCTAATTGCTATGGAAACCATACTGGGGGACATAAAGATTTACCTGCTCTTAGCATATTTGAATGAAATAAATGGTCTTTTTATGGATGTTCAATAAACACTTGCAGCACCTGGAGGAAGCCTTCCGCTGCATAATGCCGCCAACTTTAAAATTAAGCTAAGAAATGTAACTTCTCTAAAAAACAACTTGAGTGTCTAGGTTTTGTTATCACAAGGAGGCCCGTGGCCCCAAATGCCAAAATAGAGGCAATTGAGAAGATGAGGACGCCAGCCAGCAAGACATCCATAGTTTTCACGTGATGATCAGCCACTACTGGTGGTTCATAAAGAATTTTAGTAAAACAGGAGAGCTGCTAGTCCACTTAAAGAAAGGTAAAACCCCATATGAAATAACACCAAATTTATAGATGGTCTTTAACTAACTTCACACCTGCCTTGCTATGGCAGTGGTACTCATATACCCAAAACTACAATTAACTGTTCATAATTCAGATGGACGCCTCCCTCACTGCTGTAGGATCAGTAATATCCCAACTTGACGACAAAGGGTATAACACCAGAGCATATGTATCCAGATGCTTGATGTATGTTGCAGTTCAGATATGACTGGACAATAAGTCCTATGTCATTACAGCGGAAAGGGTAGAATCCGCTTAGCCTGAGTATGAGTACAATTATCTGAGCGCCTTGTGATGAGGTGATATTGGGTTGGAAAGGTTTTGAATCGCCTATAATTTGACAATAGGGTGATGTTGATGAACAACAAATAATGAGATGTCAACGTCTGATAAAGATTGGGTGGATTGCCTTGAACTTAAGCTATTGTGAATTTAATAAATGATGAACTCTTCCAGAACCAATGAGAATACAGCAGAACAAATAGTCTAAGAAGAAGGGTCAGTATCAAATAAGGTTGCTGAGATAT
The DNA here is from genome assembly GCA_022478985.1 of Massospora cicadina. Classification (NCBI taxonomy): domain Eukaryota; kingdom Fungi; phylum Entomophthoromycota; class Entomophthoromycetes; order Entomophthorales; family Entomophthoraceae; genus Massospora; species Massospora cicadina. The sequence continues at coordinate 200,171 of JAKSZP010011875.1, forward strand.
CAGCGAGAAGAGAAAATTTCAAGAGTAGTTGATTAGTAAAAAAGAGGGAGAGGAGAATCAAGCGTCCTCTGGATATATTTAAATTAAATAAAGAAATGTCATCAGAGCAATAGCTCCCATTTATTATATATTTATTTTTACATATGTGTTGAGGACTGTTGATCTCCATATCATCCATTCTATTGTTCAGTGGGCTTGACCCTGCACAAAAAATCTTTAACATATCTCAACGATTCCAAAGAAAATATAACAGTAATGCTCACTATAGGGGACCCATTATCAATTACTCAAAATAAATCTCCAGTCGATGGCCATGGCACATCTGACTTGCATGGACAGGGGATCTTTACAACATACTAAATCAGTCAAATATTCAGAAGTTAAACTTGCCTTTGATGCTATGCTCAAAAAGCAAGATAAGCTTTTTAGGAGGTTTGTAGTGATAAGTTGCCTCCATTCAATCACAATGGGAATATTCATGTGTTCTTTAAGAGATTTGAGTTAGCAAAAGATTGAGACTATTAACAATGGAAAGTAAAACTGTTAATATCCACCTTAGATGTCAAAAGTGCTGACCAAGTCACCTTTTATCCTCCAAACAGTTCCATTTCATACTGAGAAGTGAAGGATACTGTGTGTCGAAATTTTACCCATATGGAATCCTCCAATGATTTAGCGTTATTTGGGATTATATGTCCAATCCTAGCGGAATGGTTTATTGACTAAATTTCGTATGATTTGATATGATTGCTGGTTAGTTGCTCCCCAATTTGGGTTGAGCTGAAATTAGTATTCCAACAAGTTTGGTATTTAGGTTTGAGTGGGGCCAAAAGGTGGCCCTGAATTAGTATTTGATCATCAGTGACTAATAGCCAAGGATGATCCAAATTGATATCAGTCAGCAGAATTAGTAGTTGATGCCAACTGCCATTTGTGGTCCATTGTGGGATTTCTGGCAGAAAGCTGGTGTATTCGCTTCAATTGTTCATCTATGAAATCGCTGCCTAATAATCTGATGTTGGTGGATCCAACAATTATAAGTTTGAGGTGGCCAAAGTTGTTTCTGGTGCCTCATTTATTATTAAGATAAGTCAAGAATAGATGTTGGCAGGATGCCAAGATATTCCAAGTCAAGCGAGCAACCAAAGTTGTTTCCAGTGCATCATTATCAACTCAAAGGTTGAATACAAATTTGACATTTAATTGTGTTAATTATCTATATGGCTCACCGGCGACTTAAGGCTGAGGATGAGCCAAAACTAATTCAGACATCGGAAAGGATGGAGCGAGAGGGTCAGCGCCAGGGAAGAGAATAATGTAGAGAAAGAAGATGAGAAGTGGTTGGCTGGAAGAACCATCAGAAGAGCTGATAGGTCAGCGGCGGGCGCAGTAGCCCTTTTGTAAATAGTATAAAAACCTGGCGCTTCCCTTTCAACAAATATATCCCTTTGCCTGTTATACCTTTTGTTATAATTTTATATTTATTTTGTTATTTGGAGTTTAGTTAAAAGGGGATCCCTGGAATGGCACAGGTGACATGCCAAGGGGTTAGCCGGCACTGCTAGCCCCAACGCCTAAGGTGAAAAGGCAAGGGCTGATTAATCTTCATACTGGTTAGCATGCCAACTAGCAGAGCCCATAGTCGATTTTCCAACATTATGTTGCAGTTGTTTGGGGGTATCACAAAGATGTCACAGCGGAAGGTTGAATTTTTAGCCATCAGATTTTAGCGTAATGAGACTCTCACCACGTTTGCTGATTAATTCACGGCAGAAGCTCATGTGTTAATTGGGGAAGGGATTTTATCTGAATCCAACATGTGCATTGCAATGACCTCCGCTGTGAAGCCATACCACAAGCTGTTCAACTTCTTGACCCTGATATTGAATAAAATGTACCCTTGTTTAAAATTATTTAGTTCTTGCGCCATATATCTGCCAAGTTCCCTCCACCCAATACAGAGTGGAACCCTTCCACTACTGTTGCTGGACCATCTTATTTGGGAAAATTTGCCTTTCCGGTTCAGATTCTGCCAATTTACCCCCAGCAGTTAAACTTCCGTCCCATACCTGCTTATCATAAATGGTTTAATTACTGCCCTGGGCCTAATTATGCTGACCATCAGCAGTCATTCTAACACCCTGGTCCTGTTTACAATGAGCACCTTAAGTGCAACTTTCCATATGAACCAACTTACAATATTCAAGGACACAGGCCCTATAGGGTAAATTGTTTTGAAAGTGGTTGCCCTGGGCACCTGGCGCGAGGTTGTCCCAATTGATGGGTCCATTACATACAGCAGGATCAATGCAACCAGGGAAAGTCAGAGCGGAGTAGAGATGGAACTCTCTACTCCACTATCCCAGCTTCTAACGTCCCACCTGTATCTACTGAAGTATATGTAGCGGAAGCCCCCAATATGATGATACATTCCTATATCAGCAGCTGGTGGGGAGTAAATGTATTGAGCTGAGCACAGATCAAGGACTAGGCGGAAGAAGGACCTCAGGAGCAACTGAAGCCTTATGCCTGCCAAATGTTTGACCAAACTTCTACAGATGAGCCGGATCCATTCTCTGATGTTCCCCTTTTAATAGGGGTGAACGCTGCCCTCCCTGTGGACGCTATTGTGAAATAGTACCCTAAAGTTGGGTAGGGTATCATGAGCTTCCTGCTGAAAAGAGATTTGTTAAATGTTCACGTTGTAAACAATCAGAATTCATCCTACTCTGAGTGTAAATAATGTGACATTGTCATTGCAAAAACCCGTGTCTGCGCAATTATTTGATACAGGCGCTCCAGTTAACATAATGTCCACAATGTTGGTGGCGAAGTTGGCATTAAAGCCTGACGTTGAACATCATATGGTGTTTGGGACTGCAGGCGTGGAAAGCACAATCTCTGAGGTAGCGTACAGCGCGCTACCCTTACAGTTTGGGTCAATTGTTGTTGTAGCTCCAGCAATATTGCTACTCAATAGTAATTATGACATTATAATCAGAATTGCTTTCCTGTGCCAATTTAGGGCTGTCATTGATATGACAGCAGAGACCTTTAGAATCCTGGGAGAACGAATGACAATTTACTTTACCTCCAGTGGAGTGCCAAAGGATCCGGTACACATGGGCCATACCAACCTGGCCTACAGTGATGAGGTGATTCTGGTTTGCTACTATTGACTAAAGGGTAAAACCCAGGCCCTTCCCACCAGATATACGAATACCAAGGGCTGCTCTCAGAGCTGCCAGGCCTATAACCATCCCTTTTAGTCGCCAAGTAATAGTGAACACTAACTTGATAGTCAAAATTCCAGATGGAGTCTGTGGGGAAGTTATTGGCCCTTATCAGCGATTGCAGCTTGTCCTCACATGGCTCCAGGCATAATACTTCCAGGCCATGGGGAAATCAAGGTTTTTTTAGTGAATCTACAGAATAAACCAATGCAAATATTCTGGCATCAAATAGTGGCATATATACACTTGACCTCAGTTGAGGATGTCCTTCAGGTTCATATTTTTCAGGTTGCAGGATGAATTTGTTTTACTGATTTATTTGCAACCCAGCGTAATGATGTTGGTTCCGCTTGAAAACTTAGCCAGCTTAATGGAAGAAAGGAAGGATTGGGCGATATCTTTATTTAGAAAATATAAGAAGACTTTTGCTGTTGACCACGTTTTACGGTGCACCAGGAGGGTGTTTCATCTATTGGACATTGGGAATAATCCCCATCAGGCAGCAGCTGATCCGCTGATAAAGGGCAGCTGAGGAAGTAGTTACTGAATAACTTGTCAATATGCTGGATTAAGGGATGTAAAATCATCTTAAAGTCTGTAAACTTCACCCGTTCTTATTGTAAAAAAGAAGGACAGCACCAACCGGGTAGTAATAGACTACCAGAAGCTTAACTGCATTACTAAGAATGACTCATATCCCTTTGCCACGGATCAATGATGTGTTAGATCGGCTAAGTAGATCCCATTACTTCTTGGCAATGTACTTGATATCAGGCTACTGGAAAATTGAGTTACCTGTCGCAGAACAGGAGAAATGCGCCATTATCACATCCAAGTGGCTTTTCCAGCCAACCCATATGCCTCAGGGGCTATGTAACGCCCCAGCTATATTCCAGCAAGCCATGGATACCATTCTTGGCGACCTGAAGCTGTTGTGCATTCTTATATACCTCAATGACATCAACGTATTATCTCACATGTTTTCTGAGCATCTTACCCTTTTGGAGGAGGTATTCCGCCAGTTGGCTGACGCCAACATCAAGAATAAGCCCCAGAAATGCCACTTTTTTAAGGACCATATGGAGTATATTGGTTTTGTAGTAGATACATTAGGGCTTAAACCTCAACCCACCAAGATGGAGGCTATCCAAAAGATGACTACGCCCACCAGTAGGTGGGACATCCAGGTATTTTTGGGTATGGTTGGTTATTACCGCCGCTTTATACCCAACTTCAGTTGTATTAGGAGTCCACTGTTTGAGCTACTAAAGAAGTAGGTCATGTTAAAATGAACGGAACGCTGTCAACTCTCATTTGATACACTTTAGATGACATTGATCAATGCACCAGTGTTGCACTATCTGAACTTTAATAAAGAGTTTATCATAAATGGATGCATCTTTTTTCACTGTAGTGGTGGTACTATGATAAAAAGACAAGGAGGAGGAGGAGCACCCTGTAGCGTACTGCAGTAGGAGCCTGAACAGCCATGAACGCAACTATACCACGACTGAGTGGTAGTACTTAGTGGTGATCTAAACATACAAGCAATTCAGTGTATATTTGCAAGGGGTAAAGTTTAAAGTCATAAAGGTTCATGCGTTGTTACACTGGTTTCAGAATCTCAGAGAGCCTGAGGGGCATCTAACCTGATGGGCTCTTAAGCTGCAGGCTTACAACTTTGAATTTCTTCACCAAACCCGGAGAAAAACACCAAAATGCTTATTTATTATCAAGAATGCCAACCATTGCTGTTATGGCATATCTCAGCGATGTGATATTTGACAAGATGTTCAGCGAGAATTATGATGAACCACCACAAATCATCAGATATTATATGAAATAAGGACTAATACATTCCTAAGGAACGGTAAAATATACAAGAAAATAGGGAAAACTAAAGTGAATATCCTAAGACCTTCCGCATGCCAAATATTATGAGAGAACATCAAGAAGTTAGACATGTTGGAGTATGCAAGACCCTAGAAATGTTGTAACCGCAGCACTACTGAGAAAGCATGAAATTTGACATGCTTGAAATGATCTCCTTTTGCCACCAGTGCCAAGTGGAGAAGCCATTCTGCCAAAAATTTCATACCAGTCAGCGAACTCTCACTTTGCTTGGCATACAGTTTCTATTGATGTGGTGGGGCCTCTGCCAACTGGAGCAAACTGGTCCAAGTAGATTATGGTGATGATTGACCACTTGAAAAGGTGGGTTAGGGCATGAGCAATACACGATCTGGGGGCGGTCACTGTGGCTATATTTGTGATGGAGTGTATAATCCAGAGACATGGTTGTCCTCAGTTCCAACTTATTGATAATGTGACCAACTTCACCTCCCATATATTACCTAAGCTCAACGAACTTATGACTATCCATGGGGTTCTGACTACCCTTTGTTACCCAGAATCTAACGGTATGGTCAAATGGGCCAATTAGACACTTGTAAATATACTCTGGAAGCTGGTAATAGATAGACCCTCTGATTGGAGTATCCTCCTTTCCACCGCTGTCTTCACTTATAACATCAGTTATCACTTGGCAACGGGGAAGAGTCCATTTCAATTATTATATGGGCGGCACCCAGCTCTACCCGCACTGCTCTATACCTGCGTGGAAGATACTGGCGGAATGGATTCTTAATTCTACTTGCTCAACCTAACAAATATGCTGATTAAGCTGAAAACTGAAGTGTAATCGTTCAGCTTATCTAAGTAGATAAAGAACCGGGCTGCCAATCAGGTACAGTGTAGCGGAATAGCTCAGTTCAAAGATAGTGACATGATTATATTTTATGATCAACATGGGTTTGGCAGAAGCACAAATTGGCCACCATCTGGATTTGGGCTGTTCAAAATAATTGATAAAACCGATGTTGATGCCTATACTATCAAGGACCCTGCAAGCGGTCAGATCATTAACCAAGTGTATGAAAAGTTCCTACAGCATATAAGTAATAGAAGCCTTATATTCCAGTAAGGGGTGGTAATGTTGTGGTTCTGATATGACTGGATGATAATCTTTAAGTTGTTACGTTGGAGTGGGTAGAAATTGCTGAGCCTGAGTATGAGTACAATTATTTGAGCGCCTTATGATGAGGTAATATTGGGTTGGAAAGGTAATAGATTACCTCAATTTAGTTTATAGGGTGATGTCAATGAACAACAAATAATGATATGTTGACGTACAATGATAATAGAGTGAATCACCTCAAACTAGGGCGATTATGAATTTAATAAATGATGAACTCTTCCAGAACCAGTGTAAATACAGCGGAACAGATATTTTAAGAAGAAGGGTCAGTATCAAATAAGGTCACTAAGATATCAGCAAGATGAAAAGATTGCAAGAGGAGGTTGGTTAGTAAGAAAGAGGGAATGGAGCATCAAGCGTCCTCTGGAAATATTTAAATTAAATAAAGAAGTGTCATCAGGGCAATGGCTCCCACTTATTATAAATTTATTTTTACATGTGTGTTGAGGACCAATAATCTCCATATTTTCCGTTTTATTCCTCACTGGGATCGACCCTGCGCAAAAACCCTTTGGCGTATCTCAACATTTCCTCTGACATTATAACAATGTACATGAGCGGAAATTATACCATTAACAAAAAGGAATGGTAGCAGTGATATACGCATGCAAGGAAATTTAGGCTTTATATCCATGAAGTGCACTTCAAGACGGAAATTACCACTCATTGCTACAATGATTGTAAAACCTCAAAAAGCTGGAGGGACGCTCAGTTCTTTGGGCGCTGAAATTGCAGATGTGTGACTTTATGATTATTAACTGGCATGGTGTGAAGCATCAAAAAGATGAAAAACTATCTAGGCTACCTACCATCGCATTAACTGCCCAAACGGAAAGTGGCCTTTATGACAAGATCTTGAAAAAGGAATATGATAATGAAATTAAAAAGTACAATTCATCTTGGACCAACTAATGAAGAAGTTTATTGTCAGGGATGAAAAACTTTCAAGGTAGTAGAAGCCCAAAAATACATCATAACATGACTAACTGAGTGTAAATATCTGACAATCAGAGCCTGCAAAGCCAAAGGCCATGGCAGATTAAGAAGTGACGAACAGCAGAAACAACACTACCACTGGGAATTACTGCAATAATATTTTTACAAAGCCGTTGCTGCTGCCGTAAGTGCCAAGCAGAAGCACTATATTTTAGAGCACCTTATGTCATCTGGTAAAACCAAACTTCACTTTTCATATTATGTTGATTGATGTCATGGGCCTGTTAATCGCCAGTGGATGATATGAATTTATTATTGTGGCCATCAATCACCTTAAAAAATGGGTATAAGCTAAGCTAATAAAACTTGGGGCTGTGATGACCGCTTGATTTTTGGAGAACATCATCTCCAAACAAGGATGTCTCCAATTCCTTCAACAGATAATTGTGTTAACTTCCCTTCACAGATGACCACTAAACTTAATGATCTGATGGGGATCCGCAGTGTCCTTTTAAATGCCATATAACTTAAAACCATTGATGAAGTGGATTGGGTCAACAGTACTTTGGTTGGTTTCCTACAAAAATTAGTATCAGTAAATTGACCAGTTGGAACGTTCCCTTGCCTTCTGCTGTTCTGCATATAACATCACATACCACTTTTTCAAAGGAAGTTCATCATTCCAACTCCTGTACAGGCGACACCCCACCTTCCACTGATCCTGTACTCCTGTGTTCATGGTGAAGGATTGACTACCAGTTGATACTTGGATAATATCGCTCAAACGCTGATCTGGCTTAAACTGAGGCCTACTTTAATTCGTTGGCTTGAGAAATGAAACGAGGGATCTTGAAAATCAGAATTGCCATCCCTTGCCCTGCCTTAATGTAGGGGAGAAATCTCTCCTATGATAACCATGGTTTTGGTAGGACGAGCAAGCTAGAACGCATCTGGAAGGGGCCATTTGAGATCATAAAGAAGATTTTGACCAATATGTATAATCTCAAAGACCCCATCAAAGAACTATCATCAACTGATTATATGCTATGTACCAAAGCATTATCAGCATGATGTGGAGACATCAGGCCCTCTAATCAATAATGTGACAGCTGGCTTCTGAAAATTTGTTGATCCCTATGTTTGGACAATTGGGGTGGAAATGTTGAGATCTGGATTTGACCAACAGTAGGATCTCGCCACCAGCCCTATTAGCCCATTACCTTATATAGACTGCTTTATCCTTATCCCACTATCTATATTCTTAAGCAGATCAATCCTAGTCTAATTGCTGTCTGAAATGTTGCTAGCAATTTTTGAGCCAACTTTAAGCTTCTGTTTAATTTAGTTTGTACAATCCTAATTTTTAAAATATTGAACCTTATCTTCTAATTCAGTCATCAAACCAGTGCTATTCCATCAATTGGAGATTATTAGAGGATTTAGTCAAACAATCTTGAGCATCTCCAGTTGACTGATCCCTAAAAGATGCTACCAAGTTTTAATGGACCACCCCAATATGTGCCCAACCTTGGTTGAGTCAACATCAAGAGTCAGAAGGCTTAATCCTCTGGCCATTAGTGGACCATGAGGAAGATTTAATTGATTCAGGAGCAAGGATGTAAGATGACTGACTAGAGGTCAGAATAAATTAGTTGGCTCAGCGGGGAAATGATAAATGTTGACGCACTCTGAAGAATAACATCAATGATGGATCTCCAAGCTGGAAGTATCTACAAAGATTGTGTGTATTTGGGTAAATTATTTTTAATAAATGCTTATCATTTTTCAAGCTTTAGTTTTATTTGGAGATATTATGTCTTTACACAACTGTACCTATTTTAAGTGCAAGCATGCCTGTGTCTATATTGCCCAGTTGCATTCCTGACTGCAAATCTGGCATTGGTGCTTACTAAAGGTCTTGAATTTGGTTGTGTTGATCAGTCACCACTCCCAACTGGTGGAAAGGCTGCTGGTCCGTTTTTTACCAACTGGCAGATGTTAAGACTAATATGAGTGTGGTTTTCTTAATATGCGTCCTCCACAACTTTATGTTGCACTACTTCTGATTTCAGGTATTACTCAACCTGTCAACAGTGATGAATTAAGTTGGCCACCCATTGGCTCAATGCCCCACGCTGATCCATTATCTTGGCTATGATACAAGCCAAGTTGACTTTCAGTCGTTCAGCAAGTTTATCCACTTGGCAATTAACTTTACCTGCCTATTGTTGTTTGTGTAAATTGATCGCGTGAACCTCTCAAAAAGTACTGTCAAAATGCTCTTCCAGTAGCTGATTATCATGGAATTGAGCTTCCAAAAACTTTACCAGTCTACTGATCTTGATGTGCTGCTTGGCGAGGATCTGTATGGTCTGATGGATTGATGGCTGGATCTGTCAGGAAATTTTTTTAATTATTTGCTCCTGAGTAGCAATCTTCTTAAAAATGGCGGACATTGACAATTCATGAAGTAAATGATAGTCCAAGTACAAATAGTCCTAGTTTTAAAACTTTTTAACATACACAAGTGGGATTTGATGATAGCTTTGGAAGAGAGATGGTACCTGTAAAGAGCCATTATAAGATCACCTCAACTTTTTTGGGAGGTACATTATCCATTTGATCTAGATACTAGAAGCTAACGGTTTTATGGGAACAAGATCCATAGTGGGAGCATCATTTTATTTGTTTTACAAACTGCTGCGGTGGAAGCTGTCTTGTTTGGGCTCCTCTACGTCCATGGGTTGAGGTGGATACTTGTCCCTAAGCCAATAGCAAAATGGTAAAGTTTGACTCATGGAAGTTAGTTCCTTGACTGTCTTCTATGGAGTTGTCAGAATTGCAATCTATAGCGAGCACATCAATGTTGTAATTGGGATTACAACTGTCAAATGTGGCACAGGAATTATTGCACTCAAATAGTTTAAACTACGTGAAGATAACATACTCAAAAATAAACATAAAGCTTTGTAAAAAATAAGCCTTTATTAGATGAAACTTCTCCAATCCTCATAGTCTTGTTGGATCTTCCAGCGCTGGTGATCTATTAATGTGAGCATGAACCAAAAATCCCCTCTAATGGTATTTACCAGAATAAGTGTTGCCGCATTTGCCACCTTTATAATACAGGGCATCTATAGTTATATCTTACCCTCTAGTATCTTATCCTTCTCTGCATCTCCTTATAATCTATCAAATCCGATTTTATGGTCCACTAGTGGGATGTTCACATTGCTGATGAGACTGGGTGGTCGTCTGTATAAAATTGGCTAACTTTGGTGGTAGTCTGTCAATATCAGGTGTATCTTTAGGGTATTGTTTTATAGATATGCTCATGAAAATTTAATTGAATAATTTTGGTAATCCCCAATTAATGTGAATTTAACTGATTTGGGGAACTGTATATTAGTTAACAAGTGGATAGGGATCAATCCGCCAAAAGTCAGTATTGTATGAATTAAAATGATTGATAAATACTTAGACTCAGGTTTAATTACTAACAGAATATCTGATGGCAGATATGTTATATCAATCTGCTAAAGGATGTAGATAGAAGTACAAGGGTAGTGGAAAGGTCTATAGGCATCAGGGGCATTATGAATGGGTTGATATAATATGATTGGTTAAACCAAAACTTAACAGGATTGCCTTGCTGATAGAGAATGCATTTAGTTTGTGATGTAGAATAACTTCCTAAGAAAGTGTGGTTCCACAATTTGCTAACCTCACTTGATTATCAATAAAGTAGTGTGAAAAAATGCTACAATAACAACTATAGAGTTGGCAGTTACTACCAATTGTTGACAAAGTAATTCATTAGTTATTCACAATCCAACTTAAAAAATACACCGTTGTCAAGAAATATTCCTGATTAGACATAGTTGTACTTACATCAGAATGAATCCTTTGTAAATTACAATAAGAAATCTAATTGGTAACAATTGCCATGCAGCTGACTGTCAAACTAACAATATTAAAAAACTCTAATTACTAAGACAGTCAATAATGAAGCAATTAATAGTTAATTTATTAGATAGTTAAGCTTAATCTAGGCCAATGTTGGATAATGTTGGCATATATAAAAATCAACCACCTAGTGTTATATGACCCACAACATAGGCAGGATTTTTTTCTGCGATAAAATTGACACTCTGCTATCATGCTATTTGATTTAAAAACTCTATTTCAGTGATGTCTTGTAATTTACTGAGTTGCAATAAGGTACTTAGGTTGATAAAATTGCAACAAACATACATATAAAATCATTCTATATCTACATAAGATGATAGGTAAGTTTTAGTAAAAAAGGCCTGATTTAACTAAAATGGTAAATTATCTCCTTTAATATGCCACTATTTTCTTGTTCCAAATAATGGACCACAAGAGAACAATACTCATATAACAATTTAATACTTTAGGAAGATTTCTAGGATAGACACTTAATTTTAAAAATACTAAAGTCTAAAATATCACCTGCCACAAGTATGATGCAGAGGGACTTAGTTTATCACATATAAAATAATAAAATAGTTGATTTAAGTATTTACTTAGTGAGCGCAGAAAGTTATTAGGTATAAACAAAGTATGGCAGAGTAGAAATGGGACTTTTATTTCAATAAAAAGATAACTATGTCCTTACTCCAAAAGACCCAAGATTCTTCCCAACATTGGGGCGTTATTAAAGACAAATTGTCTAACCTTTTTCCAGGCTCCTCTCCAAGTAATTGCTTATAATGTGCATGCATAAACAGTCCAATAGCAAATTGATAAATAACATGATTAAGTGCTTAAGATAGAGTTTAACCATATATACATCAGCTTTTTTAACAGCATGATCTTCTAGTGACCTTTATAGATAGATTTGATTAAGATGTAGTTTGTGCAACCTCTACATATACAAGCAAAAAAACATGCTTAAATGCTTGCAACAAATTTTACAAAACAATCAGATAATTAAACTAATGTTCACTTTAAATTTAAATGACACTTGCTATCCTGAGTAAATTTATGTTGATATTAGTGAATGTAAGATTAATAAATGGCCATTATAGAAATTTGAGCCCAATCGACATCTTTTTTATAAATTGTTTAATATATTAGCCCTTTCTAGAACCAAATATCCGGGAATGTCATGATACAGACCCTAACTTTACTACCTTTTTAGAATCCTACACTACATGGACATTGCACTTTAGTTCCTTTTAGTGTATTTACAGCTACAACTTTTATCATTTAACTATAATATCCTTATAGGAAAGCCCCTAATGTTAGATTACAAAGCAAACAATCCAAAAATTACACTAATTACGCTAGGGCAAACTATTAACTTTTACCATAAGTTAGCTGTAATTTCAAGATCAGCTTTTTTAACCTCACATCTAATAGTGGCATCATGTTTTTACAAAATTGCAAGGGTTATTAGACTTGCAAACTACCAAATTAGATATAAAAATAAGAATGGGTCACACTAATATATTGTCAAGGCTTGACTACCGCCTTAAGTGTAAAGGACAATATTTTTACTTGTAACTGGCCTTATAAGTAGTAAGGATCAGGTGAGGGCCCAAATACAGAAGATACCCCCATGTTGAGATTCCATTGGCCTAAAGTTTGTCAATTTTAAAGGCCTTGGGATAGGGTAAGTCTAATACAAAAGATATTCTGACGTCCTGGACCCTCAGAGAGTTTATTAGGAAGTAAGGACCTTGTTAAGATCATAGGGGTAAGATATTTCCTATTTAAAAGCCAGATAATCTGAGAGTCCTCAAAATAAACCCATTTTTGGAAAATTTAGAATCAAGTTTTAGAATTCTATATATTGTATTTAATATAAAAATGGAAGTTGCTTAAAACCCTTTATCTGTTTGGTTATATAAAATTTGCAAAAGAAGCTTAGGTACTTCCCTGCAGATTTTATTAGAATAATTTATTGAGTGGCCTTGTTATATCAGTTTTTAGTCTAAAGTGTAAGGCCTATAACTATTCTAGAGATTCAAAAAAGTATTATTAAAATAAGCAAAATCTTCTCTATAAATAACTTTGAGCTTTATATTATTCTTATTATTTTGTTTTGACAAAATCTCATCATCTTTTAAAAAACTATGTTTTGCCAATAAACGCCAAGTTAACAGCTATTTTTGAGGGTCTAAGGCTTTAAAGTCCCTTTTGTCCTGATTCTGTCTTATCAATACAAGAGACTGAGTCTGTGTGCGGTCAGAAAAAACATTGACCTTGAAATCAGGCCATCAAGTTATAATGGAAACTGATAATGAGTTATACATGCCTAAAAGGTTGTATACCAAAGTTTTTTTCTCCACTTTAATAATCCTTAAGAGAGCCATTTGTTGTACTAAAATTTATTTTCCAGAAGATGTGTGATTAAGGTTCTTTTGACAAAATTTTATCCATACTCAATCCAAGCAACTCTTTACTGAGCAATTGAATCATACATGTTCTGCCCATTGAGGAAGTGAAGAATGTACGCTACTTTTTAGTATAATAGAATTAAGAAACTTACAGTGAAAAACCTGGGATGGTCTATTTATAAAATCATTTGATAGTTCATTTGGTTTAACGGAGAAATTTAAAGTTGAGGCTTTCTTTAAAAAAATAATATGATCAATATTCGTCAAGTAAATTTAAAATTAAGTTGTTCTTATTATTCTACATAATCTAGCTAAAGGAAATTACTTACCAATTTCTCTCCAATCTATCCAGTTTTTATGGCAGTAAAAGGGTATTTAATAAAAATTGCAAAATCTGGTGCAAAAAGAAATGTTAGTGCCATCCAAAAATCCTTAGTCCTTACAAATATGTTTAATTTAAAAGTTGGCTATAATTATGTTGCCATCAAATACCATAAATTCTTAATAGCATAACACTTAGGACAAGTATCCCTTACCTAGGATTTTCTATGAATTAGACCGCTTTAAGGAGAAAAATACCTTGTTGCAGTGGACCTGGACTTGATAGTGGGAGAAAAAATCACAGGAGGGACAGAAAATGAGCCATCATAGCTACACAAGGGTTGTATTACCCTACTTAGATGACATAAGTGTTATGAAAAACCCTAATGGCATTCCAAAGAGACATAGGCATTATATTAGGAATTTAGTTATTTTTGTGTGCTGGTTTTTGTTGGTGACTACACTATTCCTTGAGACCATTTGATGAACACCTTCAACTCTATAAAGAAGTTATTCACTATCTATATGCAGCAGATTAAAAACTAAATAAGAGAGATAAAATTTTTTGAAACATCTGCAAAGCTAAGATTTAAATTTAAATTTATTGCGGGGAAGGCTGACCATGGGACGGACACTTCCAAATATGACTCAGGAAAGATAAACTTAGTACCAGGGGAGGCACCCCAGAGAAGCAATGCTATCTCTTGTTGCCAGCGGGAACGCCACTTATGGGGAGGGGGAGGAACGTGTGAAGGGGCCGTAGCCACTATTGAGCACGTGTGGAGGAAGGGGTCTGATTTGATGAACCAGACTGGGAACCAGGAGGAGACCAGCTGTCGGCGACGTGGTGGGAGATATCCAAACATCCACGCTTGAAAGTGGTCCACCAAATGAGACCAGAATCTGTGGACAGCTTCTGGGAGGGCGGGGATGGAGCCAGCGATGGCAATTAAGAAAATCGTGTGGATAGTCCACATGGCGATTGCAACCACCAGAGCATGGAGGGAGGGTGGGAGGGGGAGGCCATTGATGAAGCAAACATATCTCTTGACAGACTGAGGGGTGCATTTGATCCTGGCCCAGCAGACGTTGGACTTCGCGCCATATCACTTTAGAGGTGGGGCACTTTTCCAGGTGGTGGAACAGCGTTCCATACTGTCCACACATGACACAGGATGAGTGTAAAGCGTTAGAGCGCTCAGCTGTATGATACACCCGCCTCAGGCAGCGCCACACATGGGAGCGGACTTGAGGCTGCAACAGAGGATGGTGTGCGTATTTCCAGATGGTCTTTTGGGTCTCCGTGGAGTAAGGGATGTCCATCATGTCCAGGTAGTCCACCCTGGATAGGACATGGGGTCGAATGGGGATCACGCCATCATGGATGGGTAGCCCCTATACCTCTTGTGTGAACTGAGGAGAGGGCGGCCTCTTCAGGTTGTATGTCCGCTAATACGAATTCTCCACTCTGCGCTTCGCATGGAGAGTAGGATTTGTTTGTAGTGGGTTTTAGTCCCGTGAGGACCTGTGGCTGATGTGTGTGATGCGAGGTATTTCATCAGGGAGTGGGGGTTTGATGGATTGTTGAGGCCCAAGGCTCAGGAGAAGTTGGAGCGGGCTGCGCGGGACCAGTGTTGGGATGGGAGTGTAGGAGCGGTGACAGCTGCGATCCAAGTGCCCAGGATCTTGGCAGCATGGGCTTTGAAGTCAAGCAGGCCCATGCCACCTTGATGATGAGGGCCAAACATGACCTCTAGCCGTACTGGTGGAGGGCGGCCTGACCAAAGCCATTCTTGCAGCAAAGCATACAGGGATTTGAAGAAGCTTGGTGAGAAGGGGATGGCGTGGGCTCCAAACCAGACTTTGTATAGGAGCATAGAGTTGGCAAGAACAACCCTGCCAGTGAGGGTAGTAGGGTGGGCTCTGAGAGAGGCGATTCGCTTCGTCACGTTGTCCAGTATATGGCATTCCATTACTGCTGACGCATATCCGCCTGCCTCCATCCACATGCCCAGGTGGTACACCGGTCCTATGGTAAGACGTGCACAAAGGGGAGCACCAGTGGAGCGGTGTGTGTTGAGTTAGTAAGGCGTGGACGTGGGCGAGCAGATGGGCCGGGTTGGGAACTTATTTCTGGGGCCCAGCAGTTCTGAAACTGACCAAGGAGGATGATTTCGGTTTTGGAGGCGTTCAGTGCCGCGTTGCTTACCCGGGAATATTCCTGGATGAGGGCTTCAAGCGCGCGTGCATCTTTGTTTTTAGACACCCCCACCACGCAATCATCTGCAAATGCCATCATCTTGACTGGGGTTTGGCCTGGCACATGGACCCCAGCGAGTTGGGCATTCACATTTCGCAGTAGTGGGTCAAGGCTGAAGTTGTATAATTGTGGGCTGAGGGGGTCCCCTTGTCACAGGCCCCTTTGAGGGCGGACTACTTCCGTTAGGAAGCCTGGGCCACACACTGCCATTGTCTCAGATTCCGTGAGCAGCATCACCCAGTTTATGAAGTGGGGGTAGGCGGAATTGATGGAGGCAGGCCCTAAGGTATTCCCAGTTTACTCTATCATAGGCCTTTTGTTGGTCCAAGAATACAAGTGCCCCAGAGGCTGTGGACTGACATACATTAGCCATAGAGTGCACGTTATCCCAAATCGACCTTCTGGGGATGAAACCGAATTGTTCTGGGGAGATGGTGGCAGATGCTACAGTCCCTAAACGGTTAGCCATGATTTTTGTTGAAATTTTTGTGTCTGTGTTTGTTAGAGAAATGGGGCACCAGTTAGCTAAGTCAAGCTTATCCCCTTTCTTGAAGAGTGTGACAGTAAAGGCCTCATGTCCTCCTGGTAGGAGGCGCGTTTCCAACAGGCTTTGGTTAAGTGAGGCTAGCAGCAATGGGGATATATATTTGAAATATTTTTTGTAGAACTCATATGGAATGCCATCTGGGCCTGGGCATTTTCAGTTTGGCGCACCGCGAATGGCTGTCCATAAATTGTTCAGAGTAATTAAATTCATTATTTCTGGGTATCAGAAAATGGTGCAGATATGAGCTCAGTTGAGAAATTCCACCATTTTGGCCAGCTGAATTGGTTCAGCTCGGTATAACTTGGAGTAATATTTTTGCATTTCAATTGCCACTTCAGCCAGTGTGTCAGCAATGGGATTATCCGATCTTTGCACCTGTGTGCAGGCCACACTCTGGCGTGGTGCGAAAAAATTTTTAAAGAAGTATGTGGTGCACTTGTCACCTTTAGTGATGCGTGTGGCCCTGTATTGGACACAAACCTGATGTTTGTGTTGCCTTTTGAGTGCGTTGAGGTGGGCGGCTGCCTCCGCCCACTTCTGGCCCCATGCAGGGCTGTATCCTGTGGCTAGGATGTTGGACTCCAAGTGGGCCAATTCCGCCAGAGCGCACGAGATAACCGCTGATGTGGCTTGTGAGCATCTGGAGGAGAGATGGCGATAGTGGCGGATGGTGTCCTCTTTGAAAGTTGCCCATGTGGAAATGGGTCTGCGCAAAACGGTGCAACAAACAATTTCGCCAAAGTTGCCTCTTCCACCCACATGGAAAATCCTGGTGACGCGAGCTCGGGGGGGCAGATTTTGCACCAATGTGGGGCCCTTGCAACTGTGACGGGTAAGTGGTATGTTATCAAGACCAGTCAGTGGTCGGAGAATTCCATTTTCGTTGTTTTGAAGTAAGAGATGTGGGGTTGGAATTTCGCTGGCATTAGAATAAGGTCGATGCGGGTCATAGACCTTAATTGGCCGTTGTGGATGTGGGGACGCGTCATGTTTTCAAGCAGTGGGGCATGTCACAGCAGCGCATCCATTAACCCAAGGGTGGCTTTTAGAATGCGTAGTTCTATGTGACCCTGTGGGGTGTGGGGTGAGGGCGGCCACTGGTCCATTGGTGAGGTTAGCCAACAGTTTATGTCGCCAACTAGGAAAGAATCAGGGGGTAGCAGGAGGGATTTGACCAATGAGAAAAATTCCTGACGCTCATGTGCACCATTTGGGGTGTAAATGTTGATGATTGTGTGTGCAACGTCAGCCCACGAGAAGGTGACGATGAGCAATCGGCCATTTAGGAATGTTTCTGAGGATGTGAATTTGAAAAAAGTTATCTTTCTGAATTAGCACCCCACAGTGCTTTGACCAAAAGGATAGGGATGGGAGGAGCATTGTTTTCAAGCTTCCTTGGAACCTCGTGGACAGTGGGACTCCTGGATGGCCAGGATATCCATGGGTAAATTGTGTTGTAAAAGACTCAGTTTCCTAGCCCGGGATGGGGAGGCCTTGAGTCCAGCGATATTCAGCATCCCTAGAGTGAAGGTTTCCCCCATCGCAACTTAGGTGCGAGGGGGTGGGCCCCGGGCCCACCAGCCTCTTCAAGGTCCCCACAGGCTTTCACAGCAGCGCGGGTGTTAGCAGCAACGCTATTGGGGTTTTTGTTAATTTTTGCGGAAAGAGTCACGTTGGCTTTGGCCTTCGCTTTTTGTTTTCCCAACGTTGGATGAATTTTTTGCGGTGCGGATAAGTTTGGTGCACCGTCAAGTGGTGCAAAAAAAATTTTTCAATTGGGATAGGTCCCAAGTTGGTTTTGACTGGAGCTTGGGTGCAGAGATTGGGTGAGATTGAATCTCCCATCGGATCCTCAGATTGAGTGGCCCACTTGGTATGGGCCTCCCAATCTGATTGGGTGATGGATTCCTGAGTCGCTTCCGCCGCGAAGGTCTCCATGTCCTCCTGGCGTTGTGAGTGTGGGATGGTGGTGGTGGCCTTGGCCGCTTCCTTGGCCATGGCCCTATGGGCCTGCTTGGCCTTCTTCTGCTCCTGCGGTGAGATGGGCTTTATCAATAGGTAGCAGCCTTGTGCTCCCCACGGGAAAGCCTCCTTGGTGCTTGCGGTTGGTTCATAGTGCGCCTCTCCACTGGCCATGGCCGCCGAGGGGTGCTCTTGGAATGTGACGCCCTCCTTGATGGGGCATGCGTGCGCCTTATGGCTGAACGTGTCACAGTGGGTGCAAATGGGGGGCGCGCTGTCCACAGTTACCCAGAATGGGTGGGTGGTATGCCCTGCGATGTCAATAAAGGTGGAGTGCGGGATCTGGGTTAGGTCCTTTGCGATCTCCTCAGTTGGGGTCAGAACTGCGATGGCTTTGCCAGTTCACAGGTGTGGCATCAGCATAAAACGTTGCATTTCAAAAGATTGTATTTCGCCATAAATGGCGAGACCATCTTTCAGGTGTTTTTCCAAAATGTCACATTTTACCATAGTAGGCAAAAAGTCAAACGTGAGGAAAATTTGATTGGATTTCGTCCATCTGGTGCATTTGGTTTCAATGACCCATTGCCCTTCAGGGAGGTCAACCACTACATGCACCACTGCAGCCTCGTCTGCTGCCTTTTTGCTTTCAAAACCAAGGTCCAGCCAACCGTGTGACATGGAGTGAGGTGCAACGTACACTGTGGTTGGGAAAATTGTGTGCACATCTTCACAAAATTTTTCCCATAAGGCCATTTTTTGGATGTCCAGAAACATGTGGACTCTGAATTCCACTGATGAGAGTGGCTGGGAGTGTGGCGTGTTGATGTACTGGTTCATCGTGCTTGCCACGCGAGTATCTCTGGGGAAATTGTGACCGCCAGTTTTTTGAGATTTTTTCTATTCCACTGGATTCTCCGGGGCGTTTTCAAACGTTAGAGGCTGCAGGCCTTCCGCCTGCTCCTCTTGCCTTGCTTGTCCAACTGCTCCCAGACATGGGCGCAGACTAATCTCCTCTATGAGATTATCAAACTAGATTGAGTCTTGAATTGAATAGGTTGCAAAAGTGTTTTCAACAAGAAAGAAAAGTTTTTCTGCAAAGCTAAGATAATCATTGACAAATGCATACTACAATCTAATATCATAGGTTGAATGTAATCAAGAATATGAAAAACCAGCTAGCAAATGCGATGTTCAGGCATTTTTTGTGGAGATAGGCTATTACTCTGGGTTTGTCAAAAAAAGTAAACTGTAAAGCTATTGTTCCAATTCTAAAGAATAATGTCCAGCTCAAACTCAGACTGTCAGCTAAATTTGTCCTAATGGGGACTTGGCTAACCAATCACTGATAACGCTTACCATTCTTGCTATATTAATCACTATCAAAAAATATGCTTCACCACCGCCTTTGGAGCATCGTTGTCACAGACTGATGATGAGGAAGCGGAGCACTTAGTAGCCTACTGTAGTAAACTTTGAATGCACATAAAAAATTCATGGCGACAGAGAAAAGTTAAACTATGTAATATGCCAGTAAGCAATTTAGATAGATTCACATGGGGTAAAAATCTAAAGGTTATGACTAATTACTTATCCCTTTGTTTGCTAAAAAATTTGAAAGAATTTGAAGGACAAAATAGAGAGATAGGCACTAAAATTACATGCATATACTCTTTAAAAGCCTTTATGGCGCCAATCAGAATTAAAGGTTGTCCTTCTAAAAACCTTAATGAAACTACTTTCTGATCAGGCTTATATTATTCACTATATGACGTTATGGTAGGATGATTTTAAAACTTGAAGAGGTTCTATAGTTGCACAAAGAAGCTAATAAAAACTATCTTAAGAAAGAGCTCTATAATTCGTTCTATAATCAGAATTATATACTAACAGACAGGCTCCCAAGGACCCATTTGCCATAGGCAGCATACTACCTGAAATAATAGAGAGGTTTCCTCAATCCATAGGAATTATTATATGGTGAGTACCAAAACCATAGACATTGGCATGCAAAATACACCCTACCTTTGCAATCTGGGATATAAAACGTGCACCACATCCAGGAGTTCATTTATAAAATCATATCTGGCTGTCAGTGCATCCAATCCCCAACAGGTCAAGGTGTGTCATACAGCGGCGCTGAGCTGTCCTCTGCCACCTGATGGGCATCGTGATGAGGCTTGATGACTTAGGCCCAATTCTGAAATCTATTTCTAAGCTAAAGTGTGGGGGACATATAAGCCCAGCTGTCCTTTGGTCATTTGCTCCAACATTAGTTAAGTAAACAGGCCAATATGCTCCATTATTAACTCAATCAAAGGCAGGCGCGTATCCATGGGTGGTTCTGGGATGCCCATCCTATAATAACCAGACACAAGGAAAATAAACATATCAAGATAAACACAGCTCAATTAAAAGTAGCTGTTATTTTTCCACCATCACCTACACTGCATCCTTTTTCCATTTATGTCTACGGATCCACCACCTGCTGCCCCCAGTTTGTAGCAGTGGTGCTCCACCTGCTAGCGTTTACCAACCAGCAGGCATACATGTGCGGATGGGCTCATCTAGTACGCCTAATACAACTGGCCGCTTTTTCTCTCCAAAGGACTTAGCACTGCACCTTGCATGAGTCCACCCAACCCATCCCCACCCCTAGCCCTGCCTCAATCCAATATCCACTTTGCCTCTGCATCAAATACTGACGTCTCTTCCCATATGCTGACAAAGCTATTATTGAGCTAGCAATGGACACTTATGCTCCAGCGGGTTTTATCAAATTCTTCCCTTATAAGGGCTATTTCAATATTGGCTTCCCCAAAGAAGAGGACGCGGCCACTGCAGCAGCTACGCCATAATTTACAAAAACAACCCATTATCACCACCTGAACTTGTCTCCCCAATGATACCACACTTGTGGTGACCTTTACAAACCTTTCCTCCCACTTTCCCCTTCAAACTCTATATGAGGAGTTGATGTCAGGGCTGTCCACCTATGGCACAAACTCCATCCTCCAATACCTGATCCCAAGTGGTGATGAGCGCCTAGCGGCACTTCAGGCAATGGCATCCATTACCTTCAACCAGCTAGACATGGCCAGCACATCATCGCGTGCCTATATCCCATCCTCACCTGACCATTGATTTTGGGCTTGCACTAACAACAGTCGCACAGTTTGCCCTCTATGTTATGAGTTGGACCATATGAAAAAAGTATGTCATTACAACTCAAACCATGCAAACACTGCTGACTCCGCCCATGTGGCCACACCAACAGCGTTCAAATGGGGATTTTGACTACCCTCACCCCCTCCAGCTGAACGTTTGAGAAATCAGCAAACCTTTGCAACCACAACTCAACCCAGACAATTTTCTCAAAATCTAACCAATTGTGAGAAGGCTTGTACCCAAATTCAATCCAGCCAATTTCCCGCCCCAAAGATTACCCAACCCAAGCCACGTCTCAACAAATCAATCATACTCAACCAGAATCCCTGGGACTTATTGGATGAAGTGAAAAAATTTGATGAAATTGTCCCACCACCAGATTTCTTTGAGTTTTTGTGTGCCCGTTAGGGCACCCAATGGTGGCAACTTTGTGGGATGAAACCTGGGGTACTTCCCCCGCTGCACTGGGGCTGCACAAATCTAAGCATGACCAAAGTGGGCCTGACCGTGGGTAGGGTGGCTCACACCACCCCACCACCAGATTTCTTTTATTTATTCGGGGAAGGTCGACCAGGGACAAGCACTTCCAATACAGTGAGAAAACTAATGAAATTTGACAATTAAAGACACTCCGGAGGGTTCAAGGCCCCTATTGTTGTCTCCAGGATCACCAAGATTAGGACGGTAGGGAAGGGGAGTTATTCTGGCTTATTAATGGATGCAGCATGTATGAAGGAAAGGATCAACTTTTAGGAACTATATGTGGAACCATGTGTTGATTGTTCTTCTGTTATGGGGGTCATATGTCCAAACAGCCATGCTTGGAAATGTTCCAATATATGGTTGTGGAAGCGATGAATGGCTTCTTGGATTGTTGGCGCTGCTCCTGTGAACGATTTCAAAACCATTTTATGTATCGTCCATAGTGCTATTGCTACTATTAGCGCCCTGAGAGATGGGTGGATAGAAGAGTCCATGTTTATAGTGAACATGTTCCTTACTAGGCTGTATGGATGTCCGTTTTCTTGGCGGAAAAGGCGCATGGCCTCTTTCTATACCGCCACTGATGTTGGGCATTGTTCTAAACGGTGGGCTAGGCTTCCATAATGACCACATATTGCACATTAGGTGTAATTGGCGTTTGACCAATCAGCTGTTTGGTATACTCTCCTCAAACACCTCCATAAATGTGCTCTTATCTTGTGTTGGAGTAGAGGGTGATGTGTGTATCTCCATACTCTTCTTTGGGTCTCCAGGTTGTAGGGTATGTCCATATGATCCAGGTAATCTATCCTGGCTATGGTATTTGTGCTTTTGCTAATTACATTGTCTGTGACTATTTGATCATTGATCTCTTTTCTGTGAGTTAGCCTTGGGCATCCTCGGTGAATGGTTTGGTCATTTATGTGAATCCGCCATGTCGCTCTTCTCATGGCTAGGAGTATTCGTTTGAAATGTGCAGGAGTGCCGTGTGGTCCTGCAGCTGTGGGATGGGATGCCAGATACTTGAAAAATGTGTTTGGGTGATATGGGTTTCTTAATTGTAGTGCACGTGTGAAGTTATACCCTTGCGTTCTGGCCCAGCGTGTATCTGAAAGATCTGGGCTAGTCACCTGAGCTATCCAGGATCCCAGTATATGGGTTGCTTACTCTACGTAATTAGTAAGCCCCATACCTCCATTCCTTTTAGAGCCAAATAGGGTTTTGAGGTGTACAGGGGGGTTGTGGTTGAACCATATCCATCCTTATAATAGGGCTTAGATTGTGTTGAAGAAGGATGGTGAGAAAGCAATTGCATGGGCAGTGAACCATATGATTGATAGAATCATAGAGTTGGCTACCGTGACCCTTCCTGTTAGACCTGTTTGGTGTCCATGTAAGGAGGCAATGTGTTTTGTTATTTTTTCTAATAATTGATTTTGATCATGGAGTTAGCGTAACTTCCTGCTTCCAACCATACTCCCAAGTGATGAAAAGGGCCAGATGTTGGCTTGGTGATGAATGGAAGTTTCAGTGAGGTCGTTGATAATTTTCGCCTCCTATGTCTGGTCAGGAGTCTTGATGTTGACCTATCTTGTTGGCCCAGTGTAGATGGCATCAACTAAGTCTGATATTTCCCCAGGAGTATAATTCTGTTTTCTTAGTGTTAAGTGATGCGTTACTTATGGCTAAATAGTCTTGTATTATCTTCTCAATTCTGCAAGCGTCCTGATTGTTGGATATGCCCACCACACAATCATCAGCGAAGGCCATCATTTTGACTGGTGGTTGGCCCTTGACGTTGATTCCTTTGAGCTAAGTGTTTGTATTTTGGATTAGGGGGTCTAGGCTAAAATTGTAGATTAGAGGGCTTAAGGGGTCTCATTGTTTTAGTCCTCTCTGTGGGATAACTGGGTTGGTTAAGAAGCATGCTCCCTGCATAGCCATGGTTGCAGACTCTGTAAACAACATTACCCAGTTTATAAATCTATTTGGAAGCTTGAATTTTTGAAGGAAGGCCCTAAGATAGGTCCAGTTCACCCTGTCATATGCCTTTTATTTGTCTAAAAAGGCAAGTGCTCCAGAGCTTTTGGACTGGCAGACATTTGCAACAGTGTAGATGTTATCCCATATGTATCTTCTTGGGACAAATCCATATTGTGATGGGGATATCGCGTCAGTTGCAATTTCTCTTAGTCATTTAGCCAATATTTTTGTGAAAATTTTTGTATCTGTGTTGGCTAGGGAAACTGGGCGCCAGTTGGATAGGTCTAATCTGTCTCTTTTCTTGAATAAAGTGACCGTGTAGGCTTCTTTGCCTTTAGGTAGGAGGCATTTTTCCATAATACACTTGTTCATTGAAGCTAGAAGAATGTTAGAGATGTTATTAAAATATTTTATATAAAATTCATAGGGAATCCCATCAGGTCCAGGCATTTCCCGCTTGGTGCACCGCGTAATACATCCCATAATTCCTCACGCGATATTAGGTTAATTGAATTGTTATTTTGAACCATGGTGTCAATATGTGCATTTTTAAGGAATTTTTTGATTTTTTTTGGTTTGACCAGCTCAGATTTATACAATTTGTATAAAACCTGTGCACTTTGGTCGTGACTTCTTTGGGTGTTTCTGCTATGGATTTGTCCGGTCAATGGACCTGTGTATAAGCTATCATATTTTCCTGGTGTGGAATTGGCGGAAAAAGTAGCTCAAGCAAGTTTCTCCATCTCTTATGTTTTTGCCTTTATATTTAGACTCCAACTCAGTGTTAGTGTTCGCGGATCAGGTTGTATAGCTGAGCAGAAACCTCCGCCCATTTGTGACCCCATCCATGGCTGTATCACATTCTTGTTACATTGTTTCTAGATGTTCAATTTCAGCCAATGTGTGTTTGATAATGGCTGAAACTGCCCTGTGTCTTCTAGGTGATGTATGTTTAATTTGTTAAGTTGTTGATTTTTTGAAGTTTTCTCAGGTAGTTAGTGGGTCCAAGCAAAAGTTGTTTGAAAATCCTGGGTTGAGGATATTTCCTCCATCCAGGATTGAAATTCAAGTCGGCTAAACTTTATGGGCGTATTCTGCACCATCTGGGTGCTTGGGTACTTGGTTCCGCCAGTTTGTAAGACACCAAAACAAGCTGATGGTCAGAGAATTCGCTTTTTGCAGTTTTAAATTTTTTGAATTTAGTGACAGAAAATTATTGGTGTGAGTATTAAGTCTATCCTTGACATAAAGACAAGTGTACCATTGTGTACATGTGAGCGTGTCATGTTTTGTAGCAGGGATTGCCTTTTTGGCAGTGTATTATATAATCCCAGGGTGGCCTTTAGTACTTGGAGTTCCACTTGCCCTTGCGGTATCTCTGTTGTGTATGGCCATCATTCCATCTCTGGGTTAATCCAGCAGTTCATGTCTCCCATTATAAAAGTTTTTGCTGGTAGATTTAGTTGTGTTAAGGCTGTGAGAAATTCTCTTTGGTCATGTGCACTGTTCAGGGCATACACACTGGCTATTGTGTGCACTTTGGTGTGCCATGAGAAAGTTGCGGCGAGTATGTGGCCATCCAGGAACAAATTTTTATTAATAAATTTAAATTTTTGGTTTGCGCATACTATCACCCCACAGTGGAGTGACCAAAACAATATTGTTGGGAGGAGCATTTTTTTCCCATGTCTCCTCCTCTCCCTGTGGATAGTGGGTTTCCTGCACCGCCAGGATATCCACAGGTGGGTTTCATAGGAGACTCAGCTTCTTGGCCTGTATGTTAAGGCCTTGTGTCCCACTATGTTCAGCATCCCTATCTCTACTGAGACACCCAATGCGCCTAAGGAGCGGTTAGCAGGGCCTCCTGGCCCTACTCCCTCACTCACATTGCTCTCCACTGCACCTCTGCTGCGGAGAGCATAACCATGAGTAGGAGTTGGAGTGTATTCTGCCCCTTTCATCGCCGCAGTTTTTGCTCCTCTCTTGGCATTGCTTGGTCCAAATATGTTATTGTGGTGCACTTGTGGGTTTTTATTAACCACATTGTTTTCTTGTGCAATCCATTGTTGATTTTTCTTATCAATTGGGTTAAATTCTGCAATTTCTGGGGGTGCACTGAACCCCAACTTTGCTGCATTCATTTCCAAATCAGGTTCCACTGAATTCAAACTGGTCATATTGGGTGTATGGTTTTCCACAGGATCTGATTGGTTCATGGACTTGAATTCCTCCATGTCTTCCTAGATCTGCTCTGGTGATATGGTTTAGCTTCTGAGGCCTTTGCCTTGGCCGCGGCCAGCTTGTGAGCTTGTTTTGCCATTTTATTGTTTTTTTGGGGGACTAGGGTCAATTATTTTATATTGCCCGGGTTTTCCCCAGTTAAAGGCTTGTGTAGTATCTGTGATTTTGGCGTACTCTGAGTCATCTTCACCCATTTCCTCCTTACAGAATTTCATTTCTCTCGGGCCTTCTTTTAATTGGCAAGCATGAATCTTGTGCCCAAAGGCCTGGCAGTGGTTGCAAATGGGGGGTGCGCTTTCCACTGTTGTGCAGAACAGCTGGGATTTTTTCCCATCAATTGTGAAGGATGCGATGTGGGGGATTTTTGTAATATCCTCTACTACATCCTGGTTTGGTGAAATTATTACTATTGTCTTCCCCATGCTAAGGGTTGGTATCAGCTGGAATCGTTGCATTTTGAATTGTTTTTATTTCTCTGTAGGCTTCAAGCCTTCTTGGAAATGTCTTTTGACTACTGTGCGCGCCAGTGTGGTTGGAAGATAGTCAAAAATTATGAAAATGTTGTCAGACATTCTCCTTTTCAATTTAAGAAAAAGAATGTTGGAGGTATTAGTGCTCCTAAATCTGCTACCATGATTGGCCCATCTTCTGCCCGATCATCAAATAATAATGTGGTTATCAATGATATGAGTGCTAACGGCAAAAAGGCCTTGGCAGATTCTCAGTGGAATCCTAACTATCAGAAAATTACAGTTTATCACAAAAATTGGCTAAAAAAGGTAATAACTAATAATAGGATTACACTGACTTCTCAGCCAAATTTGAGGTGTTCAATACCACCTGAGTCTGACCACCACCGAGGTGAGAAGGTTTTACCCATCAATGATTGGGTGCAAATTAACCAATCATTACCACAAGGATCTGAACCCTCCTGAGGTGAGAAGATTTTACCCGTTGATGATTGGGTATGAATTAACCAATCATTACCACATGAGTCTGACCACCGCCGAGGTGAAAGATATTACTTGACAATGATAGGGTAAAATTAATCAATCATTACCACCCAAGTCTGACCACCGCCGAGGTGAAAAGATATTACTTGATGATGATTGGGTGCAATTTAACCAATCATTACCACATGAGTCTGACCATCGCTGAGGTGAAAAGATTTTACTCGCTGGTGATTGGATACAATTCATCAAATCATTACCACACGGGTCAGTTTTGCCTCAAAAAATTTATCTTCTATCTGATAGGCTGAAAGCCTATATTTCCTAATTTAGATAACTCAGCCTTATATTCTTTTGCCTCAAATACCCATGGTCTCAAAATCTGAACTAGTTTAAATAGGAAAAACTAGTATTGAGAAAAGGACCTTTCTTGGTTTTGCCCTGCCTAAACAATATAAAACATAAAAAACTTTAACAAGCATTATTTATTACTTTTATTATAAAAGTAAAATTCTCACTTCAAACAAATTATTTGTGGCATCCATTGGCGGATCCCACTAATGTCTTTGGATTCAGTCCAACGATTGCATTTGGTCAGGACCAATTGCTGTCCATTGGGAATGTTGAGTACCACTCTGACTTTTGCTGCTTCATTCGCTTCTTCTGCAGTTTCAAACCCAAGATCTACCCAACCTCTGCGGATAGTATGGGTTGTTAAGTACAACATGGGCAAAAAAAATTTGTTGGGCTTTGCTGAACATTTCCCACATTGTCAGTGTTTCTACACCCAGGAAAACTCATATCCCTTGTTCCACTGACAACAGTGTTTGTTAATGGATACTTCCAAATAGCTGCAGTATTTAACCAAAATAAATGAATCCCGTGGGAGGCGCCACCTCAGTTTTTTTTTTACTGAGATTTTTGTTTGTACCTGTGCGCTTGGTACCTTTGGGCAGTGCAGGTCTGGGTCCGCTGCTCTTTACCGCGTTCGCCCAGCTCTTTACCTTATTATTTATACTTATCTCGCCTGGTGTTGATTATCAAATTATGCCGTTTAAATCAAATTGTATTAATAAAAGTGATAGTAATCACAACCAGATTTCTTTATTAATATTAAACCTTATCTGAACTCAGACTTTGATGCCCCACTACCACCAAAACAATTTATCCCCAAACCCACTGCTGCCCCTTTCCTGAGTGACCATCAGTAGCTGAGGCTGCAGTGGCTTCACCCAAAAGTCACTATCTCCATGAAGCTGTGACAGCATCTGTCATTGAATTTAAATAAGGGCTACATATCCCCATATTCCCTTCCAATTTCCCTGCTGTTGCAAAAGAAGAAATCACGCAACTCAATGATGTTGCCATCACCTCTGTCAAACAGGTTGCTGAACTGGAAGATTTTTAAACCAAATGCATTACCAGAGCCAACATTGCTAAATTTGCTCAGCTTCAAGACGCCCACATCCAAGCTGTACGCCAGGGTGCTAAACTCGTAGAGGCTATGTTCTAGGCTAAATTGTCAATGAAAAGCTTAATGCCTATCTATTTCACATTGACCCTCATCCAGGGGATGCCCCAACCCCCTTGCTCTCAGCATTGATCTGTCTCTTTAATGCTGAGCCTAATGATGATCTTCCTGATCCCCTCCCTCTCCACCATAATGAACTTGCAGCTTGCCGCTGTGCCACCTGGTAGGTTATTTTTATCATTTTTTTCCTTTTTGTGTCTCACTGCTCATTTTGGGCAGTTGATTTATATTCAGTTTGTTTCATTGGAGTTTTCTGCTTTGTTAATGTCCATCCCCTGGTCAGCATATCTCAAAAAATTTAAATTTGAAATAAACACAGCTCCCTTGTAGGAGGGCCAAGTTTATGTAAATGATTTATTTTAGCCTTTTTGATATAATGGGATAGAATTTCAGGAAGATTATCCCTGTAGCGTGACCTCAGCCTGAAATAAGGCCCCAGAAAGAATAAAAAACATATTAGTAAGCCTAACGCAATGAATAATGGTTTCTTGGTGTCCTGGCGACTATCTGGCCTGGTATATAGATAAATTTTATTCTAAGATAAAAAAATATTTTTCAAATATATACCAATAGTATCAACTTGATATAATATTGTCAACACCTGAATTTTGATCACAATGAATCAAATTTCCTAATTACTTTAGCACTAGTGGTACCCAACCCAAAGGGAGAGTTGCCACACATTTTCATTTGCAAATGGGCCAAACAAAGGGATTATCATAAATAAAAAAATATTTTTCTAATATGGCACCTCAGCTAACAGCCTAGGAAGCCATATCAGAAGGTGAGAAAGCTTTGAGGAAACTTTTGTCTGGCACCTGTTTTAGCTGGAAGATCATGGCTACAACATAGGGGTTGGGGCATCATCATCATGTGGCATAAGAAGGTATAAATGTGGGCTTTCTTCGTTTATGAGGCCTGAGGTATCCATCACCTCAATGTATTAAGCAAGTTGATGCTTGGCAAAAATGATGATAGCCAGCACACAAGTGAAAGACTTGATGCACTGGTGGGTTTCAGAATAAGCGGGGTTAAAAAGAAAAGTTTTTGCCATGTCAATGCAAGCACAGCTCGCACTGAAAGTGAGCTCCTCAACTTCATATTTAGCATCTTCCTCAAAATCATGAGAAAATTTGGGATAGGGATACCCTCAACATGGGGCTTCATTGTCGCGTGAAGTTGCTGGTGAAGTAGGGTGTTGTCAGGGGCAGCTGCAGCCTCAACTGCCATTTTATTAATATTTTATAAATGGAAAAACCGTTTTGAGGGCAAAAATGGCAGAGCCGCAATTTGAGTGGATCAATGAAAAATAATTCCAAAGAAAAATCTGGCTTTCTATGGTACAGCCATTCGTTCTCTTAAATCCTTTTGAGAGCCTTGAATGGATTGGATTTGGCCAGCACTGGACCAACCAAAATCAGATTTCCAAATTCTAAACTTTAGGAAATCTGTGTAAAACTACATGACTAGTACATATATGGTACCTAGATCCAAAGAGCAGGTGGATGGTTCTTTTTAAGCACTAGTGGTTCCCAGCCCAAAAGGGGGAGCTGCCATGCATATTTATTTGCAAATGGGCCAAAAAAGGTATTATTAGAAATAAAAATCCTAATATGACACCTCAGCTAACAGCCAAGGAAGACATATCAGAATGGGAGAAAGCTTTGGGGAAACTTTTGTCTGGAACCCGCTTTAGCTGGCAGACCATAGTGGACAGCATCTGGGGTGGGAGCATCAGCAACATATGGCATGAGGGGGTATAATTTTGGGTTTTCTTCAGTAATGAGGCTGGTGGTGTCCATTGCCTCAATGTATTGAGAAAGTTGATGCTCAGTAAAAGTGATTAGAGAAGGCAAACAAGTAAATAATTTGATGCAATGGCAGGTATCAGGATAATTTGGGTTGAAAGAGAGGTCTTTGCTGCATCAATGCAAGTGCAGCTTGCACCAAAAGCAAGATCCTCAATTTCATATTTTGCATCCTTCTTGAAATCATGGGGAAATTTGGGATGGGAATACCCTCAACAAGGGGTTCCATCACCCCATATTATTGTTGGCAGAGGAGGGTGTTGGCAGGAGCAGCAGCGGCTTCAACTGCCATTTTATTTATATTTTTATAGATGGGATAACCGTTTTTGGATGAAAATGGTGGGGGTGCAATTTTGGAGGATCAACAAAAACTCCTTAATGCAAAATCAGGCTTACCATTATATTGTAAGTCCTGGGGACCAGCCCCTGCAACTGGATAGGGAGCAACACCCCTTTTGGACAAAAAGGGGTCTAAAGGCCCAAGTGGACCCCCTGTCGCAGTTGAGCGACTTGGTGCATGTGGAAGATGAGCGCTGGGTGACTGCCCTTCCCCTAAAAACAACCAGGTTTCTCCCCTCCCCCTCCTCAACCCTGGTAAGACTAATAGAGGGGGTCTTCCAGGAGATTATGTAAGCCAGGGGCCATGGGCAGGCCCCTGGGACCCCTCACTCACCAGGAGAAACATGCCAAAATTTTGAGGAAATAGCCAGTACTAATGTCAGATCCTGGCCTGCAAATTCTGGGCTGGAGGAGCCGGTCTAGACTGGCAAGGGCCAGAAATCAGATCGGCGCACAATTCAGGTTTCAAACCAGGTTGAAAGTGACTTGGACCAGTTGCCTTTACTTCCTGGGATGGATCCAGGAAGTTCAGATTGCACAAATAGTCAGATTGAGAGTTTGGACCAAGTTGCGAATGACCCAGCACAGTGGCCACGCCCCCCAGGACAAATCTGGGGAATCTGAACTGTGAGAACAGGCTGACTCAAATGGTCAGGGCCCATATTGGTACCATCAACTTGGTTTGGCCCCAAAAATTTGGAAAAATCTGCAAACGTTTTTTGATTTTTGCCAGGATTTTGGACATCCCCCCGCCCTCCCCCCACCAGCCAACCAAATCCCATCATCGATCCCCAATCACCCAATCCCTCAGCATCTCCATTATGCGATTCTCCCCATACTTAAGGCAACTGCCCTGTCTAGGGGCAGTTGTCAGTTCATTCTCTAATATTCCCGCACTTTGTGCCAAATAAAACTTGAATATCCCAGACACCTTTCCACGGCCTCCACCTGTTTATTTTTTTCAAAATTCCCCCAATTGATCCAGCGAAGTATGTCGCTATTCAGATAATCATCCCAGTGTTTGCTGACTGGGTCATCCAGTTGCTTGACCCTGCCACGTGGTGGTGGATTGTATCTTTCATAAACTGTCTCACCCCTGATGACAAAGTTACTTCTCTGTCCATTTTTGCATATCTGTTTAACATGAATCCATCTGTTTGCTCCATTGCTGGGCTTTCTGAAACTGCTCCCCTGTTGGAGCAGCGCCAGGGCCCCTGCCCTGGTGTTTGCGAACTCAGCCTCCACACCTGGCTCGTCTGCCACTGGCCCCACCTACCTAAGGGCCCTGGAGCACCCCGCCCAAGGGGAGCTCATCCCTAACACTCACCGCAGGTCTGTCTCCCTCTCCACCCACACCCCTGTTCATGCGGTGGCCCCTGTGCCGCCCCTCACTGGCATGCAACTTCAACTGTTTGAAGCCAAATGCCAGCAACCGCGAACCCTGGAGGAGTCGTCATCCTCCCCACCTCTCCCGCCCTTGGGGGTTGCCCCCACAAGACTCATGGTTGCCCCATTGCAACCATCTGGTTTGCCTTGGGGCCTTCGGTATGTTAACAAACCTTTACTTTCCTCACATCCCCATAGATCTCCCCTTCTTCAAGTCACTCAGACTGCCGTGCCTTTGGCATTCTGGGCTCTCCACTGGGTACTCACACACTCAGACTGGGAGCCCAGTCTAATTCTTATCAGCCGCATCCATTACATATATGACTGGTCATTTTTGTCAATCAAATTGAGACACTCAAAAGTATTTTACTTAACTAACACTGGCCCAACCACCAGAGTTGGCAAGTTGGCCACACCTGATTGGCTGCAAACTGTCAACCACAGCAGCTCAGCTGAAACTGTTTCAGCCAACAGCCAGGTTGCCATAACCCAATTGAATTTTTTAAAATTTTAAAAAGTTTGATTGGCTAGCAGCTTTGGAAGTCATGCCAGAATTTGCTGAGGTTGGTGGTGGGAGAATCAAGCCCCACTCAAAAATTTGGGTGTGGCAGCAGCTGAGCTGACGCTGGAGGGGGGAACAGCAGAAGCAATGGAGATAGAAGCTGTAGAGCACTTGCACTTTGAGTGATCAAGCTTGGAGCACAAGGGACAAATGGTGCAGCTGTTCCTCAACAAATGCCCAGAATGGGTGATCAGGGGTGGCTCTGATCACCATGCAAGGGGGAATTGCAAGAATGGTATCATGATAAAATGGGCAGATCATCCCAAAGGTGTGCAGCCCTGCCAAACAATTCTATATTTTATTTGATTGGGCTGACCTGGGGATGATACCTCACCAATTAATGGGAAATTGAATGAATGGGAAAGGAGGATAAAATCTGGAAAACCTCCATGCGTGGTGTATGATAGGCCAGGAACTCCATGGACCGCCTTTGCTATTCACTATCTAGGTTTGAGGCATTGGTGTGCAACGCCAACACAGTCATAATTGTCCCCTACCTAAAGTTCCGGTACCAGAATTGAACTCGGGGAGGCAGCGGTAGAGGTCCCTATTCTACCACTTGGGTATCCTCCACTTCCTGCCAAACAATTTGTTCCATTTGGAACAATGAACTGCAGCATGAGGTCTTCACCATAAATAGCCAAACCCTCTGTGAGCTAATGGTGAAGGCGTTTGGGGGAAAGGTGGGAGGGCAACCAGGTGAACTGGACCACCAAAGTGGCCTCATCCAGGAGCCACATGGGTAAGTGAAGTTAGGGATATTTTTATAGATGATTGGCAGTTTAGATGCTGCCACTACATCAGCCTCAAATCGAAATCCAAGAGCAGGTGGATGTTTCAGTACTTTTTAAGTTTTAAGTAATATATCATCAAGTTGCTTATATACTATAAAAAGAGTTGCCTGAGTTAAAATGGCAGAATAGGTAAGTTATGATTTAATAAAAATCTCACTTAAATTTCAGGTTGCCATCCAAGGTGTCACATGGATGACTCACTGATGATCCACTTGGTTGAGGCATGTTGGTCAAGCTGATCACTTTACCTTTGGGGTCTCTATAGCTACTTACATACTACCAAAATTAGCACTAATGTAAAGGGGTTCTTCATTAAAACTAGCACTGATAAATAGAAATATAAAGAATTATATTTTAAAAGATGTAGATCTATTCAAGCAACTTTTTAAACTTATTTCATGGAGCAGCAAAGCAGAGATAAAGTTCTAAATTGGATGTGTTGGAAATGCCCTCAGTATTCAATGCAAGCCAAAAGTTAAATAAATTATGACTAATTTAAGTATAGCAGTTTACTCAATCCCATCATCAGTAGGTGACTAAGAACTAGACTAATCTATACTTTGTCTATTTTTGCTATACATAATGTTGAAATTGGCGCTTAGGTGTCAAATTTTGAAGGCATTGTTCTTTAAACTCAAATAAATAAGGTACTGTATGAGGAGAGCAACCTTATTAAACTTTTAAAAGGAAAAATTTCAGCAAAAGGTATTTGAACTATAAATTGAAAAAGCACAAAGTAAAATTTAGTACTCAAAAAGGCTCAACTACTCACTAGGATATTGCCTTCAGCTTCATTTTTTCTAGCAACTTGGGAAAAAGATTATTTTTCTCTGGAGTTTAGCCTAAATATGCTCTTATACTAACTTTCCATTGGTGTATGTTTATGTATACTAATCAGCACTTCAAAGTTAGAGACTAGTGACTAATAATAAAATTAGACTATTAGATTGAAATTATAGGGATTGGTCAGTATACATTGTAGTTGCCCTCAACTAATTACATTAGAGGTTCAGGCATACTTACACAGTGAAAATAGGATTCTTAATACTTAATATTTTACGCCAGTGTGAAGGAAAAGATAAAGGATATGGATATTGGTAGCAGAAGCAGATCTAATCTGTTAAGACCAATGGCCAAAGTAAGTACTAGATTAAGGAGATATAAGTTGAAGTGAGGGGGTTATGGGTTTCAATCTGCCATATTTATAAATTTTTGGTGTTGGGGCAAGAGCACCAAAACTAATCTTATACAACTTTGGTGACTCCTTATATGGTTAAGGGCCATGCGCTTAAGACTTCCTACAACAACCTCCATATCTAAGTTATTAGTGAAATATAAGTATTAATTAAATATAGAATGTATTTTTTTAGTACTAGATGGTCCCAACCCAAGGGGGATTCATCGATGTTATAGAATGTATTGATGGTTGGCCATTCCAATTGTAACATGATATTTATCAGATATTCCACCAGATTGAAACTAAATTCAACCAACTCTATGGTGTAAGTTAGATCCCAGCATTATAAACCATAATGCAATAAACTATTCATAGCATATGTTTTCATTGGAAAACATTATAACAGACATGGTAGTTTTAGAATGACTGAATCTTATTGATACTTATACTGAAAGTATATGCACTTTGATTTTGAAAAACTCTCCAATTTTGCAAGAAATACCAATTCAAAGCTATTTTTCTAGAAGATATGTTATATTGGATAATTAAAATAGATATGCATGGTAATCTTTTACAAATGTGGTAGGTTCTATACTCACTAGCAGTAGCACTCTGAGTATATATTAGTTTCCATTGATCACCTTACCAAGTGAGTGAAAGCTAAACCCTTTATTTAGTTGTAGCAGATGGTACAAAGCAAAGATCCTTAACAAAGAAGATTGGGGACATGAACTTGCCTATAATAAATATTACTGCTTGTAGTTAGGAAAATAGTTGCTCCAATAATCATCAAAAAAATCAAGTAACTCTAGCATGATTGCTACTTTTAAGTTTACAAAGCAATCACAATAACTTGAGCCTTCTATCTTTGTTAAAAAATTATTCCTACACAGTTAGTTTACTTCACATGGCAGGCTTACAAGGTAAGTACTTCTCATTGGAAATTTTAGGCACATAAACACTGCCTAATAATTCTTGATAATCTTTATTATTCAAGATACTCATATAAAAGTATTGATCACAAAAACGATTTTCTTAATAACCAGATGCCCAAATTTATATTCTCGGGGCATTTCCTGGCATAATTTATTAGATGAGTTCAGCTCTACCATTCCAGTTCTCTGGTTGTCAAAGTCATGATTATGATAATAATCCCTTAAGCCATATTGTCCTGAATTTGGCATAGCTATAATAATTGTATCAGCTTGATTGAGGTCAACATGCTCTTTATAGTTTAATTTTGGGTACAATAGCTG
This sequence comes from Massospora cicadina, assembly GCA_022478985.1. Taxonomy (NCBI): domain Eukaryota; kingdom Fungi; phylum Entomophthoromycota; class Entomophthoromycetes; order Entomophthorales; family Entomophthoraceae; genus Massospora; species Massospora cicadina. The sequence goes on from JAKSZP010011875.1 coordinate 236,510, forward strand.
CACTACGTCAACTTTCAATTGTCCTAAGATCAGTCTAAATTGAGCTACGTCATACTTTGTGTTATTTAATAATAAGAGATAAAACATATAAGAGAAGCATAATTCAAATACCAAAACTTTGAAGTTGAAGGTTTCTCTTCATAGCATTTTAGTGCTCCTATTTGGTGTGAGTTAAAAAAACTGCATTAGTATCATTTAATAAGTCCACAGCATCATTTTTTCACCTCAGTGCATTTTAGTAATTTAATGCACTGATTTATAATAAGGTGCAATTATACTAATATTTAAAGACCCACTTTGCACCCAAGTGAGCCCATAATCAGGCTTCACTATTATGATATTATGGTTTTCTAGTGTTGGTAATCGTGAAACATGCAGATATAATTATAGCATAATTAATAGGGATGAAGGTAGTATTAAATTAATACCATAAGAATCATCTTATAGTATACAAGATGATTCTTAATGATGCATAAGTGGAAGATTATAGCTTAACCTATTTAACGCAGTTAACTTTAAAAACTAAATGAGCATTTTAACTGAACAACTTTGGGACATTTTGGGTAAGTATTGATCAAACTAATTTTAACTAAAATGGGCGATACAAAGATATACATATAACTTGTGGAGTTACCCGGCGTTGCTCGGGTTTATTTGTTAACAGCTTATTTAAACTGATTAGTTTAAATTTTATATTATAGCTAGCTGTGCCCGGCCATGCGTTGCTGTGCTCAGTTTGGTTAAATGGAAAAGAAAAATGAAAACATACGTTTCTAATAGCGGAGTTACCTAGCGTTGCTCGGGTTTATGAGCTCACATCAACAGCCTAAAGGCTGCGCCAACACTACGCTTGAGTTGGTTGTCCTAATCTACTTAATAAGCTATAATAATCTATTTAAAACTCTAACATTAGTTTTATTTAGTTTCGGGTGACCAATTTGGTGAATTATTTGATAATATTCGCTTTTATCACCCACTCGCCCAAATAGATTGAACCCATCAGGCTTGATCATTTCAGATTTGATAAGGTTCGCCAATTCTCACCCACTCACCCAAATAGATTGACCCTATCAGACTCAAAGGTTTCAGATGTCAGTCAGTCAGTCAATAGGTACGTCAGTACGTCAGTGAATGTGTTTTATTAAGATAGCTTCATTACCCGTGCTTCGCTACGGTGTCTAATGAACTTTAAATATCAATTTATTAATTCAGATTTTATACTATAAATAAATAATAACCACTCCGCCAAATTTAATTGCTCAATCGAATTAACCAAAAACCACTTTGGTAAACCTAACTGAACTTATCAAATAAACCAAAACTAATCACCCCTCAAAACTAAACTATGTCCTATTGATTCAACCAAAAGCCATCGACCACTCGGCCAAACAAAATAAACCTATTTTATCAATCAAATAACACCAAACTGCTACCCAAAACATCTCTATATATCTAAAATCACTGTGTACGTGACATGTCTTCCAAACTACTAAATCAACTACTTAACTTATTTTTATATTTTATTATGTTGGCTCATCATTTTTTAGTTTTACTTACACTTGCAATTTTAGCTTTAACTATATAAATAGTTTAAATAAATAAGAAAGTAAGGAAATAAAAGTGATTGCGCTAGGATTCAAACAACCAACTTTTATAAAATTCAAGTTTAGAGCCAAAAGCTGAGCCGAGTATGCTAGAGGAGGTATTTGTAAAATCAATTGGGTTTTTGGTTCAGTTTTTATTTAGATTAACTTGCTAATTAGCCAAATGACCACTAACCACTTAAAACCATTTAAATTATCATATCACCCTAGTATCAAATTTCTCAGCTGTAACAATACATCAAATACCATAGAAAATATATAAGATTTTCACCTTTTGCATATAAAATTTTTATTTTACTATGAAAATAATAATTTTTAAGGTTGATAAACCTTCTCCATGAAAAAATACGTATATATACCAACTTTCATGGTGATTGGTCAAACTGTGTCAGTCTATAAATCTCAGATATATATACCAACATCCATTATATATATTTAGATAATATCATTGAAACTAGGCAATAAATTGGCAATCACCTGACTAATAGAAACCCTAATTTCAGATATCAGGGAGTAATCCATCTGGTAAAATCCCAACATAATCACAAAAGAATGAGGTACATTAAGATATCACTTCACTTACGACACTATGAGATGGCTTGAAAAAAGTGATGCCCTCTTTCATCTTTTAATATGTTGTGTGCCATGCAAATTCTTAGAGGAATCCCCATCAGGCCATGCACGCTGCTTAGAAGTGCTGGTATTGTGGTATAGCAATGCAAAGCACACTACTAACAGATTGAAATTTATTTGATACAGCTGTGTAAATATATTAGGGCCATTGTTTCATATCATAATAGAAGATATTTATGTTTAGAATGAAATGCTTATAACATTCATTCAACACGTTATGTGAAAGTCTGTTTTGTCTTGTTTATCATTTGCTCTCTAGATAAGATTTCATTGAAATCAGCTCATGGCTGGGGTTCCTTTTACAACAAAGCAATACAAACTTTTTAGAAATTGATGCGGCCTGAAAAAAAAGTTAGTGTCAGTCACTGGTAGTTGATGCAGCCTAAACAGAAAGTTCAGTGTCAGTCACTGGTGACTGATGTGGCACTCAATGTGTTAATGCCAATTAACTCAATATTTATCAGCATTCCAAATCTACCAGTAATACCATACACCCTTTAAACTGAAATTTTCTCTGTCAATCTGACTTCAATACAAAAACTTTTAAAATTAAAAATTTTCCCAGCTCTGCTACTCAGTCCTCACAAAACCTCAATTCAGATTAATGATTTCAATCTGCATTGGATGTTGGGCACATGCCTGGACCATCCAAAGGGCTACAACCATGGACAATGGAAGAGTTGCTATCCTCCACAACTCATTGCCTTTAAAATTTATTGGAATATCCTAAGTTTTCAAACGTTGCATCAGTAAACAAACCACAAGCCCAAAAGAGAGTTCTTTTGATCTAATGGCAATTTAGGTAAGTAAAACAATTTAAAGAAATCTTTTCCACTCTGAATACAATCTGGAAAATTCAGCATTGCGCTGCTGACTCTGGTGTCCCATTTAAATGAGATATGGGGCCAATCTAATCTCACCACATCTGGTAATTGAGGTGGGTCAAACTTGGGACAAATATACCAACCAAGATTTTTTATAGCCAGTACAGGTTTTGAACATGTGTTAAACAAACCTGCACTAGAGTGGAAGCAGGAATTACCCTGCCAGGCTAACCACTCTTTTGATCTCACCACATTTGGGGTCTCTAGAGTAAACTACATACTACTCAGTAAACTAGGGCATAAAAAGGGGGTTTAAACTAACCACACTAATAAATAAAGTTAATACTCTGCAATTTAATTACAATAAATCAATATAATTAAGCAAAATAGTTAGCCTTATTTGTGGCAGCATGGCATTGAGTGCATTCTTTAGAACTCCAAACTGTGATTTGAACAATTTCTATCCCTGGTTATAAAATCAACCTCAGTTCTAAATTAGTATGAATTATTTAATTATGAAAGCCCCTTCAATCTCAGCTTTGAGAGCTAACTGGTAACTAAACTAAATATAGTTAAATTTCACTCTTAATTAACAAATTAATCTGATTCTAAAAATCAAAAACCAAAATGCAACCATTGTCACATGATAAATTTTCTTTAGTAACGGAAATTCAAGATCATATCATGCAGAAACCAATCATTACACGCCCCAGGGGTTGCACCCATTAGTCCTGTGGTTGCCCCATTACAGCTATATGTCTTGTAATGGAGGCCTCTGGTACGTTCTTTACCTTATACTTTCCTTACATTAGCCCAATAACGTCTCTCAATGTTATCATATGAATGGCTATGCCTCTGGCCTTCTGAGAGCACCACTGGGTCTTGAACCACTCAGACTGGTATCCCAATCTTCTTTTTATCAGCTTCTTCCATGACAAATGTGAAAGCCTTAGACCCACACACCATAACTCTAGAATAATATGTTGTATGTTATGTTGAAAAGGCCAAGGTTTTCAGCAAGTTGGACTTTCTGAACGCCTATAACACATTATGCATAAAAATGGTTCAGAAATGGAGGATAGCATTCCACACCTGGAAAGGCATCTATCAATTTTTTTTGTAATACCCTTCAGTTTAAAGAACGTCTAACCCAAGTGAATCTCACTAAGAATTCAAGAAAATGTGAAATTTTGGATGCAGGTCACCTACCTGAGCAACATTAACTTCACCATGGGCACATTTCATGCCAGACAAGGAAGCCACCATCTAGGATCAGGCCACGCCTTCCTCTCTTTTAGAGTTAAGGAGCTTCTTTGGCACCTGCAAATTTCTAAAGAAGTTACTACATAACTATCTGAGATAGGTGCACTACTGTGTTCCTCCTCTGTTAAGTTTACTTTAACCTTAATGTTAGGTTCAACTCCGCCTTCTATGCTGTAAAAAACATTCTATTGTCTAGCCCTGCCCTGGCTCACGCTGAATTCCCAAGACTATTCATTGTGCAATCAACGCCTCTAACTATGCTATAGGAGTGGCCTTATTGAAAGTAGGAGATGATGGCTTGAGCAGTCAGTAGATTACATTTTATTAAGATGTCTATTAACCAATTTATTTTGTGACATTTATAATAAGGAGCTTTTGGCAGCAATGAAGGCATTATTATTGGCGACACACATCCATGGCTATAGTGGCCCTTTACTGTCTGAACAGAGCACTGCGCCCTTTTCTATCACCAAACAGCTCTAAAGCTGACCCCTCGCCAGTCTTACTTTCTTGAAAAGCTCTCCATATTTGCATTGAAATATAATTTAATGAAATGCAGCAACAATCTTTCTCAGACGTCCTCTTACAAAACTCAGTCCAATTACCTAATTTATCCCAAGTTAATGCACACAATAATTGCAACCTTAATCCATTGAAACAGAAGAAGCTAACCCTGAGATGCTATCTTAAAAATATTGCCTTATATGCAATGCCAGAGGACTCATACTTGATTTGCCGCTTACTATAATTTTGGGCGATATAGATGCTATAAACCAGAGGGTACCACAGGGTGAAAGCCCACTGAGCAATTGGACGGATGATATGCAGATAGCTGGTCCTCAAGACAAACCTAATAGAATAATAAAATACAAAGTAATAGCTCTGGTGACACCACTTTTATTTATTACAAGCAAAACTACCCAGAATTGCTCAGGTTTATTTATAAGCTCACACTGACATAGCTTATAGGCTGTGCCAGCGCTACTCTTGAGCCACTCAGACTAACAGCTTCACTGTTGCCCTCATGGCTGATGAACTGATTGTCCTAACTTAACCTACTTAAAACTATAATTTGATTTTTGTTTAGTTTCAGGTGAGCAATTTGGTAAATTATTCAATAATATTTGCCAATTCTCACCCACTCACCCAAATAGATTAAACCTATCATACTTGATAGTTTCGTATTTAATATTACTTGCCAATTCTCAACCACTCACCCAAATAGATTTAACCTATCAGACTCGAAGGTTTCAGATGTCAGTCAGTACATCAGTATGTCAGTACGTCAGTACGTCAGTCAGTCAGTAAAATCTTTTTAATTAGATATATTATAGCGGATTCCATCTGCTCTCACTTTGGCTTAACTATCTATTAACAATACTCCTCTTTCAATCTTCTCATCTCACTTATATATCAGCAACTTCAGTCAATACCAACCCTTTTGCTTAAACTATTTAGTTCCACCATATTCTCATTGGTTCCAGCAGAGTCTACTATTTATTAAATTCATTGTTGCCTTAGTTTGAGGTGATCTACTAAATATACATCATATGTTGACATTGACTTATCGCCTGATTTAGAGGCAATTCAATAAATATTTGCTCAAATCTTGGTATTGCCCTATCGCTTTATTTCAAGGCTATCTCCCCATTCTGCCATTTTTATTTAGGGCTTATCGTCCAGTCATATCGGAATCTCAACATCACCCCCTTGACTGAACAATAAGTCTCTATTTTTTATACGCCTGAAGGAACTTTGCGTGAACTTGGTTAATGATTTGACTGCTCAAAGGGTCCTTAAATAGTACAAGCATTGTCACCTGTCTTCTCTTATTTTTAAACAGACTAATCCAGATGCTGGCCAATTTGTGCTTCTCAAAGAACCCATGTTGGTCATGGAATAAAACCATATACTCATCTTTGAACTATCTAGCCCGCTATGCCATACCTGATTGGCAGTCTGATTCTTTATCTTCTTGGATAAGCTGAACAAGTACGCTTCAGTTTGCAACTTGATTAATGTGTTTTATAGGTTAGTCAAGTAAGGTTAAAGATATCTTATGCTGGTATCTTCCATGCAAGCATAGAACATTTCTGGAAGAGCTGGGTGTCATCCATATAATAACTGAAAAGGACTTTTGTACTATGGTAGAATGGTAGCTAATATTGTAAGCAAAGATGGTGGTGGAAAGGAGGGAAATCCAATATGAAGGTCTATCCGTTACCAGATTCCAGAGTATGTTCACAAGTGTCCAATTGACCCGTTCAACCTTACCATTGGATTCTGGATAACAAGGGGTGGTCAGAACCCTGTGGATGGCCATAAGTTCCTTGAGCTTGGGTGAAATATGGGAGGTGAAGTTGGTCCCGTTATCAGTAAGTTTTAACTGAGGACAGCCATGTTGCTAAATGATACATTACATCACAAACTTAGCCACCATGACCTCCCCTAGATCGTGTATTGCCTGCGCCTCAACCAACCTGGTCAAGTGGTAAATCGCTACCAGAATATTTTGGACCAGTTTGCTCCAGTTGACAGGGACCCCACAACATCAATAGAAACTGTATGTCAAGCAAAGTGAGGTTTCACTAACTGGTATGAAGCCTTTTGGCAGAATGGCTTTTCCACTTGGTACTGGTGGAGGCAGATAATCGTTTCAAGCACGTCATAGTGCACGCTTTCTCAGTAGTATTAAGGTCACAACAATTCCAGAGTTTTGCATACTCCACCATGTTCAATTTCTTAATGTGCTCTCATAATAATATTTAATTGGGCGGAAGGTCTTTAAAATTTATGGTAGTGCCCCTTATTTCCTTGTACAATTCACCGTTCTTCTGGAACATATTGTCCCTTATTCTGTCTAATATCTTGATGACTTGGGGAGGTTCGTCATTGTATCTACTGCTGAGCATTTTGTCATACATTACATCGCTGAGATCCACCATAATAGCAATGGTTGGCAATCTCAATAAGCAATCTGAATTTTTGGTGTTTTGCTCCAGGGCAGTGGATGATTTCAAAGTTGTAAGCCTGAAGCTTAAGAGATCATCAGGATTGACGCCCCTCAGGCTCTCTGAGATTCTGCTACAAGTGTAACGACGCATGATCCATTGCAAAATTAAACTTTACCCCATGCAAGTATACCCTGAATTTCTTATAGTTGTAGTTCACCGCTAAGCACTCCCACTCAGTCATGGTATAATTGCGTTCATGACAGTTTAAGCTATGACTGCAGTATGCAACTGTGTGATCCTCCCTTTTGTCATCTTGTTAGGATAGCACCGCCCCAATGGTGGAAAGTGATGCATCCGTCTGTATGATAAATTGGTTATCAAAATTTTTATAGCGTAGCACTGGAGCATCGACTAATGCTGTCCAAAGCATATCAAAGGAGCGTTGATGGCGTCCTGTCCATTCAAACAAAGCATCCTTTTTAAAAAAATCAATTAACGGGCCCCCAATACAGCTGAAATTAGGGATGATGCACCAGTAGTAACCCACCATCCCCAAAATACCTGTAGGTTATGCTCACTGTTCAGCTGAGTCATTTTTTTGATAGCCTTCACCTTAGCCAGTTGAGGCTTAAGCTCATTTGCGTCTACCACAAACCCAAAGTACTCCTGTTGGTCTTTATAAAAGTGGTATCTGCGGGGCTTGATCTTAATGTTGGCCTTGACAAGCCGGTGGAAGACCTCCTCTAGATGAGTAAGATGCTCAGAGAAGGTTTGAGAGAAGATGTTGATATCATCAAGGTATACAAGTATGCATGACAGCTTCAGGTCATTGAAGATGGTGTCCATAGCCCGTTGGAACGTAGCCAGGGCGTTACATAACCATTGAGGAATATGTGTCAGTTGGAAGAGTCCCTTGTATGTAATGATAGTGCATTTCTCCTGTTCCCCTGCAGTTAACTCAATTTGCCAGTAGTCTGATATCAAATCCATCGCAAAAAATAACGAGCTCATCCCAACCAATCCTAAGCATCATCAACTCTAACAAAGGGTACAGGTCCTTCTTGGTGATACCATTGAGCTTCTAGTAGTCTATTACTATCCAGTTAGTTCAGTCCTTCTTTTTACAATCAGAACAGGAAAAGCCCACGAACTCTTTGATGGTTTGATCATCCCCTGCTCCAGTAGCTTTTTGATCTCCTCTATTACTACTTCCTCGGCTTCCCTAGACTGGCAAATTGACCAAGACCTGATGGGGGGATGATCCGCAGTGTCCAATTAAAAGACTACCCCAAGAGCGCACCCTAAATCATGATTGTCAGTAGTAAAAATCTCTTATATCTTTCAAATAAAGATATAGATTGATCCTTATATTCTTCCAATAACCCAAATATGTTTTTGTGCAGTACCACCATCATTACGCTAAGAATCGAATTGACTGGTAAACCAATTTTATCCACTGACCTAAACTCATGAACCTAAAGAACCTCCTCAAAAGGGATCAAGTGTAAATATGCCACTATTTGGTGTTAAAGAATTAGCAATGGTTCCGTTTTTAGATTCGCTAGTAGAACCTTGATCTTCCCATGTCACAATATATAATGCCTGGAACCACGCGGGGATCAAGCTGCAATTGCTGATAAGGGCCAATAACTTCCCATAGAGTCCATCTGGAACTTCACCTCCAATTTGGTGTTCACTATAACTTAGTGACTAAAGAGGATGGATTTAGGCCTGGCAGCTCTGAGATGCAGCCTTTGATATTTATATATCAGTTGGGGAAGGGCACAAGTCTTGTTCTTTAGTTGATGCTAGCACTGGGATCACTCTGTCACTATAAGCTAGGTTGATATGTCCCATATGCACTGGATCCTTTGGCACTCCGCTAGAGGTAAAAAAATTGGGATCCACTACCACAGAATTTTGAACGTCCCTTCCATCATGTCAATGACAGCACCAAAGTGTCGCATAAAAGTGGTTCCAATTAAAAGAGCATAATGGCTGTTTGATAACAATATCACCGGAGTACAACAAAAATTGGCAAAAATGCAAGGGTAGCACACGTACGCTCCCTCTGAGACTGTGATTTCAACTCCAGAAGTCCCATACACCATTAGATGATCTACATTAGGTTATAATGTCAACATTGCCATCAACTTAGTGAAAGCTATGTTGACCAAGGCCATATTTATTATTGTATGGACTCAGATTTTGGCTACAACAATCTCACAGTACGTACATTCAGGATAAGAAGAATTTTGAGTCTTTAATACATGGACATTTAAAGAATCTCTTCTCCCAAGGAAACTCACAATCCCCTCACCGATTTTGGGGTATTCTTTGACAATAGCATCTAACAGAAGGGCGACGTTTACTCCTTTCAAGGAAGGTGCATCTGTGGATATGTCCAGCTTGTCTGGGGAAACTTGGTCAAACATTTGACAAGCGTACAGCTTTGGTTGCTCCTGAGGTCTTTCTTCCGCCGCAGCCTTGGCTTGTGCTCATGTTAACACATTCACCCCTCCAACCGGCTGCTGGTAAAGAAACCCATCATCATATTGAGGACATCCGCTGAATATACTACAATAGGCTTGGGCAGGACTTTTGGGGTTGGTATATCAGAAGTAGAGAGTTCCATCTCTACTATGATACATCTTTTCCTTGGTGGTGCTGGTTTTGCTGTACATAATGGACCTGACAATTGAGGCAACTCTGGGAAAAGTGACTAGTGTGACTGCATCCAAAACAATTTACACCGTAGAGCTTGCATCCTTGATTATTTTAAGATGGGTTAAGCTGATAGTTGGACTGTGGGTGATCATCGTAAACAGGCTCAGCCCAATAGATAAACTTCTGATGGTAACTCAACTGAGAGCGAGGCGCGGAGTATAGTAAGTTTGGGGGTTACTAGGTGGACTCTGAACAGGGAAGGATAGTTATCCCAAATAAAGAAGGACTGGAGACATCTGCGGTAGTTTTACGCTCTGTATTGAGTGGAGCAAATGTAGCGGATAGATGACACAAAATTTGGACAACTTTGAGCAGGGATACGTCATCCTTTAAAAATGGAGGCATGATGTTTTAGAGCTCACGGTATGGCTTCACTGCAGAGGTCATTGTAATTCCCATATTGTCTTTAGCTAGAGCACCTGCCCTAATAGCATGTGGGCTTCCGTCATGAAGAAGCTTATAAGCTCAGTGATAGTTTTATTACAATGAAAATCTATAGTCAAAAACTAAGCCTTTCACTGCAACATCTTGGCAGTGCCTCCAAACAACTGCAGCACAGTCTCCTTCACCTCCTGATATGTATCAGAACTGTTTGGAAGATAGCAATTGACTTGGTCAGCACTTCCATTATCCAGGGCGGATATCAGCAATTTAGCCTTATGCCAATCTGAGGCTCCTTCTGCCACAATTCAAATCATTTGAAGAACCCATGGATGTTTCCATTGCAGTTAAATGGAGGTAGCTTGTCAATGCAGGCCTCCTCTTCCTGCTCATAACTGCAAACCTGTGAACGTACTGAGGAATGGGTTGAGACCTATAAGCAGTATCTCAGTGAGGAGCTGGCTTTTAAGGGCCAGAGTCACACGGCTGATTGGCTGCTGCTGGGGTAGCGTAGGTCTCGTCAGTGGTAAGGACTGCCATTACATGGGGTTATTACTGGGTTAGAACATAATAATCTCCAGAGCCTCCATCATGAGTTGAGAAGGTCACATCAGTATTATATTTGTTATAAAATGATTTTCTCCAAGAGACCCCATGTCCTTTCACTTCCAAATGGGATGAGGCGGGTAAAAGGTAGGTTTCAACTTCCGCTCCTTGCAGTGTAACCAAACAGTAGCTTCATCCAGGTGATCATAAAGTTGACTGTTATGTTGTTCAAGTATTCTTAACTGACTAACCGCATTCACAAGTTGAGATTCTACGTTGTTAGGCTCCTGAAGGAGCTCTTTTTGTTGTTGAGCACTGCATCAACAACAAGTTTATTTTTGCGGTTTCAGCAAGTGTAGCAGATTTAGACGATTCCCTTTTGGTGCAGTCCTGATATTCTATGGCCAGTGACTGGAATATTTGTATTTATGTTGTTTTTCAATGGGTTCACCTGTAGTGAGCACTACTGTTATAACTCTGGGCAATATAAATACTATACGCTGAGAGGGTAACACTGGGTGAAAGCCCACTGAGCAATTGGATGGACAGTATGAGGATCGCCAGTCTGCTAGACAAACTTAATAAAACTAATAAAATACAAAGCAATAGCTCCAGTGACATCACTTTTGTTTATTATATAATATATAGTGGATTCCTTTTGCTCCATTCACTTCAGCTTCTCTACCTATTAACAATCCTCCTCTTTCAATCTTCTCATCTCACTAATATATCATCGACTTCAGTCAATACCAACCCTTTTTCTTAGACTATTAAAATCCATTGCATTCTCATTAGTTCTGGCAAAGTCTATTATTCATTAAATTCACTATTGACTTAGTTTGAGGTAATCTACTTAATTTTTGTCATACGTTGACATTGCCTTATCGCCTGATTTGAAGGCAATCCAATTAAATATTTGTCCAAATCTTGGTATCACCCTATCACTTTATTTCAAGGCGACCTCCTCATTTTGCTTTAACTACTTAGGGCTTATTCTCCAGTCATATCAGAACTCAAAAAATTGTTTCAAAGGAATTTCCTTGTTCTTATATTGAGCCTTACCTATCAGTTTTCTATATAATTAATTGATGGGATTTTTTAGCCCTTTTCTTGTGTCTATGCATCTCTTTTCTCGTGGGAATCAAATAGTCATATTTCCCCATCATGTCTTATATTCTTTTATCTGACATCACCACCTTCAAAAATATTGTCAGGGGAGTACCAACATAGGAATTGGCTATGTATGTGCTTTGTAGTTACTCAAATTTTAAGGACCTAATTGAAAATTTATCCCTACATTTGTAGGTTATAGTGTATGGCCCTTCTCAGATGATATCTAATTTTCTCATTGGGGCATGATACAATTATGATAGTGCAAAACTTTTTCAAAATCTTAAAAGCAGAAATTGGGTGGTGGGATGCATGTTTGGATTTTAATTAGATGGATCCTTCCATTAGTATCAAGATTAGGTGTTTCAGTCAGTCAGGCATAATTTCTGGCTAATCGCCTAGTTTGATACTATTTAATGTTATTTATTTAATTGATTTTAGGTTCAGTGGAAGCTGCATTCGCTGCTAAAATGTCATCCAAAGATTGTTTTGGGGGTTTCCAGAGGAAAGCTGATGAATCCATTATGAATCATCCAAAAATGGTTTCGCCAACTAATTCAGTGCACTGGCAACTCATGCTGAAGATGCTCAAAGTTCTAATTAAAAACATTTTTATATACAATCAACTAGCATTTATGCTGAGGATGGATTGACCTAATATAGATATATGGTTATCAGATGAGTGGATCTGGAGGGAATCGCTAGAAATATGAATGAATAAAGAGACAATCTGATAGAGTTATGGCATTAAGTGACTGATAGGTTTTATGGTATTTGATTGGCCAATGAGTACTTGGGTGCAGGAGCCCAAAAGTAGTATGGATAGTCATTCATTCCCTCCTAATAAACATCTCGCTTGCACCAACCTTACTTTTATTTGATTGTAGTTTGTCAGCTAGAGTAGGAGTAGATAGGAAAAGGGATACCTGATAGGCGCGGGTGATTATTCCTGAAGTGGCCAGCGCTGCCAGCTCCTATGCCTCCTCCCTATTAGGAACCAGTGGGAACCTGGCCAGCTCGCTACCAGTGGATGCACTGACTGGATGCCAACCTTGCAGGGTGCAGCGTGGGGGTGCCTTAGCCGCCCAGGAAGAGGGATGAACTCTCCGGGGCATGCCCAGATGGGTTAGTGAAGGTCATGAGGGTGGGGCAGCGCGGAATGCCTGAGCCACCCAGGTGGGGGGCATGATTTGCCTGAGGCACATGCTGAGGACACCTGGGGCTAAAGGCGAAGCCGTTGGTGGTTGGTTGGTGGGTTGGACTTGAACTTGTAGGGTTTGGTACGCCAATGAAGGCGAAATGGCAAAGGGCCAACTAGTCTTCATATTACTTGGCCTGGCACACTAGCGGAGCCCATGGTCAATTTTATGACAATGCATTTGCTGCTTGTCCTTATCTTGTAAGCGTTTTACTTAGATATATAATTGCTATTTATTGAATCTTAATAAATTTCTGGGATAATCTTCTTAGTGCTTTTTTCAGGCTCTTTGGTATTATCACTGGTAATTATTCGGGCTAATAGAGCTGGGATGATAGGGCCTCTTCCATGTAAGGCCTTGAATGGTGACATTTCGATGATACAACCTTATACTTATCCTGTAAGCTATACCCACACTTGTGAGATAATGGTATTGTAATGGATCAGTAGTAGCCATTGTCAGGATTCAAGATGGTGAGCTAATTAAAATCCCCACTCACAAATTGAGCCATGGTAGATTGACACTCAAACCAGCGTGAACAGAACCTTACACTGAAGGCCCTGATACTAGATCTAATCAGGAAGCATCACGTGCGCAAGCTTTGATGGATACACCTTCAGGAATCCTGTCCCTGCTTCCCAAATCTCAAGGTACGCAGCTTCACTGCTCCAATAATAAAGACAATGCAGAACAATGAGGATACCAACCGGGCGGTTGATCTGAGAGGCATTGAAATATCCTGATTGTACAGAGCTGCAAAGGTCTTTGAGGCACCAAATCCCCCATATGACTTATAAATATTGACAATGCCTAACTCAATAAAGTAAATTATATTCTCCCCATTTTTTGTTTTTTGGCCTCTCCGCTAGTTTAAAGCTTTAATACCATTTTGAACTTTGGTGTCAGTCAAGAGAACTTTTATTCTAAGAGGCATCTTGTGTATTACTTAATATAACGTTTCATTTGCTCTTTCTACATTCCCATAGTCGATGAGTTTTAGGGCGCTAATAATAGATTTTTGATTTCCCATACGTATAGCTAAGCATATCACAACTCTTGAGTTAAGTTCTTCTCATTGTTGCATAGAAGTACCTGCGGCAGCCATGCCTAGTAGATTTTATCTATAAAAAGTTAGTAGCAGCCTTAGCGGTCTTTGTGGTTAATAGAAATTGTTTCAAATTACTTTATAAAATGATTAACCTATAAGGATGTATCAATTTTCTCCTGTGGATTCAGGAAGTGGACCTATAACACCTAAACTGATGTTATAATATAGCTGATGAGAGGTCATTGGCTGATAATCGTACTTGGTCTTATGCAGAGTTAGTTATTTAAAAATTAAGCAAGCTTCTAATACTTCCTCTACAGAGTCCATTATATCTTTCAATTAGTATCAATCCTTGATCCATTCATAGGTTTTCTGGGTCCTCCATGTCCTACTATAATGTGGGCTTCCATTATCACTGGTACCCACTCTGAAAGTCGCGATTAGGGTAACCATTCAGTTCTGAAATTTTTGTATATTAATCCATCAAATACTTAGAACTTTTTACATGTCAATTTAACATCTTTTAGACCGGTTCATCCTTGTCCTCCCAAGAGTCTGGTTTCATGAGTAGGTCATTTAACTGTTCAGCTTTGGTATTGTCTAGGTGTAGTAAGGGCAATAGGGTCAGTCTATCTATGTTTATGTGCTTTGTTCCAACTTGATGGATAACGTTTTAGTTTTAAATTTTAAAAATTCTATTCGAGGTAAGCTGACCAGGGTTAGACATTACCAATAAAAACATAATAAGCGAGCTGAAAACACAAAAAAGCCCTAAATGCGTGGCGAGACACCAAAACAAAAGGAAAATAACCTACCAGGTGTAGCAGTAGTGAACCGCTTATCCCACCATGGCAGAGGGGGAGGGGGGATCAGGTGGATTATCAATTTCATCTTCACCATTGAAGAGGTGGATCAAAGCTGGGAGCAAAGGGGTTGAGGCATCCAGCAGGATGTAGGTCAAGGGGAAAAGGATAATTTGTTAAGATCTTTAGTAACAATCTGGGCCTGGAGCAAAGTCTACGGGAGTTTGGCAACATGGTGTTCAGCTTGTATGCATGCATTGGGAAGCTGAGCGAAATTTGCAATATTGACTCTGGTGATATGTGTGGTGGGGGAAAACCTGCCAGTGCAACCACATGCTTGACAGTTGAAGTGGAAGTTTTATGTAATCGTTTGATTTCCATTTTTGCAACCTCAGGGAAATCAGCAGGGAATTCAGTTAAATGTAGCCCTTCTTTAAATTCAGCAACCAGGAGTACCACAGCTTCTTGGAGATGGCGACTATCAGGAGAGGCCACCGCAGCCTCAGAAAGTTGATGGCCGCTCAATAATGGGGTAACAGTGGGTTTGGGGATATTTTTTTGGGCGGGAATGGGGCATCTATGTCTTAAGGCAAATATGGTTCTAAATTAATCAGAAAGTCCGGAGGTGGAACAATTTCCCCAGATTCAGTTAATTCATCCAATAAGTACAAGGGATTTTGGTTGAGTATGATTGATTTGGTGAGACGTGGCTTGGGTTGGGTAAGTTTTGGGGCGAGAAATTAGTTGGTTTGAATTTGGGTCCAAACCTGCTCCTGATTGGGTATATTGTGAGAAATTTGGCTGGCTTGGGTTTTGGTTGCAAAGGTTTGCTGATTTCTCAAACGGTCAGCTGGAGGGGGTGTGAGAAGCCAAAATCCCCACTTGAATGCTGTTTGTGTGGCTTCACGTGTGGGCTTGGCAGTTTCCACATTTTTTGAACTGTGGTTACAGGGCCTTTTTTGAGTGGTCCAACTCATGGCAGAGGGGGCAAACTGTGCGGCCGTTATTGGTGTGATCCCAAAAGAAGTGATCCGGTGCAGATGGGATATAGGCACATGGTGGGATGTGCTGGGCTATGGTTGGATGGTGGGGGGGGTAATGTTGGCCATTGCCCATGGTGCTGCTAATTGTTCAGCACCTCTCGGGACATGGAAGTGGAGGATGGGGTCTTTGCCATATTTGGACAGCCCTGTCATCAATTCTTCATAGAGTTCTTGAGAGGGAAGGTGTGAAGGAAGGTTTTCAAAGGTTACCACAAATGTGGTATCACTGGGGAAGCATGTACGGGTGGTGGAAATGGGTGTGTTTTTATAAATTAATGGCATAGCTGCAGCTGCATCTTCATCAGTGTGAAAGCCTATATCAAAATAGCCATTTGAAGGGTGGAAGTCAATAAGCTCAGCTGGTGCAAACGTGGCCGTTGCCAGCTCAATTATTGCTTTATCAGCATATGGAAAGAGATGTCCATATTTGATGCATAGGCAAAAGCGAATATTATATAAGGTTAGGGCTAGGGGAGTGGGGGTGGGTCAGGTGGACTTGCTTTAAGTGTAATAATAAGTCCCTTGGAGGGACAAATAAGCCATATGTATTTGACAGACTGGATGAGCCCATCCGCACATCTTTGCCTGCAGGTTGGTAAACGCTATCAGGTGGAGCACCATAGCCCCAAACTGGGGCAGCAGTTGGTGGATCCGCAGACATAAATGGAAACCTGATGTGGTGTAGGTGGTGATGGAAAATTAACGGTTACCTTTAATCAAAATCACTCAAAAGTGATGTCAAGCAGAAAGAAAGATTGATGGACAATGTTCATGGAATAGCGTTGAAGTTTTCTGCCCATTAAGCTAGTCTTCCTTTCATATCTTTTATGTTTTACAGAAACTCAAAAAAGCATGTTCTGTAACAACTGAAAAATTGTACCATAAAAGAAGGGCTAGAAATGTTTCATGGTAAGTAGAACAGCTAGGCACCCTTTTTCCCTAACGCTGCAATCTTGGTCAGACTTTTTAAGAGTTATGCTATAATAAGACACCAAGTGGTCAATGCCTTCATCATCCAGTTGCAAGATAATGGCTCATTCAGCTAAGTTGGAGGCATCTGAATATAGGATGAATGTCTTTCTATAGTCCAGATGTTGTAAAATTAGTCTTCTTTTCAATAAATACTTTATAGTCTCAAATGCAGTTCTTTACTCTACTCCCCACACGAAAATGGTGTTTTTGACAACTGAACAGGTCTGAGGCGTGGTGATTAGAGAGAAAGTAAGGATAAGTTGATAATAATTATTTTTTTATTCATAAGAATACCTGTATATCTCTGAGCTTCTTCAGCTCAGGCATCTTGGAGATCGCTTCAACCTTATCATACAAGGATGAATCCTCCCTGTGAATACTAAATCTCCTAAAAATTACAATTCTTGATGAAAATTTTTCTCTCTCATTGCAAACACTTTTGCAACATGTTTGATTCAAGACTAGGTAAGTTTGATAATCTCTTTGAGGAGATTAGTGTGCACCCAATGTTGGGTAGCAGTTGGGTGAGCAAAGTAAAGGGGACAGGCATGGGCCCCACACTGTATATATTTTGTAAAAGCCCCAGTGACACCGGTGGCCTCAATAAAGTTATTTAAAAATCAGCGGTTAGTATTTCCCCAGAGATTTTGGCCTTTCATGTAAAATATAATCTGTTAATCACTACTCTGCATTCCCAGCCTCTGTTGTCAGTGGAGCACGGGGTTCAATTTTCCTGGATATCCAACAAATGGCGATTTAGGAAAAGTTTTGTGGAGATGTACACACCCATTTCCTGAATGCAATGTACTTCACACCGCACTCCATGCCCCAAGGTGGTTGGATCTTGGGTACAAAAACAAACAAGCAGTGGACAAAGCCGCATGGGTGCATGTGGTGGTAGACCTCCCAGATGATCAACGGGTGGTTGAGATAAAGTGCACTTATTGAACAAAATCAATCAAAGTTTTTGTAACATTTGACTTTGTCACTATTCCGATATGACTGAACAATAAACCTGGGACAGTTAGGGCGGTTTGAGAAGAATCCGCCAAAATGAGATTAGTTATGATTATTCAAGTGCCTTGAGACAAGGCAATATTTGGATATAATGGGTTTATTATTGAATTGCCTCAAAATAAGGCGATTGGGCGATGTCAACATTTGATGAATACAAATTAAATCGTCTACAATTTAGGTGATAGAGAACTAAAAAATAACAAGCTGAAACGAAAAGAATCTGTGGAACCATATAGTCCAAGCTATGAGTGTGTTATTATCCAAAACTGCTGTATATAAGCGAGATGGGCGACTAAGAGGGGTTGGTTGTTAATAGGATAGAGTGAATGAGACAGCGAGGATCCTCTGTGTTTATTATATTCAAATAAAAGAGTATAGTGGGAGCAAGAGCTCCATTTCTATTAATAAGTTTATTTATCTTGGTTCAAGGGCAACGATCCTCATATTGTCGATCCTATTGCTCAGTGGGCTAAACCCTGTGCAAACCTCTTACGGCATATCTCTAGGATTCCGCCAAATTATAACAGTGGTGCTCACTACAGGGGGCCCATTGATCAGTAATAAAATAATAAAACTCAGTCACCTGCTATGTCTCACCTAGTTTGCCTTGATAAGAGATCTTTACGACACAATGTGGCCGTTGCATATGAGGAGTTGAAACTTGCATTAGACACTGTGCTCAAAAAGCAAGATGAGCTGCTCCAGGAAGTCTGCCATGATAAGCTGCTGCCATTTGTTAACAAAGGAAATATTTATGGGTTCTTTCAACGATTTGAGTTTGCAATTGAAGGTGCCTCAGACCAGCGCAGGTAAAAACTGTTGATCTCCACCTTGGATGTTGGAAGTGATGATCAAGTTGTTTGTTACCTTCCGGATAGTTCCATTACATACCAAGAAGTCAAGGAGATGGTGCTATAGTTGTTCAATGGAAAAACAAAGATGTCACAGCGGAAAGCCAAGTTCCTGACCATCAGGTTTTAACAAAATGAGATTCTCACCACATTTGCTGAGTGATCTATGGCAGAAGCACATGTGTTGATTGGGGCTGGGATTATGGCTGAAGCTGATGTATGCATTGCAGTGTCCTCTGCGGTGAAGCCATACCTTGAGCTTTACAATGTCATGGCCTCGTTGTTAGAGGATAATGTACCTCTTCTTAAACTTGTTCAGTTTGTACATCATTTAGCTGTAACTTTCCCTCCACCCAATATCAATCAGATTCACACTGTTGCCGGGGCCAACCCTAACCATGGGGGATGCGACCAATTGATGCAGATTATGCCAGGCTACTCCCCGTATCCCAACATCTGTCCCATAATTGCTGAGCGACAACTGACCAACTACTGCTTCAGCCCTAACT